>JAJHSJ010000003.1:85160727-85260727 GCA_021015155.1 Magnolia officinalis | reverse complement strand
AGCCCAGGCCCAAACCAAAATCTGAAAGACCCAAGCTTTGCCCATGGGCCAAGCTAGTATTTTCAAGCTGGGTTCAAAGTAGAAATGGGCTCATGGAATTTATGCAGGTCACCGAGTCCATTGCTAACCTTAATTTAAATACTAGGCATGTGGTCCAACTTTGTTGTGAAATTATGTCATTCCTGAGGGACTCATGTGTCCTTATTACCTTACACTTACCTAGCAAATTTTTAATAAGGTTGCAATATTTTGATGTGTATTCTCAAAATCATATATAAATTTAATTAGTTTAAAAGTATATTGAAAAAGTGAGCTCTATATTAAAATTTTATATTAGAGTATATTCAGAAAGTTATCTCTTCATTGAAATGCTCTGCTAGAGCATTGAGAGCACTGATAAGGTCACGCGGTATTTCTAAATTGGATGCAGATTGCCTGATGACCCAAATTTGTGGGGACCAACATGAAGTATGTGTTTTATCTGTGTGGTTAGTCTGTTTTGCCTGATCAAAGATAAAGTGAACCACTTCATAAGAAATAATGGAGATAATGATGTCCATTGATGAAACCTTCTTAAGGCCTACTTTGATGTTTATTTTCCATCCAACCTGTTCATATGGTCACACACAGTTGATGAAAGGAAAACACAAATATCATTTTCATCCCAAACTTCTGTCACCCCTAAGAAACTTTCAATGATAGGTATTAATCCTCATTATTTCCAGTGATATGTTCCATTTGAGGTGTGGATCTGCCTTATTATAGGGCTCATTCCTTAAAATGACCTAGCAAAACAGATAGCTGTATGGATAAAACACATTATGGTAGGCCCCACATACTCAAGTCCCGCGTCATGAGTCAATCCACGTCCTTCAAAGTCACTTTTCAGAAGAAGAAGAAAAAATCATCAAAAGCTCTTTTAAATGCTACAAACCTTATTACGGACGGGAGTGGATTAGGTGTGGCCCTTACAATGACGCCCACCTTGATATATACAATCCATATCCTGGCCGTCCATCCATTGTTCCTGGTCATTTTAGGGTACGATCCCTAAAAATGAATCCGATCCAATACTCAGCTCGAACATAACTCAGGAAAACAGTGGTGGTTGATTATTAATGGGTCACAAGTTTTGGATGAAGCTGATATTTATTATTTCCCTTCATTCATGTTTATGTGACCTTATTAACAAGTTGGATGGCAAATAAAAGTTACTGAAACATTGGGTGGGCCCTTGGATGTTTTTAATGGCGAGTCTAGCAAATAAAAGTTACTGAAACATTAGGGTGGGACCTTGGAAGTTTTTAATGGTAAGTCGTTCAATCACCAGTGTTTCATATAGTATGGTGCACCTGAGATTTAAATCTTCTTTTGGGTTCATGACCTAAAATGATCCAAAAAAATGAATAGACAGAGTAGATATATATAGAATACGTACATCAAGGTGGGCCCCATGGTAAGGGCTGCACAGTCTTGGGTGAGCCTTGGACTATGCCTAATCCATTAGGGACCGTGCCCGGTTGGCTACTGGCGCTCCTCCCCAACCTGGAAAATAATCCCACAAGGCAGGGGCTCTGTGGGGTCTATCATAATTTATGGATTTTACTTAGGCTGTCTGTCTATTTTTTAAAATCATTGCAGGGCACTAGCCTAAAATGAAGCCGATCCAAAGCTCAAGTGGACCACATGACAGGAAGCAGCGGTGAAACTGACAGCTCGAAACCTTCTACTGGGCCACAGTGATGTTTTTTTGCCATCCAACCTATTCATAAGGTCATATAGATATGGATGGAGGGAAAACATAAATATCATCTTGATCCATAACTTTTGCAACTCCCAAGAATCCTTTAACGGTTAAGTTCAATCCCCACTGTGGTTCACTTGAGCTTTGAATCTGCCTAATTTTTGGGTACATACCCTAAAGTACTGATCTTGCAAAACGGATAGATGGCATGGATAAAAGCCCTACATTATGGTCGGCCCCACAGAGCCCTGTCGGGACAAATTATCATCTAGGCTGGTAGGATGCAATCGGCTTCCCAGCTAGCTACTGTCAAAGCTCTGTGGGCCACACCATAATCTATGTATTTTATCTATGCCATTCATCTATTTTTTCGGTTCATTTTAGGGCATGAGCCAAAGAAAAAAAAAAAAAAAAAGAGGCAGATTCAAAGCTCAAGTGGACCACACCATAAGAAACGACGGGGAGAGCTATGTACATCACTGAAACCTTCCTGAGGCCCATGGTACTGTTCTTTTGTCATCAACCTCTTCATAAAGGTACACAGCCCATGATAAAATACCATGATATATGTGTTTTATCCATGCCATCCATCCATTTTTCCAACTCATCTAGGGGGCATAAACCAAAAAATGAGGCAAATTCAAAGCTCGAGTAGAACACACCATAGGAAACAATGGAGAAAGCTATGTCTACCATTGAAATCTCCTTGAGGCCCACGGTCATGTTTATTTGTCATCAACCTATTCATAAAAGTACGCAGCCCATGATAAAACACCATGATGTATGTGTTTTATCCATGCTATCCATCCATTTTTCCAGCTCATTTTAGGTCATGAGCCAAAAACATGAGGCAAATCCAAAGCTCAAGTGGACCACACATAGAAAATAATGGGGAGAGCTATGTTTACCACTAAAACCTTCCCGAGGCCCACACTGATGTTTATTTGTCATCAACCCTTTTTCATTTTTTTTTGGGTCAGCTTGTTAGTACACACCCATGTCAGTACATACCAAGACCTCAAGTGTTGAAATGAGGTATCTCCATTTAGTCTGCCAGTTGAGCTATGGATCCGGGTGTTTTATCCATGCCATACATCCATTTCCGCTCATTTTAGGACATTAGAAAAAATGAGGTAGATCCAAAGCTTAAGCCAACCACACCAAAAGACACAATGGGAAGAGATATGTCTACCATTGAAATCTTCCTACGACCCACAATCATGTTTATTTCTCATCAAGCTGTTTATAAAGGTTCAGAGGCCTTGAGGAAGGGAAAACACATGTACCAACTACCTCCAAAACTTCTGTAGCTAACACTAAGCTTTCAATCCTTAGTGTTTCGTCTGGTCCATTTGAACTTTGGAGTTGCACTCTCATTTTAGGGCATGCCGAAAATGAGCTAAAAAAATGGTTGGAATGTATGGATAAAACACATACATCATAGTGAAGCCCATGAAGCATTGACACCAGCTAGCTGGCTGGTGTTGGGTTCCCAGCCATACCTTTTCTGCTAGTACTGAGGTGGCTATTGGATGGTGCTCTATGGCCCCCTCCACGATGTATGCATTTTATCCACTCTGTCCATCTATTTTTCCAGATCATTCGAGGGCATCATCCTAAAAAATTAATGCATATCCAAATCATAAGTGGACCACACCACAAGAAAACAATGGTGATGGAACGTCCATCATTAAAAACTTCATAGGGCCTACAGTAATGTTTATTTGCCATCCAACCTGTTGATTATGTCACAGAAGGGAAAACACAAATATCAGGTTCATCCAAAACTTTTGTGGCCTCCAAAAAGTTTTTAATGGTAGGTGTTCAATAACAATTGCTTCCTATGGTATGGTGTAGAAGAGATTTAGATCCGCCTCATTTTTTATCTCATGCCCTAAAATGATCAGGAAAAATGGGTGGACGGCATGGATAAAACACAGTATGTCATGGTGGGGTCCACAGAGCACCCTCCAGTAGCTACTGGCCACTGACAACTTCAGTAGCCAATCCGGGTCCCCTTGTTATTTCAGCAGGTACTACGGTCCAAATTCAAACCAATAGAAACTTTCTACTAAATCTAATGAAAATAAAATCTTAAATAATAGCAATTAGCTGTAGGAATAGGCTCTGTCTCGATTGTTGGGTGAAGAAAGCAGCCCCGCATCAGCTCTCGAATCCAAGAAAATTCCTTCTCTAATCATGTTATCGCTGCAACACTACCCACAAATTAACTTGATGAGTTTCATCCATCCAATTATACTATGAGATTCTTCAGTTGATGCATTATAACTGATGTAGAGCGGGTCACGGACAGTTTCATGGCCAAGATGGGCCAGAAAAGGCCCGGTCAACGAAAGAAGTGATCCGGACCGTCTGACCTTAGATCTAGTGTATCTCACAATCCGGAATCAGTTATCGGGCGTAAAATATATGATTTTGGGGTAGAACGAGCTACTTTAGCCAACCAAACCAACCCTGCTACGCCAGGTTGCGCAACCCGGAATTGCGAAATACCCCTGGATCGGCGGTCATTTCCCTATTTTAATTTCATTTTTACTATAAATAGTAAGTTTTAATTTGATTATAACTCTTCATCCGTCGGACTTTAGGAGTCGCGTCCAACATGAAAAGAGCTCAGAATAATTAGGAGAACGGTTTGGTGAAGCCAAATAGGACACTTACTATTTTTGGCCGAAAACCTTGCGCACTAGTATACATCATGGCCGTCTATAAATAGTAAGTTTACTATTTATAGTAAGTCGCGGATTCTAGGAGTTTTAGTTGTAGTTTGATTCTGATTTCTTCCCCATTGCTTGGTACCCCTATTTAAAGGGTTGCGAACTTGTTTTTATAAATTAATTTAATCAATTTCGAATTTATTAAAATTTATTTCTATTTTCTGCTTTCTTTCCTCGTGGATTCGAGAAGTCTCTGTGAGGAGTCCAGAGAAGCTCCGTGGATTCAGAGTAGTTATCCTCATCACGTTCATCCCTGCGTCAATAACTGCATGGAAAGACTCTAGAGAGAAAGGCGTTTGACTAGCTCTTGTGCTACATGTGGCATGGTTGACTAAGATTCTAGATCAGGCCAAATGCAAGCAAGAGCCATTGACAATGCAAATATGACTTCCTTTGCAATCTCAATCGATTGGTTGCAAGAGGTGTGTGTCAAAGACATCCTTCTGGAGTATATCTAGGCCACTTGAGGAGATGATATCCTCAAGATGCCTTTCCATTATCACTTCAAATTTTACAACTCCTAAGTTATAGAGACGTCTTATTTTTCAATCACCTACGTAGTCACAAGCTCTAGATTGTGGGCCATCATTTTCAAATGTTCTTTTCTTTCACATGGTAGTGGCCCGCCTGATGAGCAGCCTAATCTTTGTTTAAGGTCATCTGTGTGTTGAGGGTCGAATATTGCATATTAGACCCCGATTAATACCTGATTTTATGTACATGATAGTTCTTAATGTCATATATTAATAGTGTTTTGCTGCAGGATGCAATTACGAGCATGGATTGAAAAAAGAGTATTAAAAGCATGGACTTGACGTTCCGAAGTCACTAAAGCTAGAAACGAACTCCAAGGGACCAAGATCAGTGGATTTACACGCCAGAGATCCGAGAAAACTGAGAAACTGAAGCTCAAGTGGCCCGAAATTGGTCCAGAATGCAAGATCACAGGGTTCCAACTATCTGCTTGGCTCAAAACTTCATACGTGGCCTGAGAACCATAAATTAGCCGTACACGTCGAATTTCAACCATTGAATCCCTGTGGAAGTGGCCCAACGAACAGATCATCCCATAAATCATTGAATTGGGGCCCACTTGTTATCTGGATGTGCTTCAATTTTGGTCTCAACGGGTTACATGAGATGAAAAGGCAGATGGACGGTTCAGATTTCTCATAAACATCACATTGGGACCCATATATGTACGGTGTGTGCACCGTGTATATGCACTGGAAGTGCACTAGACCACCGCATCCGGTCAGAGTCGGTTTGACCGACCATCTTCCGCAAAAACGGAAATTTCCGTTTTTGAAGCAGTGTGCGCAGGCGTTTTGATCGGCTGCGGTTGTGGGCCCCACCCATCGTCCTTACGGTTGATCCACACCGTTCATTTGTTCTCTGGGGCAGCCATAACCCACGTCTAGCTGGAAGAATTTGAAGATATAACAATTTTTGGTTTTCAACCGTCCAAACATCTAACGGACGGTAGAGCTAAATATCGGGTGGGCCGCATCGACGGACGGAAAAAAACCACTCTTTCCCGAACGGTTTTTCGAGTACAATCTAATGGACAGGTTGGATTGATGAAAACAACAACGAAGTGGACCCCACGGACTTCAGCAGAAAACGGAAATTTCCGTTTTCATATCGCAAAAAGCCTCTGCGCACCGTCTGCGATATGAAAACGGAAATTTCCGTTTTCTGCTGAAGTCCGTGGGGTCCACTTCGTTGTTGTTTTCATCAATCCAACCTGTCCATTAGATTGTACTCGAAAAACCGTTCGGGAAAGAGTGGTTTTTTTCCGTCCGTCGATGCGGCCCACCCGATATTTAGCTCTACCGTCCGTTAGATGTTTGGACGGTTGAAAACCAAAAATTGTGATATCTTCAAATTCTTCCAGCTAGACGTGGGTTATGGCTGCCCCAGAGAACAAATGAACGGTGTGGATCAACCGTAAGGACGATGGGTGGGGCCCACAACCGCAGCCGATCAAAACGCCTGCGCACACTGCTTCAAAAACGGAAATTTCCACTTTTGCGGAAGATGGTCGGTCAAACCGACTCTGACCGGATGCGGTGGTCTAGTGCACTTCCAGTGCATATACACGGTGCACACACCGTACATATATGGGTCCCAATGTGATGTTTATGAGAAATCTGAACCGTCCATCTGCCTTTTCATCTCATGTAACCCGTTGAGACCAAAATTGAAGCACATCCAGATAACAAGTGGGCCCCAATTCAATGATTTATGGGATGATCTGTTCGTTGGGCCACTTCCACAGGGATTCAATGGTTGAAATTCGACATGTACGGCTAATTTATGGTTCTCAGGCCACGTATGAAGTTTTGAGCCAAGCAGATGGTTGGAACCCTATGATCTTGCATTCTGGACCAATTTCGGGCCACTTGAGCTTCAGTTTCTCAGTTTTCTCGGATCTCTGGCGTATAAATCCACTGATCTTGGTCCTTGGAGTTCGTTTCTAGCTTTAGTGACTTCGGAACGTCAAGTCCATGCTTTTAATACTCTTTTTTCAATCCACGCTCGTAATTGCATCCTGCAGCAAAACACTATTAATATATGACATTAAGAACTATCATGTACATAAAGTCAGGTATTAATCGGGGTCTAATATGCAATATTCGACCCTCAACACAACCCCCAACCAGCATTTTGCTAGTCCCGAGCAAAGTATGCGAAAAATAGATTGAGATTTATATGATAATTTCCAAGAACTTGAATGATTTTGGGAAACAATCCAGATGCTAGAAGTCTAAGAATCATGAGTGTTGAGCATTACTTTCTCTCAGACTCAAGCGCACGATAAACTTCACAATCAAGTTCGACATGTTAATCCATCACTTAGAATGATTCTAAACATCGAGTTCCATGAGTGTATAGTGTAAACTCTGCTCACCATCATTAAGAGATCTAGTCGTCACTATCCAAGGTAACATTTGACAATCAAAAGTGCATTCAGGACAACTTAAACCAGAACTTGCCTCTCAATTCTTCTTTTCATTCTTCCGGCTTTTGAGTTTTCTATTTAACGTGTGCCACGAAGGGGAATCAAGTCCTTACCTTTAGGGAGCAAACCTATGGTGCAGACCATATACCTAAACCTTTTCACATACTATCCATGGGGAATTAAATCCACACCTATAAGGAGCAAACCTATGGTAAAGATTATTCACCCAACCCTTTCCAAAGGTATCTTTTTTTTTTTTTTTTTTTTTTTTAATTGATCATGACAGGCAAATTTTCCATGTTGATTCCTTACATGCTTAGTGATTACCAAGTTCACCTTTCAATATCAAACTGAAACCTTACTGAGAGAGCGAGATGTGACACGTGAAATTATGACTCAATCAACGTTTACAACTTCTAATTCTGGATTAACAATTCAAACTTAACTGTGAAGTCTAACAGAAAACTGAATCCAAGAGTCATAAGTTACCAACATCATTTATCCTGTAATTCTAAATCCAAGATGGCCGTCAAAATCACGTCGAATTCACAAGAAATTCCAGCAAAAGTTTAAAATTTTTCACAATTTTTGCTCAAGACCAAGAAAACACTGATTAGGTAACCTAATCTCCCACCCCCAACCTAAAATCTACATTGTCCTCAATGTAAAAGATATATGAGCATGCAATGCACATGAGACAATGAAATTGAAAGAGAAGTGATGGAAGGATAGTACCTGGTTAATGAATCGAGAGAGACTTTCCAAAGATATCCATGAAAGCAAGTCAGCGTAAGAGAGTAAAACTAGTAAAAACAACCTATCCTAAAACAAGTCGAAAACAAACTACCCTAGTCCTATGAAAGCGGGAGAAACTACTCGATCATGCCGCAAGATTCCTCTTCCGGCCAATATCTTGATAAGTTTCTCAGTAAGTTTCTCAACAGAATCATCCAAAAGCCCATCTTGAAATAAGCTTGGATGCCCTAGAGCATGAATGTCCAGAGAAACTTGTGTACCTTAGCAAAGATTTGTTGTTGATTCGCCTGAGGTATCCAAAGTATATATGATTCACCTGTGTCAGAAAAAGTTTCAGAATTAGTATCCCATGGTGAATCAGAGACTATAGGTAGATAAAATTCAAAAGAATTCTCAGGAAGTAAGGTAGTCTCAACACATTCCGAAGTTTCAGACTTCGGTTCAATTTTCAGCTCCTCTTCCTGTAATGGTAAACATTCAGGGTCTGGGGAAAGAGGGGCTTCAGAATGAGGGTGCTCTCGGTTAGTAACAACTACCAAGATAGTCTCTTGCACGGCATCCACTATTTCTTTAATCATAGGATCATTTGAATCTGAAAAGTGTGCCACGCAATCGTCCAAAGAATTGGGAAATTCAGTTGAGAGTGACTCGTCTCCTGCATCGAAGTCTGTGATGATTTGTCCAAGGATTCCATTGTCTTTTAAAGTGGATGGATGCATGCTCGCTTGCTCTTGTCCTTCAAAGACAGATAGACAATCAATAGGCGAAGAATTGATGTGGAGACTCTGGTCATTGAAGCTACTCGGTGGAGGCATTGAGTCATCTAAAGTGTGTAGCTCAGATTGTGGCCTCAACTGGGTAGTTTCAAATTCCAGAGTCATATCAAGCAAGTCATCCATCACTTGAATCATATCATCATTCAATTCAGGGCAGTGGTCCAAATATGCATCACAAGGGTTGGAAGGGTTAGTTGAAAGTGGTTCATTCTCCACATTCAAATCAGTCATTTCAGACAGGTGGAGTACATCACTATGGTTGGCAACTTCCTGAACCTCTTGATCATTGGTAGGGTCCACACTTGAGATTGAATCCCAATACTCATCATCATCCAGTTCCGTGCAGTGTGAACTTAGGATGGGATCACATTCCTCACATTCTGTTCCTAGATTGAGTTGAGGTTCGAATAAACTAACCTCTACCTCATCAGTGTAATCATGTGTGTCATGTGAGTGAAGTGTGCCACTATCATTATATTTGAAAGATACCCACGTCTCTTGATCATTCCTTTGGACAGTCATCGAGATCGACTCATCGGTAAATTGAACCATCTGCTCATTAATGGAATCTAATTCCTCATTCGTAATTTCAGTTTCTGCCACAAGCGAGTTATGATCATTTTCTTCGCAATGTGCTTCTAGATTGGGATGAAGCTGGGGTAACCTAGCCTCTTCCTTCTCCATAAGATGTGACTGAATTATTGGAATCGAGGATTTAAGCAATTCGCATGATTGTATAAAAAGTTGATTGAACTGCTCTTGTGCTTTCATGAGCTTCTGAAGTGAGTCCTCTTGAATTGTTTCTGATTGGGTTTCAAAAGTAGAGGACCCAAGAGAATTATCACTATGATATATAGCTGGTTCAGCTTCCCGACATTGATGTTTCCACTGGTTATAGTCATACGGATCATAGGTGGGAGAATCTGATGGTTGGTAATACTTATTATCACTCATAATATAATCACGCATTGTTTTCTTTTTCTCAGATGGGTGATAATAATCCTCACTCCCGTAGTTATGATAACCCCAACACTCACGTACTGTTCGTGGGGTGGAATTGTTCTCCCATATATAATCGCGTCAGGACTTCTTAACCAATAGAGTGTTATGCTCAGGTCGGTTCTCGATGATTGGTTCAGGAAAAATCTGAGACATAGGTTGATGTTTATCATAATCATCATACATCCCTTCGCATTGTTTCGCATGCTCAAAAGCTATCTCAGCATATTGACGTTCCCATTCATGCATGTACATGGTGAAACCCTCAATCTGAATCTAATCTTAAGAAAAATAAAAGAAAAGATCCTACAGCAGTATGAAAAGTAAGAGGAAGAGAAGTTAGAAGGAAAGTACCAATTGAGAAGTTCCTATGTTAAAATCCTGCAAAAGAAAACAAAAGAGATTAGCTTCTAAAATAGAAAGTCTAAAGTTAGAAAGTTCCTACAATTAAAATAGAAAATTAGTTTCTAAAAAGGAAAGTTCCCTAAACCTAGAAGCTAAGTTAGTTTCTGAAAAGTAAAGTTCCCTAAAATTTGAAAGTTTCTAAAATAGAAAATTTAAACCTAAAAATAAAAAAAAAAATTCTAAAAATAAACTAATTCCTAAAAAGGAAAGTTTCTAAAAATAAAATAAAGGAAAGATGAGTTAGTTTCTAAAATTAGAAAGAGTCTCTAAAAAGGGAAATAACTAACCTAGTTTCTAAAAACAAAAGAGGAAAGTTCTAAAAATAAATTAGTTCCTAAAAATAAAATAAAATAAATTCTAAAAAAAAAATAATAATAATTAGGAAAGTTCTAAGCCTAAAAATAGAAAATCTCTAAAAATAAAATCCTAATTCTAAAAGTAGAAAAAGTAGAGAAATTAGAAAGAAATTACCAATTTGAAAGCTTATCTCAGGATCCTACAAAATGAGAAGATTGGTTAGTTTCTAAAAATAAAAAAAAATAAAATAAAAATCCTAAACTTAAACTAATCCTAAAACTAGTTAATCTCAGAAAGCGTAACCGTCAATCCCCGGCAACGGCGCCAAAAACTTGTTCACTCCCCAAGTATAGGGTTGTGATGTAGTAATAAACTCGATGAGACCGAGGTCGAATCCACAGGGACTGAAACCTGTACGTAATCTGAAGATAACTAGAACTAGAACTAGATTAAGATGTAATC
Source organism: Magnolia officinalis (assembly GCA_021015155.1). Taxonomy (NCBI): domain Eukaryota; kingdom Viridiplantae; phylum Streptophyta; class Magnoliopsida; order Magnoliales; family Magnoliaceae; genus Magnolia; species Magnolia officinalis. The sequence goes on along the minus strand of JAJHSJ010000003.1, from coordinate 85,249,585 downwards.
TAAATCGAATGATTTTTAAGGAATAATGGTGAAACACTAATCTAAAACTTTAAGAAATTCAGGGGTAGAAAACTAGGGATTCAGAGGATCCACTTGTAGAGATTAGGGAGATCTACACTTGATTCATGAACTCAACTGGACTTAGAGTCCCATCCTCATCCAATTGGAAGATATGTCTTTAAAACGCGACCTGAACTTCCTTTGATTTAATCTTCAAGGAGATGAAGGGTATGAGAATTAGAGTCGATTCCATCACAAAACCCTGCCCATGAGACAAAGTAAACAACGAAACTAAACCAATTCTCCACCAATCAAAGATATATGAATGCCAGGAAGAATTCCGTCATCCAACCATGTCCAAGGGACAATGGTGAACAACAAAGCCTCCTGACATCAAAAATAAAGGAAAAGGAAATACATAGAGCTATTGCAGATCTATTGTAATAGAAGTCACAACAAACCATTAAAAACTATATGCAATTCCTTAATAATCAAACTAACATCAAAGAGTTCAGCGAACATGATCCAAGCCGTAGAATCTACCCATCACGCTACAAGCTTCACCTCTTAGCCCTGGCTAAGAGGTTTAGCCCGCCATGATGCGGCTAACTCTCAAACAAGAAGCAAAAATAAAATAAAAAGTGTGACATGCACAGAGTGTAATGGTGCCTGTGGGGAGGGTACTGATCAAAAGTGTTATGGTGCATTAATTGTAAGAAGGATTATAGAATGGGAAGCAAAGGAAATAGTCAACCAAAATGCTCCACCAGAGAATTTCTATGATATGGTTTTCAATTTTATGTATGGAGCTCATGGATGTGTTACATATCATATATCATCTAAGCCTTATCCAAATTATTTGGCTTTATTGGATGATCTTATTCCATCATTCCACTCTATCTAAGAACAAATCTTCAATTTGATCATAAATTGTCAAGTTTTTTCTAGCTACTTTCAGGCACATCCTCTTAATCCTTTCCCTTACCCTTTTACAGCCTCTAACTCGTGCCAATTCGCGCCTAACGCCTGCAATTCTTGGTGTCCGTTGTTATAAAAGTTTCTCTCCATATACTTTCTCGAAAAATGACTTCCAAAGAAAATGCGAATCTCTCCTTTCATTTTCTAATCCCCCATACAGGGTCCTTGGGAGCTTGGAAAATGAAAGGAAAAAAAAAAAAAGTGACATTTCTTTAAAAGCTATTTTCCAAGTAAGCTTTTGAGAAGGTGCAAAAAATAAATAAATTTACAGGATGCTAGGAAATATTTTTTAGGACTTCTTCTATGAAAAAGATTTCTTAGAAAATGTTTTGCACCAAAATGTGAACTTATAATAAAGGAAAATGTCATTTTCTTGAAAAATATTTTTCCACCCAAAATACTTTCTTAGCTCCTAAACATGGCTTTTAAATTAAAATAAATAAATAAATAAATCCCCTACCCTTTCCTATTTTCCTATTCTCCAAATGCTTTCTTGGTTCACGGCTTTTAAAGAAATGTCACTTTCTTTCCTTTAACTTTTCAAGCTCCCAAATAGAATCATATTTTACTTTATACAAAAAAATGAAATTTATTTTTGTTTGCCATCAAATATTAATATTATCTCATATATGAAAAAGTTGCAGAAAAAGTGAACTTAACAGCGAAAAGTAAATCATTCTCTTGAAAAAAAAATCATCTCAAGTATTTTCAAAGCTCCTTAACAAGTTTTGAAAATGTTGTTAGATGCCTTTAACTTGTACATGAAACAGGGTTCGATCGATCGACCACCCTGGTCGTCGATCAATCTAGTGAACAAACATGGGTTCGATCGATGGACCACCTTGGCATAAGGGACGATCGAGTTTATACGTATATGGATAGGTCATGATTGATGGAAGGATAAATCACATGGATTCGAATTCAGCTTCTTTGAGGGTAGCTTTTATGGCCTTTGAATCGCCACGGAATTGGAGGTCTTTCTCGTGAGAGAGAGACGGAGAGGTCCCCCTCCCGGTGTGAGATTGAGCGTGAACTCGTGGAGTCAAATATTCTATTTGATATTAAATGATACCAATGACTAACAACTTCAGGAGAAAAATCCCCCGACAAAAAAACCTTCAACACCCAACTCTATTCAAGGATTGCCCGGGTTTCAGTTCCTGACCTCTTTCAAATCAAAAGGGCTTTTGCCTCGCGTCCCAGTAGATCGTGTGATTTCGCCAAGAGCTTCTTAGTAGATACTCGCCCAAGCAATCCAATTTTGACCCTACGCTTTCCAGCCCCCGAATATCCATTCTCAATCAATCTAGTGAACCACCAATTATACAGACTGGTCTTTGGAAAAGTTTTGGATAGTCTTGATCGATCGTACTATTGGGTTGATCGATCGATAGAATTTAAAAAATCCCAATTAACTCTTTCGATTGTTTTTAGCATGTTCGGTTGATCAAACATGGCTTATTTGATTAATTGAGGACTGCTCGACCGATGTCGATCAATCGGTCGACGACACACGCGGTTCCTTCGTAAGTGCACGAACTGTTTCTTATTTTAGACGTAATCGAGATTAGGATATTCTAAGGGGGATTCTAAGACATTCCTAAGGACCTTAGAGGGAAAAAAAAAAAAAAAAAAAGAGTAAGAGCTTTAGAGGGATTTGAAGGGGTTCACATTGGTGTAAGTGCTTCTATCTCTTGTAATATTAATTTTACAGTAGATTGCTTGTTGCTTTGTGCCATGGATTTTTCCCACGAGGGTTTTTCCATGTAAATTCGTGTGTTATCCATGTGCTTTGATTGCTTTGATTTCCCCTTGTTTGATTCGAATTCAGGTTTGCTTTTGTGCTATCCCAACAAAAAATACACATTTACGTTGAAGTTCTTTAGAGCACGTGGTCTTTTAAGGGGGGAAAAAAAAAACCTCCATACCAAAATGAGGAGGCTTATTCAATTTATGTGAACTAGAATATATCAATGAAATGTAAGCCCTCTTAATGATAATTTCAGACCTCTTAACATCAGGTTTGAATGTAGATAAAGGGTCAAGCAACTCTTTATGCCTTTTAGATTGGAGTAGATTTGGTAGACACTTTGGCTTAAGGTATAATATAATTATCTCGAGTCACATTGCCGGAGTGTGAAGTCACCGTTCTTTTTTCTCTCTTTTTTTCTTCTTTTCCTCTTCAATTAACAAAACCACAATTGATACCTTCTCTCACTGATAAATATATACCTATTCTTCTCCTAATAATACATTAGTAGAAAACAAGTATTTTTAGAAATGTATTACATCTCCTAAAAGGTAAATTCTTTAACTTAGAAGACCTTCAGCTAGAAGATAACCATCACACAATAAAACATTTTTATTCTTTCAACATTCTTTTATTACGTTTGAGTTTTGATCACCAATCATATAAATCTACTTTTTTTAGAGAAAGGTGGGAGCACACCACCTATAACTTTGCTGACACAATAAAAATAATGTACAAATATTCGTGTGGGAGCTACGAAGAAAGACAAGGCTTCACCTGAAAATCTACATTTTAGATAAACACCGATTCCACACACTAAAATTACATATATATCATAACAAGAAAATTACCTTATCCACATTCGATGATTTTCATACAATAAACACAAGTAGTAATAATTTTCTTGCCACTACACACCCTCAACCTTGATAATTTTCATCCACCTAACAATACCTTAAGATCCATTAGTTGATATAAAGTAAGTGCATGGAATGGCCATAGAGAGAAGGAAGACCCACCAATAGACAACTCTTGAGCCACATGGTGCATGGTTGGCCGAGAGTTTGGATCTGGCCGAATGCATGAAATTGCCATGGACACCACAAATATGACTTCATGTGCAACCTCAGTCGTCGGGTTTGGGAGACGTTGGTCCAACATATCCTTTAGCAGTATATCTTGTCTACTTGGTGATGTCAAAGAGGGGATGAGCCCCCCGGATGCCTTCCCATCATGGCTTCAAGTGCCACAACGCCAAACCTATATACGTCGCATTTCCAATCACCCTCATTGTATATGCAAGCTATGTAAGAAGGAAGATAGTCCAATCATGATATTTTCTCCTTGTTTTTTTTTTTTTTCAAATCAAAAAGCTTTCATTGCAACGAACAGAGGGCATTACAGCATTTACAGTATTTCAGGGAGAAAAGATGTGTGACTTACCACTACGGTGGGATCATTAATAACTAAACTCTGTAAGCATGGATGTGGAAAAGATGTGTGACTTACTACTACGGTGGGATCACCAACATAGCTGCGAGTAGCAAGGTACTTCAGGGAGTAACATGTTGATGACCAAGGCAAAACCAATTCCAAAGATATTACAACTATGGTCGGTCCTGCATCTAAGTGTAGGTAGACGAATTCGTAAGCTAAGATCTTCCTCCAGATCTAGCACGCAGGCGTAGATGGAAGGGAATCACAACTACTGACTACAACTAAGAGTTAGTACAACATGTTCGCAGGGACAAACTGAAACTAGATCTACTATAAGGGTCCGCTGCTTCTGAGCAGCAGTGGAGAACTAAACCTAGATATACAGCGTTGTGTTGGGTTATAGTTTTGACTTTGGATTCAAGGAGAAATCCTTTCTTTAGATATGTTTCTACTATTTATAGCTTACAAGAGGATTGAAAGAATAATCACTCGTCCACGTGGCTCTTTCATGTGTAACCAACTAGGAAAGGGCGGTGACATTTATTGATAATGATCTTATCTTTGTTGAATGCTCAGAATGTGCTTTAAGGCTAGCATGACTAGAACATTGTTACTCTTATCCGGAGATAACATAAATACAAAAAACAACCCTACAAAGATGACTTGTCCTTCAAATCTCAGGCATATGCTTCTCAAATATCTTATATGCCACATGGCTCGATCCGCACCGCCTATCTAATCCGGATGGATCTTGGTACAAACACATATATCACAAAGCTGTAGAAAAATCTAAACTTACAACGAAAAGTAGATTATTTTCTCGAAAAAAGATACCCCTCCCCAGTGTCTTCAAAGATCCTTAACAAGCCTTACAAATACTCATCTAATTATTTTATTGCAGGACTTCAAAATAAGGAAAAAGAATATAGTTACAACCAGGGCAATCGGAAGTTCTTTGGAGCACCTTCTCTTCTAGAAAAAAAAATTCCTCTGAGGCTTTGTCCTTTTTTGTGAAGTTTGGAATGTATCAATGAAATATACGGCCCTCTTGATGATAGTTTTGGACCTCTTAACATTAGGGTTGAATGAAGAGAAATGGTCACGTAACTCTTCATGCCTTTTAGACTGGAGTAGATTTGGAAGACACCTTGGATTAAGGTTAGTATAATCATCTTGATTCACATTGCCAAAGTGTGAAGTCGTCATTCTTTATTTCTCTATTTTTTTTTTTCTTCTTTTTCCTTCCAATTAAAGAAACCATAACTGATACCTTCTCTCGTTGATAAATGTATCATTCTTCTTTTCCTAATAATCTGTTAGTACAAAATTGGAATTTCAAAAAAGTATTATAACTCCTAAAATATAAATTCTTTGGCTTAGAAGACTTTCAGTTAGAACATAACCGTTACACAAGAAAACTTTTTTTTTTTTTTCAACATACTCATATTACATTTGGGCTTTGATCACTAATCATAGAAATCCACTCTTTTTTTTTTTTTTTTTTTTTTTTTTTGAGAAAGGTGGGAGAACACCATCTATAACTTTATTGATATAATAAAAATTATGTACAAACATTTAGGGTGGGAACCACGAAGAAAGATATAGACTTCACCTGGAAATCTAAATTAATTTTCCATAAACATGGATTCCACACACTGAATTACATGCATATCATAACAAGAAAAACACCTTATCTACATTGGATGATTTTCATACAATAAACACGCATCATAATAATAATGTCCTTGCCACTACACACCCCCAACCTCAATATATGATTTTCATCCACCCAACTATACCTTGAGATCCATCAGTTGACGTAATGTAAGTGCATGGAATGGTCCTGGAGAGAAGGAAGGCCGACCAATAGATAGCTCTTGAGCCACGTAGTGCATGGTTGGCCGAGAGTTTGGATCTAGCCGAATGCATGAAAGTGCCATGGACACCTCAAATAAGACTTCTAGTGCAATCTCAGCCATTGGATCTGAGAGACGTTGGTCCAACATATCCTTTAGCAGTGTATCATGTCTACTTGGTGATGACAAAGAGGAGATGAGCTCCCCAGGATGCCTTCCCATCATCACTTCAAGTGCCAGAACACCAAAGCTATATACGTCGCATTTTTCAGTCACCCTCATTGTAAATGCAAGCTCTGCAAGAAAAAAGATACTTCAGTCATGATCTTTTCTCCTCCTTAATCATTAATAGTTAAACTCTTAATCATGTATCAAAGTCACCTGGGTTTCTTAATCAAGGTTTCATATCTTTTAGTTTTTTGTGCTTGTTAAGCCCAAGACATCTTTATAAACTGTGCATATGCCAACTGAGAAGTATGTAGCACATCTGTGAGGTATTGAAGATGGGCCAAACTTTTGGATGATCATACTAAAAAGTCAAGATACATTGTGTAATGTTGGCATTGATTTTTTCGAAAACTATCCATTGTTTTCACATGGTGGTGGCCCGCCTAATAAAGAACCAAGTTAATCATTGGGTTGTGTCATCTGCATGGTTGGGCCTACCTTTATGTGTGCCTTAGGTGTCCCAAGTTCATGAGAAGTTGGCACGTGTAAACCAGAGTGCATCGATGTGTCTAAAAGTATTGTTGTAGCTACACATTTCATTTGGAAGGTTTGGGTGATATGAGCATTGTTTCAAGGATTTTTCCAATCTTGGAACTTCTTTTGTTGCATGAGGCATTCACTGTATGGGACATTATATCAACGGTTTCGATCATAGAGCTGTTGAACCCTTGTACAATGAAGGAATGCCAACCATTCTCAGGGATCTCTTGGTTGAACATTGTAGAGGATGCCATATTTCCATATGCATCATTTTCACATTTACTGGTATGGGCCAGAAGCAATGTGATTTTTCAATCATTTCTTAAATAGTGATAACTCATCTATATCTACACCTGGTACCCATGTAAATCAAACTAGACCATTTGAAAACATGGCCCCATATTGTAGATGAAACAGATCCCAAAAATTACACTTATTGGAGGATTTTGTCCATCCAACCGGTGGCCAACAAATGTACAGTTAAGAAAAATAGACAACACCACAGATTTAATAGCTAATAAAATATGGTTAAGTTAGTTAGGTAACTTAAATCATGGTTAAACTTACCATGCAGCCAGATTATCTCCACCATGCATAATGTAAAAACAATGGACCACAAGTGTAGCTAAGAGAAAACATTCTTACCTTTATCTTCATTTGCATTGTTATATTATTTTTGACTTTGGGGATTGTAAAAATACAAAACCATATATGTTTCTTTACAAGGCCACTTACAGCTGTTGGATTAAGGAATCTTCCAGTTGCCCTAGATTCCAATATTTGACAACAGTATGATAACTTATGCACAAACCTTAGTATATGTAATTGCCAAAAGAAAAAGAAAAAAGAAAAAAGAAAGAAAAAAAGCTTAAGAAAAATAAATACCAATTGCTAATAAAAATTTTAAAGCATGGAGAATGAATTAACAGCTAACCTGGAGCGATATATCCGTAAGTGCCTGCGAGCATAGTCCAATTGGATGAATCAGGTATCAACAATCTTGCAGTGCCAAAGTCAGAGACACAGGCCTCAAGTTCCAAATTCAACAGAACGTTGTTGCTTGATAGGTCGCGATGGACAATTGGCTGGGTGCAATCATGGTGCATGTAAGATAATGCATGTGCCACACCTTTAATAACCTTCACCCTTAGAGTCCAGTCCAACTCTGCAGCTCCTCTGTCGTTGCTTAGGATGCTAGCCAAGCTTCCCCTTTCCATGTACTCATAGACTAGAAATGAGAATTGAGCATGGGAACAAAAGCCATAAAGCTTCACAATGTTGCGATGACGGGTTTCTGTTAATGCTCGAATCTCATTTCTAAAACTTCTTTGATCGGATTGATCCCCACCTTCGAGTGGGTGAAGTTTCTTCACAGCTACTACTTGGCCTGATGGTAGATTTGCTTTGTAAACTTTTCCATACCCTCCAGTTCCGATGCAGTATTTGTCATCGAAACCCTCTGTCGCTTCCACGATCTGTTCAAATGCATCAATCCCATCATAATTCCATATTGAAAATGGATTTCTGCTACTCCTTTCAAGAACCACCTTCTCTTTATTTCTTTGTCTTTGGGAATAAATGGAAGAAACGCCGACGACTATAAATAAAAGAAACAAGGCTGCCAAGAGAGGAAGAACAATGAAGATGACAACTTGGCAGCCTTTCCTTGCATCACCATGCTTTATTGAAGGGGCGTTGCAGGGTCTCAAACCTTGCACTTCACCACATAAACCTTTATTTTTTATGAATGCCATTGTAGGAGCCTTCTGAAAGTTTTTGCTGTTGGGAAGAGGACCTTCCAAAGCATTGTATGAAAAATCAATAGATTGCAAGCTGATCATTGCTTCAAAAGAAGGTGGAATGGAGCCCGACAACATGTTGTGGGAGAGGTTTAACTTTTCCAGCACATGCAATTTCCCAAGTTGTGGTGATATCTCTCCATTGAGCGAGTTATGACTGAGATCTAGTAAATCCTGTAAGTATACCAGGTTACCAATTTGAAATGGAATGCTTCCATTCAAATCATTTTCGCTCAATTTCAGATATCGGAGTTTGGAGCAATCCCCTAATTGAGGTGGTATTGGACCACTTAGGTGATTAATTGACAAGTCAAGAACCTCCAAATTGGAGAGTTTTCCAATCTCTTTTGGCACCTGACCAGAAAGTTGGTTATCATTTAAACTCAAGTTGAACAAATAAGTTAGCCTCTCAAATTCCTTTGGAATCTCTCCTTCTAGATGGTTCGAAGAAAGACCAAGTACTCGTAGCTGCTTCAACTGCCCAATCTCAGGAGGAATTCTACCTGTGATCCTGTTCCCAGATAACTGTAGCCTTGTCAAATTTCGGCATTCTCCCCAGTTGGGTGAGAGTTCACCAAACAACCCATTGTAGCTGACATCCATGTATGTGAGATGTGGGTATACACCAAAGGCTTCTGATACATTTCCAATGAGATGGTTTCCTTCAAGACTCACAAAGGTTAACCTAGTGCAATTTTTTAGGCTTTTTGGGATCTCACCAGTTAAATGGTTGTCAAATGCTTTAAGGACTTCAAGCTTGGTCAAGTTCCCTAAAGTGGAAGGGATAAAACCTGTTAGAAGGTTACTAAACAGGTCAAGCATGATGAGATTTACCAAATTCCCAACTTCTGGAGGAATTGAACCCGAGATTCGATTATTGAAGAGGAACATACCTCTAAGGTTTCTCAAATTACCTAAACTGGGAGGAATTGGACCAGTCAGTCTGTTAATTTGCAACACCAAGCCAACCAAATTCGTGAGATTTCCTAATTGTGCAGGAATTGAACCAGAAATTTGATTGCTGTAGAGGTACAAAACTGTAAGGTTTGTCAACTTACCTAAAGCAGGAGGGATTGGACCTGTCAGAGTGTTATTCGACAAGTCCAACTCAACCAAATTCTTGAGATTTCCTAATTGTGCAGGAATTGAACCAGAAATTTGATTGCTGTAGAGGTACAAAAGTGTAAGGTTTCTCAAATTACCTAAAGCAGGAGGGATTGGACCTGTCAGATTGTTATTGTACAACCCCAAGTCAACCAAATTCTTGAGATTTCCTAATTGTGCAGGAATTGAACCAGAAATTTGATTGCTGTCGAGGCGCAAATGTGTAAGGTTTCTCAAATAACCTAAAGCAGGAGGGATTGGACCTGTTAGATTGTTATTTGACAACTCCAAGTCAACCAAATTCTTGAGATTTCCTAATTGTGTAGGAATTGAACCAAAAATTTGATTGTCAAAGAGGGAGAGGATTTTCAGCCTGGTCAAGTTACCTAAAGATGGAGGAATAGGCCCAGTTATTTCATTAGATGAGATGTCCAGGTTTGAAAGAGGTAGAACTCCAGAGAGATAATTCATGGATATATCAAGGGAGACGAGTCTGGAAAGAGTGCCAAATCAGCTGGGATGGTTCCAGTGAGTGCATTGTCACTGAGATTGAGACGGAGGAGGTTTGGAAATGACGAGAAACTCAAGTTATCAAGCGTACCTTGCAAGCCTGCACTCGGTAAGCTTATCTCTATTACACTTCCAAGGCCGTTGCAGGAGATCCCATACCATTTGCGTGGAGAGATTGTGTTGGCACTAGCATTAGCAGATGGAAGTGACCATGAATGGAGAGCTTGTGGTGAGAAGATGCTGGCTTTCCATTCCAAGAGAGCCTCTGCTTCTCCGAGTGTGGATGCTGGTGCTGTTGTAAAGGCATTGGAAGAAAGAAATTCTAATAATAAAAGAAGAAAAGCAAGAGAGAGAGATTTCTGTATGGCCATGGCTGTTGTTGCTTATGCTCTGTTACGAACTTACCAGGATGGGTATTTATAGAAGGAGGTTGATGCGTTACTCTGGACAAGAACAGCTTGTCTTACTCTTATTTTGGAGTGCCTCATGTGTGAGAGAGGGAGAGAAAGAAAGGGAGAAAAGTAGTTTAGAAAAGATTTATTGGGCCGTGCTGGGTTTATGGGATTTGGAGAGCTAAGCCTAAGACCAGCTTGATTTACAATTGGGCTCTTGATTTAAGCCTGAGCCCGACTGTCGGTCCTGATACACCACTCCAAACCCAGCCAAATACGGGCCAAACCCAAAGGCCCGTCAGGTTTACCGGCCCATTGACAGCCCTGTTGGACCTATCTCACCTCTGTATGGATACGGATTGCCTGCCAAGGACGCCGATTGGCTACTGAGGCTGCTACTTGCTACTGCTCGGTGGGCGCGGATTAGATACTGACAACGTCAGTAGCCGAATCGCTACTGAAGTGACGTCACCAAGCTCTATGGACCTCACGATGATGTGTGTGTTGTATCCATACCGTCCAACCATTTGTAGAGATGGTTTTATGGCATTAGAAAAAAATGAGATAGATCTAAAGTACAAATGGACCTACCACAGAAAACCGAGGGATCAGTCACACCCACCGTTGAAACATTTATAAGGCCCACCATGATTTATTATTATTTTTTTTCTTCATATCATTTCATGGTACCAGCCTACAAATAAGTAGATCCAACTCTGAAGTTGACCACAATAGAGGAAACAGTGTTGATTGAATGGCCACCATTAAAGAATTTTTAGGGCCGCCGAAATTTTGGATCCAGCTGATATTTGCTTTTTTACATTCATCCAGGTCTGTATGACCTAATCAATATAGGTTGGATATCAAATAAACAATACAATGGGCCTTAGAAGGTTTTTAATGGTGAACATTCAATCACTACTGTTTTCCTGTGATACGGTCCACACTGCTGATCCATGGATGGCTTGAAAGCCAAAACCTACACTGATCTGATTTGCTACCTGAATGGTTGGTGGACATTTTATGGACTGTCGATAAATAATCTTGTAGCCCAACCATAACCCATTGTTCCCTGTAGTATGGCCCATCTGAGTTTTGGATTGGCCTAATCGGTTGCCTCAGGTTGTAACATGAGGTAGCACAATTGATGAATGGAGCGTCAATGTCACAAATATGTCACTATTGACTCACAGAGCTTGGTAGTTGCATGCTCTGCCTACAACGGGTATTGGAGAGGATTCTGGTCCCTAGGATGACAATGGCCCAGTCCTCAATCTCAATTTTGCCAGATCCCCAACACAACCCGTTAAGTAGTACGAGAAATGCAGGTGGCCTGCTCACCTGAACTATGAATTACAGCAACCAACCCGTGCACAGAAATGAGTCACATATATAAAATCAGATCCAATTATCACAGATGGTTGATTAAATAAAATATAAAAAATAAAAAATAAAAAATAAAAAATCCACTTATCACAGGATCATCATTGTGTGAGTTCCATGCATCTAAAATCATGCAAATATGATCATCATGGGATAGCACAAGATTTGAACCATTGGACACTTGCTAATAACCATTCATTTCATTTCAATAGGTGTGGCCCACCTGATGATCAATAGGCTATGTTTTTAAAGACATGGAAACTAGGTATTGTTAGTATAACATAAAGAGCAGCTCTAGTTAATTTGGCATGAGTATGGCTTGTCTCCATGCGCGAGGTACTCAAATTAGCAAAAGTAAAACAATGCAAGTGAAGTCATGCAATGGCAATAAGATGAGCTTTGATGGAAAGAGGTGAAGACTGGACTGGACCTCCCAATATCGCAGGACTTCTAAGGTACGTTTCGATAGCTGATAATGTAGTTAATTATAAATAATAAAAACAAAGTATTATAACATAATACATTATATTAATAAAAGGCGTTTGGAACACTCATTAAGATTATATTCTAAAGGTATTATACATGCTTGATTGCTTGTTTTCTTAATTTTTAGAAACCTAGAATTGTAAGCTTAAGTCATTTCATGCACCACTCCCTCTCTCACATTTCTCTCTTCTCCTATCTGTCTCATCCTCTCCCCATTGGACCCCACACCATGTGGGGTCTGTGGGGTCCAAACCAGTGATTGGATCTCCTCAATTGTAATCAATGCACCTCTCCTTTTTCCAATCCATAACTGGATGGTTATGACAATCAACTCTAGCGACTTAAGAGTCAAGTCTCCATTTTGTTGGGTTTTGCAAATTTTCAAGTAGTAGGCCCATCAATGGATGTGTTTGGTCTAGATTTTAAGCTGGTTTGTTTGGTCTTATCAAACCTAGTCTATTACAAGGTTTTATTTTGCATGGCCCACATTGAAAGAGACCACTGAATTAGAGCTGGCAATATTCTTTGACTCTGTCAACCCATGGGCGGGATGGCCAGTACTCGGCCTCAGGTCATGCATATTGTGTTGTGCTTCATTTTTAGCCTAAAACTATTAAGTAGGTTAGAAGATGTGGTGTGCAATGACATGGAGAGAGAAAGGAAGAGAGAAATTGGGAGTGCAATGGCCTGAATTGCATAGGCACATGAAAAGGATGACATGTGCAAGCTAACTAATCATTATGGGACAAACATGCATCAGATCCACACTATAAGGAAATCCAAGACTTACATCAGCCGCACCATAGGGAAGAGGGTTTTTCACCACAGGGAAGAGTGTTAAATCATTCCTAAAAATTTTAAATTTACGTGGTTTGGCTAACATGAGTAATAGAATGCCCTGATTCTTGGAGAATCAATTAATCTTGGTTGGAATGTCAGGTGAGTGGATTGGATGATGGATGCACACCAAAGTGGACACCACATGTAACGTGGACTATTTAAATGATGAGACTTTTTATCTCAGTTATTTTCCATGGTGTGTACTAAGTGTTGAATCAGCCTGATTTTTGGGCCCCGGTCCAAATAAGAGTGGCACACTTGATTGACAGGGTGGATCTCATCCACATGAACTTGGTCCTCATTGAATAAAAGTAATGCATCGAATACATACGAAGTTGTGGACTGCATTTTGGAATTCAGGCAGAGAAGATTGGAGAGAGAGGCTGGGGTGGAACTACTTACTCGGGTTAAAGAATGAGCCATTGGTTGGCTTTTGCAGGTAAAATTCTTAGCCATCATTCGGTTAGCAGCCACATTTTTAAGTTTCTAAAATACCCCTACATTCAATTAAAAAGTTTTCTTATATCCCTTTGAATATTAAAACCACTGAAACTAATAGTACTGAGGATAGAAATGTCCTAATGCTTCTTGCGTTGAATATATATATATATATATATATATATATATATATATATATATATGGGCCAAGCTATGGCTTCTACCCATCCGTCTAAAACCACTTCTATGATTGGAATAGAGTAGATTCATCTCTCCATAGCACATGCTGTTAGATGAAGAATCAATTAGAACCGTCTATCTAGTTTCCGTGTTCTATATAATTCAAAACACACACCATCAGATAATTTTAGAAATGTAATCGATTGGCTTTCAAAGTGATTGTTTGAAAGAAAGATAATTGACATCCACTGCATCTAATTAGAGAAAAGTGATACACAGAATTTTCTAAATCTGTGGGATTTCTAGAAAATGGGCCTGAAACCACATACTGTAATCACGGTTTTAAGGGACAAACTCTAGCTGACACGCTTGATTTTGAATCGAAGTTGCAACTCAGAGGACTTGGTAGTGAATTGGCTGGTCAGGCCAAGTCACCAATATTTTCTGTGCAGACAACTGCTTAACTGAACCAGACGTGACCCAGCGGATCAAGGGCCACCCAGCCAAGTTGTCAAGCCATTATGCACCTCTCCTTTTTCCTCATCCACTGATGGGATGGTTAAGACAATCAATTTATGGGTTTGATTCTGATTATAAGCTAATTTGTTTGGACTTTTCAAGCCTAGTCTATTACAAGGTTTTATTTTGCCTAGCCCACGCTTAAGGAGACCATTAAATTAGAGACAGCAATGGTCTTTGACTTTGTCAAGCCATAGGACGGATGACCAGTACTCAGCCTCAGGTCATGCATATTGCGTTGTTCGTTCTTTTTAGCCTGAAACTATTAAGCAGACTAGGAAATGTGATGCATAATGACGCGGATAAAGAGAGGAAGGAAGATAGAAATCGGGACTGCAATGGCCTGAATTGCATGGGCACATGGAAGGGATGACTTGACGCAGGGATGTACGTGATGAGGATAACTACTCCGAATCCACGGAGCTTCTCTGGACTCCTCACAGAGACTTCTCAAATCCACGAGGAAAGAAAGCAGAAAATAGAAATAAATTCTAAGAAATTCGAAATTGATTAATTGATGACTAAAAATGAGTTCACAACCCTTTAAATAGGGGTACTAAGCAATGGGAAATAAATCAGAATCAAACTACAACTAAAACTCCTAGAAATCGCGACTTACTATAAATAGTAAACTTACTATTTATAGACGGTCGTGATGTCTACTAGTGCACAAGGTTTTCGGCCAAAAATAGTAAGTGTCCTATTTGGCTTCACCAAACCGTTCCCCTAATTATTTTAAGCTCTTTCAATGTTGGACGCAACTCCTAAAGCCCGACGGATGAAGAGTTATAATCAAACTAAAACTTACTATTTATAGTAAAAACGAAATTAAAACAGGGAAACGACCATCGATCCAGGGGTTTCTCGCAATTCCGGGCAGCCTAACCCGACGTAGCGGGTTGGTTGGCTAAAGTAGCTCGTTCTACCCCAAAATCATATATTTTACGTCAGCTAACTCATTCCGGATTGCGAGATATGAATTGTTAAAAATAAGAGATATGTGACACTGGTATCAAGCAGGTCCAATAAGAAGATCCATTTGCCCATAAATAGGACCGTCAACTCATCAGGTGGGCCATTGACATCAGAAAAATGGATTGTTAAAAATAGAACCTGCATACATGACCCATAAACGCTTGCCCTGTCAATCCCCTTAAAATATCTGGCGTGAATCGTCTTGGCAGTGTCCTTTTGGAGTAGCACCACATATAAGAAAGGGTATAATCTTTCAATGATCCAGACAGTTCATCTGTTGGGAATCTTCACACCGGCCCATTTAATGGGTGGAACCGCAAAGATCTCTGGCATTGAACGAATATAACCATCCAAATCTAAGCCTGCAATAGCTTGCAGATGACATTGAAATACAGCCAATGATTTAATGACAACGGGTCTGGGAATCAGATCATAATTGAGATTGTAAAAATGGGTAACATGCACACTTCAGCTACACGCATACATATAGACTGCATGTGCCATGATCTAGACTTCCATTATGGGCTTATAGTCCATCCGCATGCAGTTTGTAACAAGATTTCCACGATCCCACATTTATGACACATATATGATGTCTATGTTCACTAACATGGATGATATCAGCCGTCTATCAATAAAGACGAGTGGGGAATGCCAATGCTATCTTATGCTGGCCTAACTTCAATCCAGTTGATCTAACGTTGGCTGCCAAATGACACATGGCTCATATCTGAGTCCTGGCTGCGCTCAAGCTTGCACTGGTGCTCCTCTAATGAGAAAATTAATTCCTAGCAAGCTGACGAGGTAGAGCCAGTGAAATTGGGAATACAGTAGATTCATCTCTCCAGAGTACATGCTGTTAGATGAAGAATCAGTTATCAGAACCGTCTATCTAGTTTTCAGACTCATCAGATAAGCTTAGACATCCGATCTAAGGAATTGTTTGAAATAAAGATAGTTAACATTCTCTGCATCCAATTGAAATAAAGTGAAGCACAGGATTTTCCAAATCTGTGGGATTTCTGAAACATAGGCCAGAAACCACACATTGTAATCAAGGTTTTAAGAGACATCTCTGGCTGACTTGCTTGATTCTGAGTTTAAGTGGCAACTCAGCTGACTTGGGAGTGAATTGGATGGGCAAACCGAGTCACCTCTATTTTCTGTGCTGACAACCACTCATCTGGATCAGACCCGACTCAGTCCAGGTGGACCCAGTGCAACTAACACAGTCAAGTCAATCCAGCTTTGGCTCAAGTCATATTACCCTGATCCATCCTGCCTAGACCAGCCCGGTCTGACTTAATTAGCAAGTATTACCCTGATCCATCATGCCAAGGTCGGGCTTTGTGCCCAGTCTCAACTTGACCCATTACCACCCCAAATCACAGCACATGTGCAAGATCCAATCATTAGGTGGGGCCAGCAGAAAGGGATAAGCCAATCCATTAATCAGGTAGGCAAATTTTCAATTCCATAAAGCATCTAAATGCACCATTGAACTTACCATCCAAATCATTTTTCATGCCTGAACAGGATTACTACAACTTTGGTGACATACCAACTTTTCGACTAGCATGACAATTGTGCAGGGTATCTATGCCATGAAAAAAAAGTAGACCCTGCCATGAAGATCACCCTTCTCGAAAATCAATTTGATTGACTCATTAGGTGGGCCACACCTAATGTTGAGCCAAACCATCAATTGCCTGATGGTACTGATAATGGCTTATCTGATTAGCAGACCCATAATTTTCTCCACTTTACTTTAACTTCTTCCATACATTCAGTAATTTTGTTCCATCCAAGATAAGTTTACTTTTTTATGTTAACAATAGAAAATAATAAACCATCAAGTTGCTGTCCGACCACCCTAGTGGGCAGGGCATCCCGTCTCCACTGGACAATGCATGTGGTGTGACGTGTACATTAGGCAATTGTTACCGTGGCCCTACGATTGTTGTGTGGGCCATATGAAAGCTTTTGATTGTTCTCATCTCTATCGCAGGAAAATCCTTGTACTTCATTTTTAGCCTTAAACTGTAAGTAAAGTAAGAGATGTGCGTGCAACAACATGGAGAGAAGAAGGAAGAGAGAAATCAGGACTACAATAGCCTGAATTGCATAGGCACATGGAGCGGATGGTTTGCACTAGCTAAATAATTAATCACTATGTGTGGACAAGCATGCATCAGATCCACCCCGTCCATCAGTTGGGCCATCACATTTTCACCATATATTCTAGAAATTTGGAGAAATTTAAGACTTACATTAGCTGCACTATAGGGAAGGGTGTAAAATCATTACTAAAAGCTTTAAATTCACATGGTTTGGCCAACATGAACATTAGAATGTCCTTATTTTTGGAGAATCAATTAATCCTTGTGTTGAATGTGAGATGAGTGGATTAGATGGTATACACACACCACGGTGGACCCCACATGTAACTTGCAGCAGTTTAATGATGAGACTTTTCGTCTCAACTTTGTGGACATTTAGGCCAAAGTTGCTCAACCATAGGTAGTGTCTGCAGTGATGTTTGTGATAAACTCGTTCGGTCCATTTGTTTTGCCAATTCACTTCAGGGCATGTGACAAAAATTGAAGCTAATACAAATCTCAAGTGGGCGAAACGAACATGGAACAGCGGGGTTAAATGGCCACCGTTGAAATATTAGGGGGGACCATAGGATGTTCGTGACCAATCCACCCGGTCCATCCATTTTTTTCTGGCTCATTTTATAGCATGGACCCAAAAATGAGGCCAATATCAAGCTCCGGTGGACCAAACGATAGTAAACAATGGGGAATGAACACCCACCGTCGAAAAATCTTTGGGCTTTCATAGCCCACTTTGAGCTTTCGATCTGCCTCATTTTTTGGCCCGCACCCTATAATGAGCTGTAAAACAGATGGATTAAGTGAATTTCTCACAATCAACAAGGTGGTATGCCAATGAATCCAATGTAATGTGAGGTAAAGATAATAAAATGCCAAAAACCAATCAGCCAGCGGTTTAGTGTTTTATAGTGAAAACTATAGCCACGTTTCAGGATATAGTTTAAAGGGCTCCGATCCATAATCGAAAAGGCAGGAGGCCATATGGAAAAATCCCAGTTCTCATGTCCTTTGAATATTGGCATCCCTAAAACTAATAATGGAAAAAAATATCCAAATGATTCTAGGCATTATATATAGTATTGATGTGCCAAGCTATGGTTTCTACCCATCCATTTAAAACTTCTACGAACGGTTCAGTCCCCAAACCTTAAGAAGAAGTCACTACCGGATCATCCACGTAAATAGATCAAAGAGCAGCGCTTGGACGTAATACTCTTTTTATGCGTGGAGATACATGCTTAAATTCTACTATTAGTTAGTGACAAGGTAACACCGGTTCATGGATCATGGGCTGCAGCTCCTCTGATTTAACGTTAACTTTTGTTTTTCCCTTGTGTTGGTACACCTCCAAAGGAACTTAACTGGACCTCCCAATATCTCAAGACTTCTACGGCTTGTTTGGATAGCTCACTATGACCTTAATTATAAATTATAAAAATGATACATTATAGCATAATGTATTATGTTAATAATGGAGCATTTGTATAATAAGTTGGTTAAGATAAGCTATTTATTTCACAAGTAACTTATTTTAGTTTCTACTATGTTTGGCAAACAACATATATACTAGCTTCTCCTCTCCTTCGTCTCTCTCTCCGATGCCTCTCTTCAGAGACTAATGAAAAGTAAAAAAGATTAATTTTTTTTATAACTAAAGTGATTATGTACTTTTAAGTTTAAAAAGTTACTTATAACTAATCATTATACCAAACTTAGTTACTTGTATCTAATCATAAACCAAACTTATCTAAAGTAAATCACTTATCTATTGTTGTAAGTAGAAAAAGTAACTTATTTGGTAGTATCCAAATGGGCCCTAAAAGGCATTTGAAACACATTAAATTCATAATTTAAAGGTATTATGCATGCATGATGATTTATTTCTTTAATATTTAGAAACCTAGAATTGTAAGCTTTAGTCATTTTCATGTATCGTTTCTCTCATCTCCCATCTCTCTCATCCTCTCCCCAGTGGACCTCACATCATGCGGAGTCCAGATCAGTAATTGAATCTTAGAATCATCTAACCTCTTCTTTTTTCTCATCCACTGATCGGATGGTTGAGACAATTAATGCCAGCGACTTTTAGAGTCAAGTGTCCTTTTTGTTGGGTGAGTGGGCGACTTTTAGAGTCAAGTGTCCTTTTTGTTGGGTGAGTGGGCCCATGAATTTATGGGTTTGATTCTGATTATAAGCTAGTTTGTTTGGACTTTTCAAGCCTTGTCTATTACAAGGTTTTATTTTGCCTAGCCCACGCTTAAGGAGACCAATAAATTAAAGACAGCAATGGTCTTTGACTTTGTCAGCCATAGGACGGATGGTACTAGGCGGTCACGTACCATGAGTCCTGTAGATTCAGTGAAATACAAGACTTACATCAGCTACACCACAGGGAAGAGAGTTTTTCACCATAGGTAAAGGTGTAAAATCATTCCTGAAAACTTTAAATTCACACGGTTTAGACAACATCAGTATTAGGAGAATTTACTAATCCTGTTATGAAACCTCAGATGAGTGGATTGGATGGTCAGATGAGTGGATCGGATGGTCTATACACACAAAAGTGGACACCACATGTAACTTGGAGTATTATAATAATGAGCCTCTTATCTCAGCTATTCCCATGGTATGTACCTACGTTTGAATCAGCCTGATTTTTGGCCATGGTCCAAATAAAGAGCAGCACACTTGATTGATGGATTGGATCTCATCCACATGAGCTTGAGCCAACCAACAGGAAAGAGTGTTGAAACATACAGAGGGTCACAGGGTGTTCATGACAAATCTATTCAGTCCATCTATTTTCTTAGTGAATGGCTCAAAAATAGGCCAACTTGAAGCTCAAGTGAGCCACATGACAGGAAACAGTGAGATTTAGCGTCCACACTTGAAATATCTAGGGGCCATTTTGAGCTTCGGATCTGCCTCATCTTTTAGCCCATTCCCTCATATTGACATAAAATGGATGGATGGAATGAATTTCTCATGAACATTAAGGTAGGCCCAAGTACATTTTGAGTTAGGATGGCAACGTCAATCAAGTCCGGTGGGCATTTAAGCATAAAGGGTGGGGTTGCTTGATTGATGGTGGAGCAAACAATGACATTGGTTACAAATACACTCTATCTAGTTTCCACCTCATTTTAAGGCATGGACCCAAAAATGAGGCCCATCTAAATCTCAAGTAGGCAAAACGAATATGAAAGTATGGGAATATAATTAATGTGAGAGCAAGAGGTTGGTGGACATTTAAGTATGAGGGTGAGAGTTGCTAGACTATAGGTAGGATCCCCAATAATGTTTGTGAAATCTGCTCAATCTATCTATTTTGCCACCTCATTTTGAGGCATGGGACAAAAAATAAGGCTGATCCAAAGCTCAAGTCGACCAAACAAACATGGAATGGTAGAATAAAACTGCCGCCATTGAAACATTAGTGGGGCCAAACAATAAAAACGGTGGATGGAATGCTTACCATTAAAACATCTTGGAGGCATCTTGGGCCACTTCGAGCTTTTGATCTGCCTCATTTTTAAGGCTATGACTTAAAATTACAAGCTGGAAAAATAAGATGTATAGGCCAATTTCTTAGAAATATCAAAGTAGTGTTGTTGTCAGAT
Organism: Magnolia officinalis; assembly: GCA_021015155.1. NCBI lineage: Eukaryota > Viridiplantae > Streptophyta > Magnoliopsida > Magnoliales > Magnoliaceae > Magnolia > Magnolia officinalis. The sequence goes on along the minus strand of JAJHSJ010000003.1, from coordinate 85,228,490 downwards.
GTCTTAAATCTGATTGTCATGGTTCGATGACATCGAGCAGGCTTTGATGTCATCGAAGCCAGTTGATGCCATCGAGTATTATTTGGATTTTCACCTCTGGTGGCTGGACAAATTTGGTCATTCTTCGATGACATCGAAGGATGCTCGATGACATCGAAGGTTTTGTGCAGAAATTTTGTGGAAACACAGATTTTGCGAAATTTCTTTTCGATTTTGTTTGAGATTCTTTCTAAAACTATATATATGTGTGTGTAAACGGGATTGGGAGGTATTCTAAGGCTTCCTAAACTATTTCAAAGGGTTTCTAAATAGTTCTAAGGTTTCGAAGGGTGTAACAATGGTGAGATTTGAGGATTGGTCAAATCGGGTAAGTCTTTTCTCTTTGTAATTTCTGCTTTCATAGTAAATTTTTGTCGCTTTGTGTCGTGATTTTTTTTTCTGAAAGGGTTTTCCACATTAAATTATTGTGTACTCTTTGTGTTTGCTTGATGCTTTTGGATTGCAATCCTAGATTCATCTATGTGTGATTCCGTTGTTTTTCCCAACAAGTAATATCAGAGATATCGTTGGGGCGCAAGCTTGAATCTACAGGATTAACATTAATGAGAAACACTAGGTATGACATTGAGAAGTACTCACGTAAAAATAACTTTGAGTTATGGAATATCAAGATGATCAGTTCCTTAACCAAGCAAAGTGAAGATGGTGCTCTTGAGTAAAAGTCGACTATGAGTGATGATGATTGGAATACTCTTGATAAAAAGGCCTTATCCTCGATTTGTTTGTGTCTCACGAAAGAGGTTCTCTATAACGTTTTGAGGGAGAAAACTACAGCTGGTTTATGGGCAAAGTTAGAGGATATTTATGCGAAAAAATCCACTGAAAATCGCCTACACTTGAAGCTACAGTTGTTCACCTTTTCAAGATGGCAGAAGGTGGAGATGTGGAGGCCCACATCAGTTACTTTAATAAATTGATTTGCAAGTTGTTGGATATAGAGGAAGTGGTCAAAGATGAAGACCAGGCATGCATGTTGTTGAATTCTCTTCCGGCATCGTATGAGTTATTCTGTGACACACATACTTATAGACTTCATGTGTCATGATCTAGACTATCATTCTAGGCTTATGGACCATCTGCAGTTTGTAACAAGATTTTCAAGATTGACTTATCCCATGCCATCACTGTGTGAGTTCCATAGATAAAAAATCATGCAAATGATCATCATCGAGGGCACATGATTTGAACCTCTGGTCTTTTTTAATAACCATTCATTCACTTTCAACAGGTGGCCACACCTGATGATCACATGGGCTAGTTTTTCAAGACATGGAAACTAGGTATTGTTAGGACAATCTGACAAGCAATGCCTGTCTCACATGAGTATGTCCTGTTTCCATGGGCGAGGTACTCAAATTACCAATCCAAAAGTAAAACAGACCCAAGTTAAGTCATGCAATGATGATAAGATGAGCTATGATGGAAATAGGCAGAGACAGACTTTTGTTTCTTCCTTGAGTTGGATAAACATGATGTAGAGCGGGTCGTAGACACTTTCATTGCAAAGAGGACCAAAAAAGTCATGATTGGAGGCGGAAGTGATCTGGACCGTCAGAATCTTTAAACAGTCATATTTCGCAAACTGAAATAAGTTTTTCGACATATCATATATGATTTTGGGGTAGAAGAAGCTACTTTAGCCAACAAACTCTACTACGTCGGGTTACCCATGCTGGATTTACGAGATTCCATCATATCGACAGTCAAAAGTCCATTTTCTTTTCGGTTTTACTATAAATAAATAATTAAGTTTTAATTCGATCATAACGTTTAATCTTTTGAGGTTTAGGAGTCGTGCCCAACATGAAAAGTGCTTACAAAAATTAGGAGAATAACGTGATTAGGCCAAATTGGACACTATTTTTGGCTGAAAACCATAAGCTTACTATTTATAGTAAGTCATGGTGGTTAAGTTAGAGTTTGAGTCTAAACTTCATCCTAGGGTTGAGCTCATTATTTAAAGGACTATAATTTCTTTCTTTTTTTTTTTATCGTGAATCAATTTATTTTTGAATTTATTATAAATTATTTCTATTTTATCCCTCCTGGATTCAAGGAAACTCTATCAGAAATCTAGAGAGCTCAGTGGATTCAAAGTAGTTATTCTTGAGGAAGACAGTGATCGATGTCATCACATCCTTTATTGCATCAATTGTTACCAGAGCAAGGAATAGACTTGGGCCGATGGTAACTAACGATGGAATGGACCAAAGACCAAAATCTTGTGGCCGGTGATCCAAGGATTCATTATCTATTGGGAAGAATGAAAGCTTTCCACTAGGAAAGTCAGTTGACCATGCAAGGGTTGCAGGTTACCCTTGACCGTATTGCGGATGTACTAATTCCGCTCCGATCCAAAGGCGATGCTCAGCCACCTATGATCATTGTACGACACAATCTCAATTTTCATAAAGTGTTTTCATAGGTGAATTGTTGGGCTACTCCAAATGAGTCGAGCTCCAACAACAAGGACGTTGGTGGTGTCGATGGCCGACAAGCAGTCCATGAAGATGATCGACTACATCGTGCTGAAAGAGACTATCGAGGTAAGGTCGAACTTTCTACTTTTAAAGACTTATTGCGTGTAGAAGAATTCCTCAATTGGCTAGCCGAAGTAAACCGGTATTTTGATTACATATATGTGCCAGAGCATAAGAAAGTAAAATTGGTTGCGTTCAAATTAAATTTTGGTGTTTTTGCATAGTGACAGTAATTACAACTCTCATGTACACAACATAATAAGACGTTTATCCAATCATAGCCACATATGAGACACCTTCTTCGATCACGATTCCTCCCTAGTGATTACAAGCATGTATTGTTTCAACAATACCAAAATTTTCAATAGGGTAATCAAACTGTCATATATTACACCAAAGAATTCCAACAGTTAGTAATAAGGAATGACTTGTCGAAGGCCGAATTACAGAAGGTAACACAGTTCATATGCGGTTTACGACCGACAATTCAGGACGGTTCAAATGCACCCGGCCAAGACCACAGATGAAGTGGTTCAGTTGGCATGTAGGGTGAGAATGCAACTTACAAGAGTTTCTAGTCAGCATTATCCTTTGACTCAACCTTCAGCCTTATCCTTCGACTCAACCTTCCATTACAGGTCACACACAAGATTCAGTGTTGGCTAAAGGAAAGGAACCAATAGGAGGGCATCTTCAACCTCCCACAACCGCAAACTGTGACACAGGGAATGGTCCATATAGGCTTCAACGTGCAGCACCCACAATAGCGGGTCTGAGTAATATTCAAAATCCTTATGGTCGGCCAAATTTGAACAATTGTTATTATTGTGGCCAACCAGGCCACTTATCAAACACCTGCCTTCAACCCCCCGCAGCCCACTTGGCCATTAACGAAGAGGGCCCTAAAAGGCATTTGAAACACCTTTTAAGATCATAATCTAAAGGTATTATGCATGCATGATGATTTATTTCCTTAATTTTTAGAAACATGGGAATTGTAAGCTCAAGTTATTTTCATGTACTCTCTTCTTCTCTATCGTTTCTCTCATCTCCCATCTCTCTCATCCTCTCCCCAGTGGACCCCATAGTCCAAATCAGTGATTGAATCTTAGAATCAATACGCACAATCAATGCTAACGACTTTTAGAGTCTAGTGTCCTTTTTGTTGGGTAAGCGGGGCCATGAATTTATGGGTTTGATTTTGATTGTAAGCTGGTTTGTTGGGCTTTTCAAGCCTAGTATATTACAAGGTGACCATTAAATTAGAGCCAGCAATGGTCTTTGACCCTGTCAGCCCATAGGACGGATGGCCAGTACTCGGCCTCAGGTCATGCATATTGCGTCGTGCTTCATTTTTAGCCTGAAACTATTAAGTTTGCTGGGAAATATGATGCACATGAATGACGTAGAGAGAGAGGAAGGAAGAGAGATATGGCCTGAATTGCATGGGCATATGGAAAGGATGACTTGCACTAGCTAACTAATCATTATGGAGTACAAACATGCATCATATCCACCCCATCCATCAGTTGGGCCGTCACATTCTCACCATAAGTCCTGTAGATTCAGCGAAATCCAGGACTTACATCAGTTGCACCACAGGGAAGAGGGTTTTTCACCATAGGTAATGGTGTAAAATCATTCCTGAAAAACTTTCAATTCACATGGTTTAGACAACATGAGTATTAGAAGAATTTAATAATCTTGGTATGAAACGTCAGATGAGTGGATTGGATGGTCTATACGCACAAAAGTGGACATCAAATATAACTTGGGAGTATTATAAAAATGACACTTCTTATCTCAGCTATTTCACATGGTGTGTACCTACGGTTGAATCAGCCTGATTTTTGGCCCGGGTCCAAATAAAGAGCAGCACACCTGATTGACGGGGTGGATCTCATCCACATGATCAGTTTGAGCCAACCAACAGGAAGGAGTGGAGATTGAACATCTACTGTTGAAACATTCATGATGAGGACACAGGATGTTCATGACAAATCTATTCAGTCCATCTGTTTTCTTAGTGAATGACCGTACAATGATGTTGGTGACAAATCCACTTTATCCATCTATTTTCCACCTCATTTTAAGGCATGGACCCAAAAATGAGGCCCATCTAAAGTTCAAGTAGGCAAAACGACTATGAAAGTATGGGAATTAAATGTCTGGCCGATGATGTTTTAATGTTTTGACAAATCTGCCGAGTCATAGAGTCGCATGATGTTTTGACAAATCTGCCGAGTCCATCTATTTTGGCAGCTCATTTTATCGCATGGCTCAAAAATGAGGACGATACCAATCTCCAGTGAGCCCACGATAAGAAACAGTGGTATGGAATGCTCACCATTGAAACATCTTGAGGCATCCTTGGCCCATTTTCAGTTTTTGATCTGCCACATTTTTAGGCCCACAACCTAAGTGAGCTCAAAAAATAGATGTACCAGTCAGTTTCTCACAAACATTAAAGTGGCCCCATGTACGATCAAGACTAGGTTAACATGTCAATCAATGTGAGAGCTAGAGATTGGTGGACATTTAAGTTGGAGGGTGAGAGTTGCTTGACTATAGGTGTGGTCTACAATGATGTTTGTGACAAATCTGTTCAATCTATCTATTTTGCCACTTCATTTTAGGGCATGGGACCAAAAACATGGTTGATCCGAATCTCAAGTGGGCCAAACGAACATGGATTATGCTCGGATTTCACTTTTAGATTCAAGTCTCCTCTTTTGCGGGGAGCATCGAGATTTCAAAGAGCGAGCCCTGGGACCATATGAATTTTGGCTCAGATTCCACTATTAGAGTTAAGTCTCATCTTTTGTTGAGCATCGAGTTCCTAGCAGTGGGCCTCGGGACTGGATTGCCATGGGCCCATTTTCTACTTTATAGTCAAGTCTCCTCTTTGTTGATATGATCTGAAGTTTAGACATGGATTTTAGAGTCAAGTCTGCTTTTTTCATTAATGTTGACAAATTCTAAGTAGTTGGGCCTGGGACTTGAAATGAACCCACAATTTTTACTGTTTTGTTTGAGCTTGTCATATCAAAGTTTTTATTTTGCACAGCCCAATCTCAAGTAGAACAATAAATTAGGCTGTCAATGGGCCTGTGACTCTAGTCAACCCTTTAGCCAACTAACCGAGCTTGCTTCTAACTTGGGCTCAGGTGTACTTATTGGGCTATGCTTTGGTTTCAGCCTGAAAACAAAGGCTATTAAGGTAAATAAATCAGGCTATGGCTGACTCATTCCTATATCAATCCGTTTCTAGGATTCACGCAAGTGTTAACAAAAAGTTCCAATTCCCAAATATTACAAAGTTATTAATGGGCTTGAAATACAAGCCCTTAAGTAAATGGGTTGAAGGACTGGTGCTTGGGCCTAATAATTTGTTGACAAGTGGGACCACATGCTAAATTTTAAACTAAATTCTAAACCCAATTGGTAAACGGGTCACAGGTCCATGCGCTGTACCTCTGTTTGGGGTTTGAATGGTTGATATGTTTCATAGAGGCCCACTAACCCCAAACTAGTCCCTCCCTTCGCCACTCCTCATAAATTGTGGATGTGTTTGATCTTTGTAGAGATGATGGTGATGATGACAAAGAGGAGATGAGCTCCCCAGGATGCCTTCCCATCATCACTTCAGTCACCCTCATCGCATATGCAAGCTCTGCAAGAAGGAAGACGGTTTAGTCATGTTCTTTCTCTTTGTTAATCATCAATAGCTAAACTCTTAAGCATATATCAAACTCACAGGGGTTTCTTAATCTAGGTTTCATATCTTCTAGGTTATTTTGCTTCTTAACCCCAAGGCATCTCTACAAATTGTGCATATGCCAACTGCCATGTGTGTGGCACATATGGGAGTTGCATAAGATGTGCTGAACTTTTAGATGATCTTGCTAGTAAGTTAGGACGGTCTACTTATAAGGCATGCCACATGCATACATTGAATGTGTACTATTGGCATTTTATTTTTTTTCTCTAAACTATCCATTGTTTTCATGTGTTGGTGGCCTGCCTGATAAGAAGACCAGATTAATCATTGTGTTGGGTCATCTGCATGGTTAGGCCTACCTGTATGTATGCCTCATATATCCCAAACACATGAGAAGTTGGCATGTGTAATCTAGAGTGCATTGATGTGTCTATAGGTATCGTTTTATCTACACATTTCATTGGCAAGGATTGAGTGATATGGGCATGTTTCAAGAATTTCCAATCTTGGAACTTCTTTTGTTTGTGTGGGGCATTCACTGTGTGCGGCATCACATCAACTGTTTGGATCATAGAGATGTCTAAACCTTGTGCAACGGAGTAACCCAGGCCTTATGCATCATTTTCACATTTACTCGTATGGGCTAGAAGCAATGAACTTTTTCAATCATTTATTAAATAGTGATGACTCATCCATCTATACTTGGTATCCATGTAAATCTATCCAGACCATCTGAAAATATGGCCTGAGTATATCCCAAAATTACACTTATTGGAGGATTCTATCCATCCAATTGGTGGCCAACAAATGGACAGCTATGGAAAATGGAGAGCGCCATGAATTTAATAGCTGATAACATATGGTTAAGTTGGTTTGGTAAGATGAATCCTGGTCAGTCTTACCATGCAACCACATTACTTCCATCGTGCATAATGTAAAAATGATGGACCTCAAGTGCGGCAAAGTAAAAACATTCTTAACACTATCTTCATTTGCATGGTTATATATTAGTTTTAAATATTCACAGATGCTTTACAATTTTTTAGTTAAACAAAGTTAGGGATTTGAATAATGCATTCCCTTTTATGTTTCTTTGCAAGGCCTCTTACGACTGTTGGATTAAGGAATCTTCTAGTTTCCCTAGAGTGCCACATTTGACAACAGTATGATAACTCATGCACAAACTGTACTATGTAATTTCCAACAAAAAATAGAAAATCTTATGAAAAATAAAAGACCAGTTGCTAATAAAACTATTAAAGCATGGAGAATGAATTAGCAACTAACCTGGAGTGATGTATCCATAACCGCCAGCTTGGTCCAATTGAACGAATCGGGTATAAACAATCTAGCAGTGCCGAAGTCAGGGACACGGGCCTCAAGTTCTGAATTCAACAGAACGTTATTGCTTCATAGGTCTCGATGGACAATTGGCCGAGTGCAATCATAGTGCATGTAAGATAATGCATGGGTGACACCTTTAATAACCTTCACCCATATAGTCCACTCCAACTGTGCAACTCCTTCGTCGTTGCTTAGGATGTTAGCCAAGCTTCCCCTTTCCATGTAATCATAGACTAGAAATGAGAATTGAGCATGGGAACAAAAACCATAAAACTTCTTTGATCAATTTGATCTGCACCTTTGAAGGGATGATGTTTCTTCACGGCTACTTCCTAGCCCGATGGTAGATTTGCTTTGTAAACTTTTCCATGCCCTCCAGTTCTGATGCAGTATACGTCGTCAAAACCCTCCATCGCTTCCACGATGTCTTCAAACATAGCAATCCCATCATAATTCCAATATTGAAAATGGATTTCCGCTGCTCCTTTCAAGAACCCCTCTTTCTATTTTTTCTTCTTCTTTGATAATAAATGGGAGAAAAGCTGACGATTACAAATAAAAGAAACAAGACCACCAAGAGAGGAAGAACAATGAATATGACAACTTGGCGGCCTTTTCTTACATCACCATGGCTTGTTGAAGGAGCATTGCAAGGTCTCAAACCTTGCACTTCACCACATAAGCCTTTGTTTCTTATGAATGCCCTGTGAGAACCTTTTGAAAGGACTTTCTAGGGTTCTGCTGCTGCTGCTTCTTCTTCTTCTTCTTCTTCTTCTTCTTTTCTTAATTAATCCAAGGCACATAAGAGGATTGACATAGATACGCAATGACTGATCGGGCTTTCCAATTATCCAAGGCAACTAAATTATATTCTTAATACCCTCCATTTTAAGTGGTCAAGGGTCTGGATTTTGTGTTCAGAACATCTCTCGGGATGGTGAAGATTGGCAGATTTGGGATCCTAATCCTAACTGAAATAGTTACAAAGCTGTCATTTCAGGATATTTAAGCTAGCAGCAGGCCTGACTCAAGTTTCACACCTCGTTTAGTTTAGTTTAGTTTTATTAATATTATTATCAATTTTGGAAGGTAGTTTCATGGCAAGTTGATTCAGATGATCAATTATCTCACTGATCTGATGTTCTAACTGGCTGGTTCATTAACATCAATTGTATGGCTAAAGTGAAAAATAATCAAATTTATCCAGAAACCATAAGAGGAAGAAAAAATATCACATTAAACTCACTTGATCAATGAGGAGCTCCCAGTTTGATTAGCCTTAGCAATGACCGGTGTTTACTTACCTGGAATGGACCAGACTGTCGGATTGGTTGGGATTGGAACTCATCCCTGAAACAGGACGGGTTTTGGCTGGGACTGAAACTCCTCGGCGAAACAGGTCAGTTCACTAAAAACACAAGTCAACCATTTTATTAAGAACATGCAAGTTCAACAGTCAAAGCCGAAACACAACCTGCATTTGTAATCCAAACATGCTAGAAGAATAATATTGCTAGTTGTTACTAAATAATTTTATCTATAGCAGATTCCTGGGCCAGAATAGGTCAGGAAGTCAAAACATCTGTTAGGAAGTTAATAACCAGGAAACACATGAACAGCAGATTGACGTTTAACAGCAGCATCTGTTATAACTTGTAAATGCATTAGGTATATATATAAAAAGTATGTAATGCTGACAAAAAGACGAAAAGAGACAACTAGTTAAAGTTCATACAATTTGCAACATCTTGCAGGCCCTAAACCCATGATTTGAGTAGCGAAATGGAAGATGATGCATCTATTTAGAAATAAAAACTCAATTCTAAATAATATTAGGTAAGACACTAATTGTCACTATGGTGCTCCTCCAAAGGTAGCAGCACTTGCGTAGCTGGAGTTCCGCCTTCCGCGCAACGTCTGGAGGAAATGACTCGACCCTTTTAGTCGAAGTTCGACGACTGCTAGGGTTCTTCCCCAACTGTCTGCCGCCCTCGGGGATGCCCCTTTTCAGGGGCAAATCGCTCTCTCCAGGCAGATCCCGGAAGGGACCCGGCCAGGGAGAAGAAATCTATCAAAGAAGGACATCTAGCCCCCCCCCCCCGACATCAGCAGCGGGGGAAATCTGAGCAGTCTCTTCGTCTGAAACATACCCTATGATTGCACTCCCCAGGATCTTCATATAATTTTCGGGAGATATGGTAGGTTGCAAGACGTCTACGTCCCCAAACTGCCGGACTCCAACCGCCTGCGGGGATATGCCTTCGTCCGCTTCCTCTATGCTCAAGACGCAAAATCGGCTATGGATATCCTCAACGGGAGGAGGATTGATGGGCGAATAGTGTCGGTTTGCCCTACCAAACCCCGGTTCTCGGATCTGGTCGGGACCTGAGAGGCCGAGAGCGAGAGAGGGAACATCCCCATTCCCCCAAAGCGCCTAACCTCGGCTCCTGTATGCGGTTCCCCGGATCTTACGCTGCTGCCGTTGCTGATAGAAGGCAGAATCCAAAAGAGCCAGGAGCTTCAGAAGAGGTTTTCACAACCATTGCCGACGCAAGGGCCGTCGAAAGAAAGCTTGAGGAACTTCGTTTGGGGTTTATTGGGTACCTGGCTGACCCCAACACTTCAATCCTACAACCTATCAGGGCGATCCGGTCCTCTACTTTTCAAGCCTCTGGCATTAACTCGGAACTCCATGAGAGAATGGGCATATCTTCCATTGTTCCCTAGTCTTCACCGAGCTCCCAATCAAGGAAAGGCATTTGGATCAGGCTCTTCAGCATCCCATCCCATGCGTGGCTGGAATCTGTCATTATTGATTTGGCGAACTTCTTCAGTAAAGTGGTTGAGATGGATCCGAACTGCCGTTTCGGTCTCTTTCAAGGGTTCGCTCGAGTGAAGGTCACCCTCCTCCCAGGGGTCGAGCTCATGCGGGTCCTCAAGCTCCAAGTTGGCTCAGAGGTGTTCCCGATTCACTCAATGCTGGAATGTGGCTGGCTGGAACATTCAGTTAGAAGTCGGCCCTCCTGGCCTAAGCAGCAGAGCACCAAGCATTGGGTGGAAGAAACATTCTATTCCAAGTAGCAGGTAGATACCACCCCTGAGAAGGACAGAGTTCTGGCCTGTACCGAGGGCCAAAACCTACATGCTACAGGTGTTCGACATATTGTCCCAATGACAGATATCTCGGCTACGACAATTGCACTCCCTCCCGACCCTGTTCATATTGCGAGAGTAGCTAGGGACACATCTTCTCCCCTTCTGATGGCAGGAGGCACAGCTACCCCACTTCTGCTGGACGCTATAGCTTCGGGTACCCATATGATTCGGTGCCGATCCCACGCTCAGGCCTCGGGCTCTCAGTATAGCTCGCGGGAACAGGGAGATGGGAAGCCTGGCAATCCAACAGAGGAAGTCCCCAACTCCGTTGACAGCAGACCCGATCAGGCATGCTTCTACGGCCCTCATCATATGGCGTCCATCCAAGCTGAGAGGTCTCCTAGTCCCATGGCAATGGCCAAGGTCGATTGCACTACCCCAATTCAGCAGCCCACTCAGGGGCCAGGTGAAATCCTAACATCTTTAGTCAATCATGCATTTCCATGCTTATTGAATGCTTCATTTACTGCGTGCCAATCTAAGGGACCTCTAGTGAATGGGGTAGCTGTGAGTAGTGGGATGGTCCATTCTAAATCGGTTGGATGTCTGCCCCTTTCCATTGCGCCGTCGGACACGAGTGAGAGAGAATCTTCATCCAACCGCTCCCAATTCTCCACTGACTCATCCCTAGCAACCTCGCCCTGTGCCTGATCCCCTTCGGTGACCCCTTTCCACAAGAGTCCTGCCCTTGAAGTGGATCTCTCGCCATATTTCAGCAATGCATGGGAAGACAACTCTGCTCGCCAATCCTTGCTGCCTAGAGGGAACATAGAATCCAGTTGACCGATTGTCATTTTTGAGCCGATTCAGCAAGTTGGAATAGGCTCATCAGAACAAGAAGTCAGCCCTCCGAACCAGTTAGATCTTGCAATCAGCCAGGAAGAGCATGGAAAGCAAGCAAACCAAGGCCCGAAAAATAGAGGTAGAAAGCGCTCGAAACTGAATCCGAATAGCATCTCCATCAGGGGAGATTGGATTTCCAGATTAAGAAATCTGCAAAGAAGGGCCGAGAAGTCGCATGTTTCCCATGTCGGATAATATTCTGGTTTGGAATGTTCGTAGGATTGGTAACGCCCCAACGGTCAGGTCCCTTAAAAGGCTGATCAGTTCTCATAAGCCATGCATTGTGGCTATCCTCGAACCCATGATTAGAGATTCCAGAAGAGTTGCTGTTGGACTGAAGCTCGGGTTCCACTCCTCATGCTCCAACGCTGAGGAAGGCGGCAAGATATGGATATTTTACAACAACCAGCCAGCCTATCGATTGTCTTCAAATCCCGCCAAATGATCTCCTTCGCAGTCACCCTCCTATCGCTTCAAGACCCGGCTATCATATCCTTCATTTATGCTAGCTGTTCCAGAATCCAGTGTTGGACTCTGTGGGAGGATATGATCAATATCTCTAGGCTTGTGCAAGGTCCTTGGGCCGTAGGAGGAGATTTCAATACTGTAACTGATTCCTCGGAGCATAGGAGCCGTAGGAGGGCTGATAGCGCTAGCTCCAGGGATTTTGCCGACGCGATTAACAGGCTGGGCTGATTGATGCTGGTTATTTCGGGAACTGCTACACTTGGTGTAACAACCAGCTGGGTCCCGCTAGAGTATGGGCCAGGCTTGATAGGTTTCTTATTAACAACCTATGGAACACATCTTTTCCAAACATGCAGGTGTAACACATGGCGTGAACTAATTCAGACCATTCTCCCATTCTCCTAGCTTTTCCCAGACAGTCAGGAACTTTTCCCAAACCCTTCCGGTTCCAACATATGTGGGTCTACCACGGCACATTCAAGCAGGTTGTACAGTCCGCCTGGGAATCTGCTAGCCACCCGGATCCTATGTATAACCTCCGTAGGAAGCTGCAAAATGTCAAGACCGTGTTGAATGGCGGGAACAAGGAGTCATTCGGCGATATTTTTGCAAATATCAAGCTAGCCGAGCAACTGTCCTCCAGGCAGAGGACCTTTTACAGCAGCATCATGCGACTGGTGCGGACAGCAGTAGGGCCCATCAACAACTATGCGAAGCCAAAGCTAACCTCAACCATCTAGAGCTCCTGGAAGAAATATTTTGGAAACAAAAATCCCGCAATCATTGGCTAACGGAAGGAGATAGGAACTCCAAATTCTTCCACGCGTCCGTCAACATCAAAAACAGGAAATCGGTGATCAAATCCATCAAGCTGGAATCGGGGCAAACGGTTGAGTCGCCGTAAGACATTAAAGCGGAAGCAGTTAGGTTCTTTCACAAGCTATTTTCGGCCGGTGCGATTGAACTGGGGGAGGAAATCCTTGCTTCCGTCCTTGAGGTGGTAACAATAGAAAGAGATTTAATGAGGATAATGTGAAGAGGAGATGAGAATATTGAGAGAGGAGAAGAAGAAGAATGAGAGTTTGGGAGAAAATGATGTGTTAGGCTTGCTTGCCCTAACACATAGTGTTTTATTATGATAAAGCATATAGTACGTTGCAGGAGAAAGGGGAGGTGTGCACATGCACTTACATTAAAAGAACCCACTAACCACACATAATACACAATACAATACACTAGCATTCTCTATAGTAACCATGGCTAACAACGCCCTCCTGATGGCCCAGCCCACCCTCCAAGAAGTCAGGGAGGCAGTCTTGGTCCACCATCCTGATGGGGCCCCTGGTCTCGATGGTTTTTTCGGGGCATTTTTCACGGCCTGTTGGGACATTATTTGCCTAGATCTCCTCACAGCAGCCAGGGCTTTCTTTTTGGGCAGCCACTTGCCTAGGGCGTATACAACTTCCCTGATATGCCTCATTCCCAAAGGCTCATCTCCAAAGAGCTTTACAGACTTCCGCCCAATAAGTCTTTGCAATTGTATTTACAAGGTCTTGGCCAATATTGTTGCCGATCGTCTGGCGAGGGTGCTCCCAAAGCACATCTCGAAGGAACAAGGCGCTTTTGTTAAAGGCAAATCCATCGCAGAAAACATTGCTCTAGCCCAGGAGGTTCTCAGGGAGATCAACAGGAAAGTTCGCGGCGGAAATATTGTGTTGAAACTGGATTTGGAAAAGGCAAATGACAGAGTTGAATGACCCTTCCTAACAAAAGTTTTGAACTGCTTCGGCTTCGGCGGTTCTTGGGTCAGGCTAGTAGAGCGATGCTTCAACAATTGTTGGTTCTCAGTTCTGATCAACGGTAAGCCCGGTGGCTTTTTCAAATCAACCATGGGCCTGCGCCAAGGGGACCCATTGTCCCCAAGCCTCTTTATTCTAGCCACGGAGGTATTGAGCAGAGGGTTTTTGGATTTGTTAAACAGGGGAACCTATATGGCATATCAGTTGGGGAGGAGCGGTCCCCGTGTCTCCCATCTGCTTTATGCAGACGACACGTTACTGTTCATCAACGGCGGAATCAAATCGGTTCGGGCAGCTAAGAGCTTCCTTGAGCTCTATTAGCAGGTTTCAGGCCAAAAAATCAATTTTCAGAAGAGCACAATGCACTGTTCAACCCACCTTCCAGTCTCCAGGGCCGGCAACATCCAAAGAGTGTTGGGTATGTCAAAAGGTTCAGCTAATCTGGTTTATCTTGGAGTCCCAATTTCTGCAGGCAGAGTAAAAATCTCAGACTTCCAATCGCTAATAGACAAAGTTGATAGCCGGATCAACGGGCGGAAGATGAAATGCCTATCCCAGGCTGGGAGGGCCACGCTGATCTCTCACGTCCTCTCTAGCATTCCGATTCACGTTATGGCTGCCACGGTGGCCCCTTCACACGTTTTGAAGTCCCTGGAGAGTCGGTTCGCGAACTTCTTCTGGGGCTGGGCGGACGGGAAAAAGAAGTTTCATTGGAGAAAATGGACAGATTTAGCTACCCCAAAGGAAGGAGGGCTAGGGATTAGAAGGTTGTCGGAGGTCATGCAAGCGCTTCGCCTAAAGATGGCATAGGGAGTAAAGTACAAGAATCAGAAAAGTTTGTGGGCCACGTTCATGTCTTCGAAACATAACCAGGATTTGCTGCCCGCGAGTCATGGTCAGAGGTCGACGCTGGCTTCTCTGCTGTGAAAGAGGATCCGTTCACTTTTTCCTCTTTTGGACTCCAAGGTGCAGTGGCAAATCGGGAGAGGAGAATGCAGTTTTTGGCAGACCAATTGGTCCAGCCATGGGCCCCTCCAAAGCAGAGCATCTCAACCCATTCCTGCTGGGCCGGCTGCTCTTCGGATCCGGGATTGCCTAGGGCAGGCCGGTCCCCTCCCCCCTTCGGCAGCGTTCAATTTCCTTCCCCAAGAGATGATCAATGCTATCTTTCACTGTTGTTTCTGCACGTCGGAGGGTCCAGACGTTCCTTGTTGGCCTCTGGGGCCCTCTGGTTCGTTTACCGTCAGATCTGTCTGGGCGGCTTGCAGATCCCGCAAGCCGAGGGTTGCTTGGTGCAGTAGAGTGTGGTCCCCTTTCCTGCCGCCAAAGATCTACCTGCTGACGTGGAAAGCTCTCCACGATGCGGTCCCCGTGGAGAATGTTATCCAGTCCAAAGGTATTCAGCTTGCTTCGCGCTGCATTTGTTGCGACGGGATCTCCCCCCAAGGGCCTTCAGCGGAATCCATCAGCCATCTATTCCTTTTCAGCCCCCGTGCGAAAGCGATCTGGTCCCTCTTCGCAACCATCTTTGGCAAGTCTCCTCTGGGTGGTTCCTCTATTGTAGACAAATTGTCAAGATGGTGGAGTGGCCCTTCTTCCAGGGGTTGGGCTGGAACTATCTGTAATTTGGTGCCAGGTCTCATTATTTGGGAGCTATGAAGAGGGAAAAACCAAGGTAAATTCGATGGCAGCCCCCCTTCAATCCAGATCCAGGTGGCTCGTATAAAGGGCTGGATTTCTGGCATTTCGTCCACGTGGGGCCGTGCCTCAGCCCACTCAGTCCCCAGCAGCCGCACCCTCTCAGCGTTGGGCTTGCGGTTAGCCTCGAGCCCCTTTCCTACAAGATCATTCCAGGTCATTAGGTGGCTTAGGCCTCCCCCGGGATGGGTGAAAATGAATGTGGACGGGTCGGCCAGGGGTAATCCAGGTATGGCCGGCGGTGGAGGGATTTGCAGAGGTGAGAAGGGTGAGTTCCTCTTCGGCTTTTTCGCAGGATGCGGGGTGGCTTCTAATACTCGGGCCGAGATCAGGGCCATCCACGACAGCCTCCTACATTGTTTCAGCAGGGGCTTCTCCAAAGTCATTATCGAATTGGACTCATTGCTAGTGATCTCCTTCCTCTCCCTGAAATTCCAACCTAACTGGAAATGGAAATATTGGTTAGCTCGGATTAAGGGGTTGCAGGATATCGGTGAAGTTAAATCCCAGCACACTTTCAGGCAAGGTAACGAGCCGGCTGACGGGCTGGCCAGGCTGGCAAGCGGTTCCCAATCCTCCGCGCTCATCGATGACTTCAACAATCTTCCGAGAGAATGAAGGGGAGGATTTTCCTTGACAGGGTGGGGCTGGGCGCACTTAGGATATAATCTCTCGCCCTGTCTTTTCTCTTGAGGTTTTCCATTTTGTTTTCAGTCTTACGATAGGTTCTAGATAGGTTCTTTGCCTATCGGGCCCGAATGTATAGCGGTTGTATAGCTTTTTGAAATGGAATATATCGTCGATTCAGCGAAAAAAAAAAAAAAAAAAAAAACTAACTGTCACTGAAGGTTTACCAAGACCGTGAACATTCAACATAAGACCAGAAAACCTATTTTTGCTCTTTCTGATTTCTTGGGCATTAGGTCTAATAAAAGGGTCAACAGAAATCCTCCTACTAAAGTTGGAAAATGCAACTGGCAAATATACAGAAAACGAAAGAATGGTTTATCCCAACATCAAAACTTCATGTTTATACGAATGAATGGTTTATCCTAATACTAAAACTTCATGCTTATTCGGCAATTTAAGATGTCAAAAAGTCTATTCTCTATAGGGCTGAACGTCGGGCGGGTTGGGTCGGGTTGGTGCTCAACCCTAGCCCAACCCAAGGTTCCTATACCTCAACCCTAGCCCAACCCAACCCAATCTCGGGTTGGGAATTCTCAACCCAAACCCAACCCAAGCGGGCTCAGCCGGGTTTGTTGGGTAGATATATGCTAATATTTTCATTATTACATTATTATATTTTCAATACACATCTTATTTTTGTACCTATAATTTTATTAATTATATATGTAGTTAATTATCGTAAAGAAGTTCATTTTTTCTAAACAAACAAGCTAAAATATAGGACCACTACTCCTTTAAAAGTCGTATTGTGTATCAAGCAATCTATTTGGGAGAGATAAATCCGGCGTATCTTGTTAGCTTGAGTCATAGGAAATGACGTGGACCAATGAAACCCAACGGCATTGGAATTTCATTTGCCTTCAACACAGATGATTTGCACTCAATTATAATTAATTTATAAGGAACTTATATATTGATTGGGTTTGGTTTGGGTTGGGCAACCCAAGACCAACTCAAGTTTTATCAGGTTGGTGTTTGTATGGCCCAAGCCCGAGACCAAACTCGATACATTCTGCCCAAGCCCAACCCAATGTCGGGTTAGTCACGGGTCGGTCGGGTTGAACCTGCCCAACTTTCAGCCCTAATTCTCTATAGAAGATAGCAATATCTCCAGTGTAAAAGAACCTAATTGATAAAATTACACAAAATCCAGCTCAAATGTAGGAACAGGATGCTTCAGACATGCCCCAAAACTGAAGTAATTCCTCTATGCAGCAGCAATTGTCTTCCTCGGAGACACTTGGGTCCCTAAAAAAAGGGAGAAAATCAGTCTCAAAAGCTATCAAACTGCTAGGCACAAAAAATTATTTAAAAAAAAAAAAAAAAAAAAAAAAAAAAAAAAAAAAAAAAAAGAAAAGAAAGAAAGAAAGAAAAGAAAAGAATATAAGTTCAATCTTTACAAAGATAGAAGAAGCAAAGACGGTTGGTTACCGTCTCTGAAATTGCTCTTGAACCTTCGAGGCACATGACGTAAATACCTCATCCTTCCCGTTCCAGTTGTCTTCCTCCTAATGGCCTTCACACTCCAGTTATCTGTTTCTTTAAGATAATCAGTAAACAGCATACTTACATAATCTGTTAAAAATATATACATTACAAGAAGATAAACAAAGGAATAAAAAACTGTGACCCATGAAATGGTTCATATGCCAAATGTTCTGAGTTTTGCCCATTGAATGTGGATGTTTGCTGCACCCAAAAGGCCACAAAATCTGGCCAACCAAAGACCTGACTACTCCAACCATCCATATTGTCTTGATTGATGATCTATGTCTGATCCAAAGTTTGATGAGATGAACAGCCAGATATATATTATGGGGCCCATGCAATCAAACAAATGGTCCTTGAATTCATAGGATTTATTTATTTAAATTAAATTTTAGGGTTAGACTGGGTCAGTATTGGTTCAACAAGTTTCCCTTTGGTATTTCGTCACTTTTTGGTGGGCCACTTTCTGGGCATAACAACATTAGAACGTCATGAAATTGGTCACTATCGAGCCAGCTTCAGACTGATCCCATGATCATACAATTCTGATACAGTTTATGTAAGGAACAACTAGTTTAAGATAAGCCTATATGTTTGTGATGAGATTCAAGGGCATTTTGGTCATTTCTTATTATATTAGGTTTTTCTTTAGTTGCCAAAGGATAACTGCCTCTTTGGCTTTGCATGTAACAGCACATTGTGGTTACTTTTAATAAAATTTCGTGTTTAGCGTGTTGATTCCCTTTTGGCATGTGTTGCCTTTGGTTGAAACAGAGGAGATTGATTGATCAGTAGTTTTGACCAGTGGGCTGGTGGGAATCATTTCCACAGTGACTTCATCTTTGGAGACTATTCTACAACATTTCTAGCTAAAGATTTTAAAAGAATATGGATCCAGATCAGTCCATCGTGTATCCATTTGCATTAACAAATGCATAGTTTTAGCTCAACATGGTGACAAAATTGTCCATATTGAGACCACTGTTGGAATGGCTATCATAATCTTGTCATCAGGATTTTTGTCCTCATAAGTCCTATCCACATGATGGCCCACCAAATCTATGATCCTGATCAATCCACAAAAGTGTCACAAGCATGATGGAGTTTTTTTTTTTTTTTTTTTTTTTCCGGTTGGTATTGACATCATGAAATTCCAGGAAGCATGGGTGTCATAGAAAACATTTCTCATACATCTGTGGGAAATGGGAAACAGAATTCCTCCTTTGACTTCTTGAATACAATCACCAACAAATGCATATTAAAAAAGTACAAAAAAATAAATAAATAAATAAAATAAAGGATCCAAAAGAAAAGGAAAATATAGTTGTCTCATTAAACTTGCTAAATTATGCTCTTGTGTAAAGCGCATAAAGTGGAGGACCAATCAACTCGCCTAACCTAAATTTTGATTTCACAAGAAAATTGCCATGTCACAAGTAGACAATCAACTTCGCTGCATGTTTTTTTTTTTTCAAAAGAAACTTGGCTGCATTTTAATGAAACTGGAAACCAAAAGGATTGCATTCTTCATTGGGCCTGAGTTTTTCAATATCAAACATGGTGCTCGCGAATCAATTACACTTTGGACATTATGTGCAGGAGTGAATGATAATGAAAAAGGGGAGTGAAAAAATCCCATCTAAGACATGACAACAGCATAGCCATTCATAAAAGATAATGCATATGTACATGTTCGTGCACTCTTCTATGCATATGCATTTGAACAGAATATTCAGTCTGTCCAAATTCCCAAACATTAATTCGCAGAGACCTATGTTAAGAAAACAGTTAATATGTTAAACAGGAAAGAAAGGCCCTATGTCAACAAGGAAAAAGAGGTTATCGAATCCATGCACCGTGCATGATGTTACGTGTTCGCTACCACAAAAACTGGAGGGCAGGTGGACCCAAATGGATTGGCAACGTAAGAAAAATATTACTGGTTGGACGATCTTAGCTGTCCGACTGCCCACCTACAAATGAGTGGTAGAAAAAATTGGTGGAAATGGCCAGCACTCCATATGAAATAGTTCAATTGGATAGGTATAGATTCATCTCGTCTTGCAAATTTTAGGATATGATCCTTCCATGGTGAGTCATGAGATGAACAGTCCAGATCAAGTACTGGTATGACCTCTCCAATTAGTGTTATTACACCAGATAAGGAAATTAGTGTGCTGCGCACTAATGGGAATGCCCCTAAACATTTCCTAGTGGGATATAAGGGTTCGGATCAGGTTGTCCATTTTAGGGCTGATCAGTCCCATCGCATCAACGGTTAGGATGATCGCATCATGGCCCCACATAATGCATCAGGACCCTACAATTCCTCCTGTGTGAATGGTTTTTTGAGTTGGTTACTCTGTTTAGAAAGCTTGTTGGTATTGCATCACTCCATCCTACCACCATCACTGCCACTTCCGATTAGGGAAGAACAATGGACGAATACACGATTAGAAATTTTTTTAGCAAAATTTTTCAACATATCCAATTAGGGACCAAGTATTCTAACTAGGCAGCAATTCGGTGTTGTGAAATTCTGGATTAAACAATTTCATACTAAATCCACATCGCAATTAGGGATTAACAATTTCAAAAAATTCACAATTAGGGATTTCAAATTTCAAAAATCCACAATTAGAACCAATTTCAAAAATCCCAATTGCGGATTGAAATTTCAAGAATCCTCAATTAGGGATTTGAAATTTCAAATCCCCAAATAGATTTTTACAATTTTCTGAAATTATTAAACCGTAATGGTTAATCCTTAAGAAGAAGAAGATAGGGAAGAGGAATAGGAGAATTACCTATGAAATTTCGAAGTTGGGGGAAGCGTGCCACAATCATCCCACTGCCGGAGGGTTGTATATCACGAGAGAGAGAGAGAGAGAGAGAGAGAGAGAGAGAGAGAGAGAGAGAGAGAGAGAGAGAGAGAGAGAGAGAGAATATGAGGGTTAGGGCGTTTTCAGCACAACAAATGGGAGAAAATGGATTCCGTGGGCTGGGGCACGTAGATATTACTGAGCTGTTAGGGCAATGTGGGGTCCACCGAGAAGCTCTTAATCAAATCCACACCGTCTATCTATTTTAAAATATACTAATAATATAAAATTCAAAAGATTAGGAATATCCAAAACTTAAGTGGGACACACCAACAAAAAAGTGGAAATAGCAATGTTGGCCATTAAAATAGTTACAAATTTTTAAACGGTTTAAAACCGTTTTTAAACCAAAATCCTAGCCGTTCCAATTTTACGATTTTGGTGGTGTTGGGACTAGCAAGGAGAGAACAAAACTCCCAGTGGCGCAATGTAATAGACTGTTTACATGGGTTGATTGCAATCTAGAGCTATCTAATAATCTATTACATAGGTTGAATAGAAGAGTCAATGAGTTGATTACATCAATGAGTATAAAATACAATCAGTCATATAAAATCATTAAAAAAAATTGTTAATTTGTAAACTGATTTGGCAACTGTGCTAACTAGGGACAGATTGTGTATGTCATGGCCCAAAAGATACATGTTTAATCAGCTACGCTGGCAGTCAGATGTAACAATGAATTCCCACAGAAAAATACAATCAGTTGTATAAAATCATGTAAAAAAAATTGTTAACATGTAAACTGATTTGGCAACTGTGCTAACTAGGGACAGATTGTGTATGTCATGGCCCAAAAGATACATGTTTAATCAGCTACGCTGGCAGTCAGATGTAACAATGAATTCCCACAGAAAAATACAATCAGTTGTATAAAATCATTAAAAAAAAATTGTTAACATGTAAACTGATTTGGCAACTGTGCTAACTAGGGACAGATTGTGTATGTCATAGCCCAAAAGATACATGGCAGTCAGACGTAACAATGAATTCCCACAGAAAATTACTTGGAGTAGGTAAAAATTTATGAATGCAGAAATTTTATTAGTTTGTAAATCAAAGAATTAACAGATAGGAAAACACGAAGAAAACTGCAGTCAAAATGCATTGTTTGGCATGGTGTACACAGGCAGGGAGGAAGTAGAAAACTAGCAGTATGAGCAAATCATTTTGTTTTACAGCACTTGGAAGGTTCAATATCAATATTTCCCTGCCTAGAAAATCAAAAAGAAGACCATACTTCATATGCAGGTTTTATTAGTTCAACAAGTGATCCAACAAAAGATCTTTACTAATAGTCCCAACTGTCAAGAGGGCAAGATAGACAAACAACTGTCGTTGTCATCGTTCATGGTACCATAAGGAATAATCAAACTCTGATATAGCTCCATAATTCAAATTTCTATTCCCACATATGCTTCTATTTATTCTTGGGCACGAGCAGTTTCTTAGAAACTAAAACTGTAATTTTTATATGACCAAGACATACAATTTAAGATTTCAAAGTTAGTTTCCATTAGCGCACGGTAAAATATCAATCGTATCGGCTGATAGCATGTGGCAGATGTGATATACAGGGGGAGTCATTAAATTGCCCTGTATCACACAAAATATCACAATGGATCACCGATACATCATGATATTTTGACACATTGCGATAAGAAAGGGGAGGGGGGGGGGGGGGGGGGGGGGGGGGGGGGGTCGGTCTGGTTTTACACTTGTATTGTATGATTTATGAATTATAAGAACTCAATGTGGATATAATTGCATCATTTCTGTCAGATCATGCATAGTTTAGGACGGTGTAAATCCATCATTATAAACTGAAGTTTTAGAGAAAATTTCCATCATTTTCCAATATTTCCCTCAACGGTGCAATATGTGCTTCGATACCGATATTTAAATCACTGAGTGCACCAGAGTTGGCTTACCGATATTTTACACACACACACACACACACACACACACACACACACACACACACACACACACACACACACACATATATATATATATATGTGTGTGTGTGTGTGTAGTTGGCTTAGCATACAGCAGAGTTGATAGTTGTTGATGTGTGTGAGGATATCCCAACATGCAAATATCATCGAAAAGATACTGAAAATTAAAATCACTTACCAAAGGCATCTCTTGTCCAGAAAACTTGTCATCAGGAACTTCCCTGTCCTGTACCACCTCCAGTAGAAGATCTCTGGAAGGAGTACCCTCTGTAAGAAAAGAATTGGAAATCCTGGGTTCTGTAGGACAGTTGATGCTTTCTGCTTTGGGTGTTGAAGGTGTGGTAGCTGATTTTGTCTCGCTTGACTTATCCCCATCAATTCTAGTCAATGTTGACGAGCCACTCTCGCGTCTCTGGAGATGGAATTCTAAAATTAAAAAATTGCCAACAAAAAAGAACGCCTACAGCACCAATAAGATGATCGTATTAATGCATCACAATTTTACTACAACCATTTCTAGCTCCCTCTGTACATACTTCTTGACACATGTGACAGACTATCAAGAATCATGAATATTAATGGAACATAACTAATGAGGAGAACCATTAGCCATAGAAATGGAGGAACATCAAGCAAATTTATGATGATGTATCTCCCCTTGATATTGGGGTTCAGTGAGCATAAAAGCATGAGTACCACACTGAAAGAACTCAAAAGTAATAACATTTACAGTGAATTCTGGTTCTGGTCTGAGAGGAAAACCATCCATCAGAAAGTCAGGTCTACTGAGCACAGGGTAATCATGAGAAGCAGATTAAAAAGTATAACAAATTAGTTAAGTTATATATTATAGAGATTACGCACATGTGAGCACAGAGAAGGAACCACATATGGCTGGGACACACGCATGCACACACGGCACACGCATAAATATGAAAATAGATACCATAACTGCAAGCTCAGTAGAATGTAAGAGATGTATTCAAATGCAAAATCTCAAGTGATTTCCCCAAGATCGACAAATCAAAAATCATACTGTAGACACCATACCTAATACACGGTTTTCCAGACTAATGTACCCAGTCAATACTCAAGGTGGGTCTCGTACAAACTGTCTTAGACTTGCAGAATTAACAGTTCCCCACCCAATTCAACCCAAACCTCACCAGAAAACCCCTCTAAACCTAAAAAGTATTGGACCCAGGACCATTCAAGAGTTGTTGGACACAGCCTGGCCTAGTTCTAGGCCCACACCCCTTATTTTTTGGAGGTCTCCATGGAACGTGGAGAAGCTTTCTCCATGTTGGTTTCTTTTTTTTTTTTTAAATATGCTCCCTGGAGCACAGAAACTCTCTGCATCCCAGAGAGCTCCCATTGATTGTATGCATTGACCTCTAGTTCGACCTTCAATTGCTTGGGTCTTCCATATCCAATTCCCTTGTCTACCAGTCCATTTTGAAGCCATTCAAATTATCTTTCCAATGAGTCTAATTTCAGCCCAATCCAATTTCTGGGCACCAAATTATGAGTTGAAAATCAGAAAATGCACAGAAATTTGATTGACCATGATTTGACCCCACTTGCAGATGCCATTTCTCTCACCTCTAGGAATTTCAACCTAAACCAAAACATCTAGTTAGCCTTTGGGCCAACTCTCCAACAGGCCATGGATGACCCAAATCCAATGTCTAAGGGTCAAGATCCACAAAGAACTGAGAGCCGAATGCTGATATTCATGCAGGAAACAATTTGAAAATGATTAATGTCTTGTGCAGAAATCAAAAACCCGAATTCCATTTTCCTACAACTCTCTGACCCTTTTTTTTTTTTTTTTTTTCTCAAAACACACTTAGGAATCTTAGTTTTACCCTAAGCCATCATCTTTTTTACAAATGTAACCTTCTAGCTACTTGGATTGAGAAAACCCAAAACTACGCCTCCCAAGCTCTACGGTCCTTACAAGTGGCTAAATCACATCCATTTAATCCCAAAGCCTCTAGAAGCCTACTAGGACCTTCCTTCAAGCTTAATTAACCCTACGTTGTCTTCAATCTAGGAATCACTTAATCAACATTCCATTTTACACCACTTGTCAACAATATAGGAGTTCTACCCTTTAGGTAACCATCTACTTCTTCCTAATTGCAGCCCTACCCAGAAAACCTCTAACAAATAGACTCCTCTTTTTTCCAAGGGGTCTTGACTCTTGAAAATTCTCAGTCCTCAAATCCCTCCCCTGATGAGCAAATACTCTAACACTTCAGAAATTCTGCAAGAATTTAGAACTTAGATCAATGAAGGAGAAAATGAGCTTGGCACCAAGAGCTTGGGAAGCTCGTTTCTTAAAGGCTAATGAGTACAGCTCTACTTGTAGTGAGTGATGGCTCCGATAACCTTAGGGCGTGTTTGGATCGCTGACTACCACAGTAATGTGGTGGAAATTTTACATCATTACACCTTACCATTGATTGGATATACCTAGCTATCAAATCATGGTAATCCTTCAGAAGCACCGTAGAGACTTGGATTGGCAAAGATGTGTTGGCGTGGCATACTTCCATGGGCCCCACCATGATGTATGTGTTATATCCAAGCCATCCAACCATCTTGCAAGATCATTTTATGGATGACTCAAAAAACAAAAATAAAAATAAAATAAAATAAAAAATAAAAAATAAGGCAAATCCAAAGCGGAAATGGACCACAACACATAAAGCAGTGGGGATTGAACTACAGTCATTGAAAACTTCATGGGGCCCACAAAAGTCTTGGATCAAGCTGATATTTGTGTTTTCCCTTCATCCAGGTCAGTGTGACCTTATGAACAGGTTGGATAGCAAATAAACATCCTGGTGGGCCTTTAGAACGATTCAACAGTGGGCGTCATTGTCCCCACTGCTTTCTGTGGTGTGAACCACTTGAGCTTTGGATCTTCCTTTTTTTGGGGTCATGCCCTAAAATGATATAGCAAAATGGATAGACAGTGTGAGTGGATGATGCACCAAAGTGCAACAATGGTCTCTTGCTAAGAAGCAAAAAACACATGAATCCAGGCAATGCTATTCTGAGCCAATCTCAGCCGTCCATCTCTCCTCCGCTCTCACTTCTCTTCCCTTCCATTTCCAGAAACGCCCACATCTCTCTCTGCCTCGACAACATCATGCTTCGCCATCCTACACACTGCCATCTCGTCCAAATCCCTCCGCCTCGGACAATGCACACACGCTCGCATTATAGTATCTGGCCTCACTCCCGACCGCTTCCTCACCAACAACCTCATCAACATGTATTGCAAATGCAGGTCTCTTACCTCCGCACGACACCTGTTCGACAAAATTCCCGACCGAGACCTCGTTACATGGAACTCAATCCTCGCAGGCTATGCTCTCTCCCATGACACAGCCCAGCAAGGCCTTCTCCTTTTCCTCCTTATGCGCAAATCCGCAATCTCCCCCAGCCGACTCACGTTAGCTCCAGTCCTTAAGATATGCTTGCACTCGAGTTTGCTCGATACGTCATAAATTGTCCATTCTTATGCTGTGAAGATTGGTTTGGATTGCAACATCTTCGTATCGGCTGCTCTTGTCAATATATATTCGAAATTTGGACGGATCGAGGACGCTCGATACCTGTTTGATGAAATGTCTGAGAGAGATGCTGTGTTGTGGAATATAATGATTAAGGCATACTCGCAATTGGGTCTCGAGAATGAAGCTATTTCTTTATTCTCGGCATTGCACCGGTGCGGGCTGGGCCCGGATGATATTAGTGTTCAGTCCATCCTCAGTAGGGTTTCTGAGAAGGAGAATGTCGAGCAGGTTCGGGCGTATGTGATTAAGGCATGTTTGTTTGAAGAGAACTTGGACATAATTGGTTGGAATAAAACCATGACTGGGTTTTTACAAGGCGGGGAGAATGGGGTTGTGATCGAATGCTTTATGGAGATTATGAGATTTAATGTAGGATATGACAAAGTGACGTTTGTGATTGTTCTCAGTACAATCGCGGGTGCTAGTGATTTGAAAGCTGGGGAGCAGATCCATAGTGTGGTTGTAAAAATCGGGTTAAGTTTGGATGTTGCCGTCATGAATAATCTCATCAACGTGTATGCGAAGACCGGCTGTTTGGATTATGCGAGGAAGGTGTTTGACAAGACGGAAGAATTGGATCTGGTTTCATGGAATTCAATGATATCAGGTTATGTGCAGAGTGGTTTGGCGGAAGAATCCGTTGCCCTTTTCTTGAGTCTTTTGCGGGACGGTGCAATCCCTGATCAGTTTACATTGACAAGCATTCTTCGGGCCTCTTCGGCTCTTGCTTGGCTGTGTTAGAGGAGGGGAGGCAAATCCATGAGAACGTTATTAAGTCAGACTGTGCATTAGACACCTTTATGGGGACTTCGATCATCGACATGTATGCGAAATGTGGGTGCATTAAGGATTCGTACCGCGTGTTCAAGAAGATGGGCGCGAAGAATGTCGCATCTTGGAATGCAATGCTTGTGGTTTTTGCTCAACATGGCAACGGTAACGAAGCCCTCGATCTCTTTAGAAAGATGAAGTGTTGGGGCATTTGACCCGATTGGATTACTTTCATTGGAGTTCTTTCAGCTTGTAGTCATGCCGGTGGCTTAGTATCTAAAGCTTACATGTACTTCAATTCGATGAGTAAGGACTATGGCATTGAGCTGAGAACAGAGCATTATTCTTACCTAGTTGATGTTCTTGGCCATGCGGGACTTGTGAAAGAAGCAGAAAAGCTCGTCGAATCAATGCCTTTTGATCCTTCCGCGTCGATGTGTAGAGCGTTGCTTGGTGCTTGTAGAGTTAAAGGGGACACAGAGGTGGGAAAGCGGGTGGTGGCCCGGCTTTTGGATTTGGAGCCATCTGATTCAGCTGCTTATGTTCTCATGTCAAACATCTACACCTCAGCCAGCCGATGGGGTGATGCGGTGGATGCTAGGAAGACAATGAGATTGAAGAATGTGAAAAAGGACCCGAGTTATAGCTGGATTGAAGTGAAGAACGTGGTCCATATGTTCGTAGCGGGTGATATGTCAGCATTTGCTTGCTCATGCTCATGCGTGATATTTTGTACAACTGGGATTATTGGACTATCCTTTGTGTCATGGTCTGCACCATCACAAATCTCAAAATAGAACAGGGTCCATTCGGACGAATCGAGGATGCTCTATAGCATTTGCTTGCTCATGCTCATGCGTGATATTTTGTACAACTGAGATTATTGGACAATATGTCATGGTCTGCACCACCACAAATGCTACAAAAATTACCTAAAGAAGTGTTTTCTTTAACCATATTAACCTTCCTAATTTCTAAGGCTTCGACCTTTCTATCCAATGCAGCGAATTTTGCATTAAGGTCGTCTTCCTCTCTTATAGGACATGCATCCCTGCTTTCTTTCTAGGAATGGGTCTAGTTTGGTCTGGTTTAGCAGAGACATCCCATGTCTGCGTATTCTCTGCTAACATGTCTAGAAAATCCTAAGCCTTATTATGATCTTTGTCAAGAAAGGTTCCATCACACATCATCTCTATGAACTGACGGGTATCCATGGTGAGCCCCTTTTAGAACGCATCAATCACGTGTCATGGTTCATAACCATGATGTCAACAAGTAGAAGGTCTTTGAAGCGCTCCCAAGCTTGGAAAAACAGCTCATTCCCCTTTCGGGAGAACAACATGATTTCCTGTTTAAGCGCATTTGTTTTGTGCTCAGGAAAGAATTTTTTTTCAAAACTCTTTACTTGAGGCTTGTCGTGTAGTGATGGTATTAGGTCTTAGAGAGTTGAGTCATGCTTTGGCCCGATCCTTTAGAGAAAATGAGAATAACCTAAGCTTAAGTGCATCTTTATTGTCATTGTTTACTTGTAATGTTGCAATTACTTCCTCAAAGTCCTTGAGGTGCAAGTAGGGGCTTTCAAAATCCAAGCTGTGAAATTTAAGAATCAATTGAATTACACCTAGTTTAAAATCAATGTTCCCTGTGTGAGCAGGGAACACTATGCAAGATAGTAAAGTTGATCTCTCAGGGTGTAGACGTTCACGTAAAGTCCGTGGTTAGTTTAACACATTCCTATGAACTTCATTCTCATCCTCAAGAGGAGGATTACGTTGATTTTCTCTGTTTTGATTTATAGTTGGATCTGAAAGATTTGGATTTGGATTATCAACTGAGTCTGCCATGGAATCCAAGTGATCTTGAGTGCCTCTTCTAAGTGAATGATCAAGGCCTGGAACTAATTTACCTTCGAAGGAGAGTCGATTGTTTTGATCTATACTCCAACGGGACATAAACCATCCACACCACACAACAAATACCACTAATTCAAATAGCAAGTATGATACTTAAAATAAAAATAAAAACTTAACCAACAACCCAGGCGGCAGGGCCGATCATGAGGGTTCAATCCACAAAGCAAAATAAATCAACAACCCAGGCGGCAGAGCCGACCATAAGGGTTCAAATCACAAAGCAAAAATAAAAAATAAATCAACAAAAGTAAAACTAATGCAGAAATTAAACTATGCTAATCTGGAAAATAGATTCAGCGGATGATCTTTGTGATTAAACAACAACTGTAGGACAACCATAGCACTTGGGTGATAAAATCCCAAGCAGGGCAACCTTATGTCACAATTAGTACTTAAAAGACCCAACTGAATTTACTTTCAAAGAAAAATAATAAAATCTACAGAAATTTTGAAAGATTTAGAAGAGAACTTACCTTAGAAAAGAACTTACCTTAGCTATGTTGCACATATCTAATCTATCTCAGTCTCTCTCCGGCAATGGCGCCAAAAACTTGTTTGTTTGCCTCCAAGTGCAAAGGTTCGTAAGTAGTATCTCGTGAATACAGGGTCGATCTCACAAAGAGATGAATTACGAGAAGGAGAAAATCAAATGCAAAACAAACTAAGTAATAAAAACTAAAATGATGATTTGATTTTAAGAGTTTTGAATGGATGTAATTCAACTGAATTAAAACAACACTCAAGCTTCAAAGTTCCACACATAGATTAATGTTCCAAAATCATGATGACTTGGATAACACAACTAGGATCCGAGCACTATGGTTGGCCTAATCGGAAAATAAAACAATTTAAACATTTTAAATAAATGATATAAAAGATTCGAAAATCATGGATTTGCACCATTGATATATATTATCAAGCATCAGTGATAATGAATCAAAGAAATGTAGCAGGTTGAGAACCTCTCCTATCTAGGAAATCTAATTGATCCAAGGTAAGCCTATCCATCAATGTGAATCTCATATGATGGAAACATATGGATCTCACATTAGGATCAAAAACTAAACCTAAACAATAAATAACATGCATACACCATTATTCTCATAATTAAAATAATCAATCATCATAACTATGAAAACATTAAACCAATGTGCTTCCCTTCTAGCTTGGGCTAGATGGAACTTAGAAAAATATAATTAAATTGCAAAATAAAAAAGCAACAAGAAAAAAATAAAAAACTTGTAAAGAAAAACAAATTAAAACTATGAAACTTTCCAAAAACCCTAGATAAAACTCTCTAAAAACCCTATATCTTGCTTTGGAATGCCTTGAATGATGCTTAAGAATGCCCTGGGAAGCCCTATTTACAAGTGGGGAACTCCAACTTTCGCACCAAGTTGGAAAACTCTAGAAACCGCTTCAAATTTACGCAGTTTGCTAAAATAGACTTTACTCTGCGCAGTTTCCCAAAATAGATTTCAGAGTTTCAGAATGCGCTTTTTCAGGACGATTTCAGGATTACTTTTCTTCACTTCAAATCTTTGATTCTCTTCATTCCTCACTTGGTTTTCTTGGATCTTTGGCATGTGAATTCTTCAATCCTGGTCTCCTAAGATCCATCCCTTGTCTTGGTGATTCTTGAGCATCAAATCCATGCTTTTAACACCATTTTCAATCGAAGCTCTTAAATTCACCTTGCAACACAAACATCAGAAAAATAGAACATTAAGCTGATTCATGTTCATAAAACCAAGATATAAATGAGGGAAATTATGCAATATTTGAGTCTCAACACCATCCAAGAGTCTTATTCTTCTGATAGTTTAGACTAGTAGGCAGTTGGGATTATCCCATGGTCCATTGAGCAAACTAGTTCTAAAACTCGCTCACTCGACGCAAAACTCAGCTGAATCAACTCACTATGGACTTAGCAAACCATAATTCTAAAGCTTGCTCTCAATTTGCGAATCAACTCTACGCACAAGGTTTTGAGTCAATACACCAACTTGATGTTTAGTGAAAATGTATCTATTCTTTGGTTACTTGTACTATTTCTATTTGTTTTACTTATAATTATATACATAATACTTTTAATTATAATTATTAAATATCGAGTTGAGTCGGGTCGAGTCTTTCAGTCAACCCGACCGGCTGAACATCGAGTCGAGTTCTTGGGTTTTCAAACTATGCAGCAAACATCTAGCTAGTTAGCAAAAACAATCGCATCGATGCTGGCATTTAGAACAACTAGAAATAATGCAGAAGAACTAACATACAAAATTTCCAGTTTGAATGCTTACCAATAATCTCCACAAGAGCAGCTTCCATCCCTAAAGCAATGAAAGCGATTCGCGTCTCTCAACACGATCTCGCGGCCTACAACCTTCGATATGTACTTGATCGCATTGTGGCAATCACCACAGATGCGGAGGTTCTTTATTATTCGAATCCTCATTGGAGGTGGTGTACTTATCAGCGCATAAGCAATCGCCAGCTTCTCGCTGTGATAGTAAAGGGCCCGCTCTTTTTCCTCCTCCTCTACATCGAGTAGCACGAAATCGGTATCAGCCACGTATCCCATATCTCCAATGCTTCTCATCAGATCTTCCACCTTATCATATATAGCAGTCACTTCTGGGTGGGACCTATCACCCGCAACGAACAAATGGACCCTGTTCTTCACTTCAATCCAGCTATAACCCGGGTCCTTTTTCACATTCTTCAATCTCATTGTCTTCCTAGCAACCGCCGCATCACCCCATCGGCTAGCTGAGGCGTAGATGTTTGACATGAGAACATAAGCGGCTGAATCAGATGGCTCCAAATCCAAAAGACGGGCTGCTACCCGCTTCCCCACCTCTGTGTCCCCTTTAACTCTACAAGCACCAAGCAACGCCCTACACATCGAGGCAGAAGGATCAAAAGGCATTGATTCAACGAGCTTTTCTGCTTCTTTCACAAGCCCCGCGCGGCCAAGAACATCAACTAGGCAAGAATAATGCTCTGTTCTCGGCTCAATGCCATAGTCCTTACTCATCGAATTGAAGTACATGTGAGCTTCAGATACTAAGCCACCAGCATGACTACAGGCTGAAAGAACTCCAATGAAAGTAATCCAATCGGGTCGAATGCCCCAACACTTCATCTTTCTAAAGAGATCGAGGGCTTCGTCACCGTTGCCATGTTGAGCAAAACCCACAAGCATTGCATTCCAAGATGCGACGTTCTTCGCGCCCATCTTCTTGAACATGCGGTACGAGTCCTCGATGCACCCACATTTCGCATACATGTCGATGATCGAAGTCCCCACGAAGGTGTCTAATGCACAGTCTGACTTAATAGCGTTCGCATGGATTTGCCTCCCCTGCTCTAACACAGCCAAGCACGAGCATGCTTTGATGAGTGTAGCGAATGTGAACTCGTCGGGCAGGACCCCCAAGCGCCTCATTCGTTGGTAGAGCTGCAGAGCATGGTCATCGTCTCCATTCTCCACACATCCCGAGATCATGGCCGTCCAAGCGACCTCATCGGGCTCAGGTATGTCATCGAAAACAAGAATTGCGTCTATCATGTCTCCACACTTAATGTACATGTCCATGATCCCACTACTAACGCATAAATCCGAATCGAACCTAAGCTTTATTGCATGCGCATGGATTTGCTTCCCTTGTTCAATAGCAACCAAGCAACTACAGGCCTTAATGGCTGTTGCTAACGTGAACTGGTTCAATCTCTCGCCATGCTTCCAAATCAAAGAGATAAGATTCAATGCCCTAATATTGTCATTGTTCATTACATACCCCGCAATCATAGCATTCCAAGAACCCAAATCAAATCCATTCAGGTTGCAAAAAATGACTTCTGCTTCTTCCATCTCGCCATTCTTAGCATAAGCATCTATGAGCGATGTCAAAACAAAGACATCTGTGAAATGACCACTTTTCACTGCAAGAACATGAACTTGTTTACCCAAAATGGAGCCTCCAGCAAGAGCTGAAGAGGCCCGAAGAATGCTTGCCAATGTAAACTGATCAGGGATTGCACTGTCCCGCAAAAGACCCAAGAAAAGGGCAACGGATTCTTCCGCCAAACCACTCTGCACATAACCTGATATCATTGAATTCCATGAAACCAGATCCAATTCTTCTGTCTCGTCAAAAACCTTCCTCGCATTATCCAAACAGCCGGTCTTCGCATACACGTTGATGAGATTATTCATGACGGCAACCTCCAAACTTAACCCGGTTTTTACAACCACACTATGGATCTGCTCCCCAGCTTTCAAATCACTAGCACCTGCGATTGCACTGAGAACAATCACAAACGTTACTTTGTCATATCCTACATTGAATCTCATAATCTCCATAAAGAATTCGATCACAGCCCCATTCTTGCCGCCTTGTAAAAACCCAGTCATGGTTTTATTCCAGCCAATTATGTCCGAGTTCTCTTCAAACAAACATGCCTTAATCGCATACGCCCGAACCTGCTCGACATTCTCCTTCTCAGAAACCCTGCTGAGGATGGACTGAACACTAACATCATCCGGGCCCAGCCCGCACCGGTGCAATGCCGAGAACAGAGAAATAGCTTCATTCTCGAGACCCAATTGTGAGTACGCCTTAATCATTATATTCCACAACACAACATCTCTCTCAGACATTTCATCAAACAGGTATCGAGCGTCCTCGATCCGTCCAAATTTCGAATATATATTGACAAGAGCAGCCGAGACGAAGACGTCGCAATCCAAACCAATCTTCACAGCATAAGAATGGACAGTTTCTGACGTATCGAGCAAACCCGAGTGCAAGCATATCTTAAGGACTGGAGCTAATGTGAGCCGGCTGGGGGAGACTGCGGATCTGCGCATAAGGAGGAAAAGGAGAAGGCCTTGCTGGGCTGTGTCATGGGAGAGAGCATAGCCTGCGAGTATCGAGTTCCATGTAACGAGGTCTCGGTCGGGAATTTTGTCGAACAGGTGTCGTGCGGAGGGAAGAGACCCGCATTTGCAATACATGTTGATGAGGTTGTTGGTGAGGAAGCGGTCGGGAGTGAGGCCGGATACTATAATGCGAGCGTGTGTGCATTGTCCGAGGCGGAGGGATTTGGACGAGATGGCAGTGCGTAGGATGGCGAAGCATGGTGTTGTCGAGGCGGAGAGAGATGTGGGCGTTTCTGGAAATGGAAGGGAAGAGAAGTGAGAGCGGAGGAGAGATGGACAGCTGAGATTGGCTCGGAATAGCATTGCCTGGATTCATGGTGTTTTTTGCTTCTTAGCAAGAGACCATTGTGGCACTTTGGTGCGCATCATCCACTCATCTGTCGCGTACGGTGT
The DNA here is from genome assembly GCA_021015155.1 of Magnolia officinalis. Lineage (NCBI taxonomy): Eukaryota > Viridiplantae > Streptophyta > Magnoliopsida > Magnoliales > Magnoliaceae > Magnolia > Magnolia officinalis. The sequence goes on along the minus strand of JAJHSJ010000003.1, from coordinate 85,194,291 downwards.
GACGTTGCAGGAAACGGATTGGCTACTCTCCCTGCCACCAGCCAATGGCTGATGGTCAGTGCTTTGTGGCCCCACCATGATGTATGTATTTCATCCATGCCGTCCATATATTTTTCTAGATCATTTTAGTGTTTTCTAGATCATTTTAGTGCAAGAGTCCAAAAATTAGGTATATCTAAATCTCAAATGGACCACATTACAGGAAACAGTTTTGAATAAAGGTCGACCATTAAAAACTTTTTGGGGCCCAAAAAGTTTTGGATCAATCTGATATTTGTTTTTTCCCTTCATCTATGTCTGTATGACCTAATCAACAGATTGTATGTCAAATAAACAGTACAGTGAGCCTTAAGAGGAATTTAATGGTGGATATCCAATCTCTATTGTTTTCCTGTGGTGTGGTCCACCTAAGATTTATATCCCTATCCTTTTTGGGATAAACTCATAAAATTATCTGAAAAAATGGATGAACGGCGTGGATGAAACACATACATAATGGTGGAGTCCATAGAGCACTGACCATAAGCCACCGCGCTGGTGGCAGGGGGAGTAGCCAATCCGTTTCCGACGCTGCGTGCGAGAGAAGATTTGATAATCTGACGGAGTCCTATGGACGATACACGAGCACTTAGAATTTGCACACGTGTCATACTTCAAGTCAAATTAAACCGTCATAATTGTAAATTCCATCTTGGAACGTGTCATGCATTAAAAACATACGGTTATTTGATTATGCTACTATCAGATTGGTGGACATTTATTGGTCGGTCAAAAATTAAACTATGCAAGGGTCCCATTTCAATCAACAAGTATCTATGAATCAAAGGTTATGATTGTTCAAACGGTCATATTTTGGGCTTGTGACTTAGCTACAGCAAGCTCCACGATATAATTGGTTTAATTTGAAATAAAGCATGCCAAGTGTACAGAGCCCTGCAGATCAAGAGCATCATATAACTGATTGGCAGAAGACCGTTCCCCACCTTCACACCGACCGTTACTTCTGTGAAAAGTACTATCAAAGCTTAGGAATTATGAAAGGGATGGTCGTCGGAACCATCCATCACACAAACCTCCAAATTCACCACACGTGACAAGGACCTCAAACAAGTTATGTGGCAGACCTCAAACGCACCTCTAGATGCCGGCGTAAGTTACATGGCCCAAAATTAGGCTAGCCGACAACTCATAGGTGGGCCACACATAACCAAAAAAGAATTGACGGTCCAAAAGTTCGGGCCATTCATCCACACTTGATGTTCATGTTATTGATCCACTGGTAAGTGACCATACTTGACTTTTGGACCCGGTCATCTTCACAGTGTCCCACTTGATACATGGTTTGGATTTCATATCTGCACACGAGCTAAGATGCCACGTGTGACTGCATGTATAAACACGTGTAGGGAGGTGCGTGCGGTCTAGGCATGCGTAAAAACGAAGGGTTCACGTAGTACACAAGGTTGGGACGCGGTTTGGCTTGCGACGCTGCCACTAATCAGGTGGCTAGTGGTCGGTGCTCTGTGGGCCCACCATGATGTATGTGTTTTATCCATACCGTCCATTCATTTTTAAATATCATTTTAGTGGTTTTTATCAAAAATGAGCCAGATATAAAACTCATGTCGACCACACAACAGTGATTGAATGTCCATCATTATAAACCTCCTGGGGCCCACTGTAATGTTTATTTGACATCCAACCTGTTGATTATGTCGTACAGACCTAGATGAAGGGAAAACATAAATATCAGATTGATCCAAAACTTTGGTGACCCATAAGAAATTTTTAATGGTGGGCGTTCAATCAACACTGTGTGCTCCACTTGAGATTTGGATCTACCACATTGTTGGGATGATATCATAAAATGATTTAGAAAATTTTACGGATGGCATGGATGAAACACATACATCATGGTGGGCACACATAGCACCGACCACTAGCGATTGGCTAGTGGCAGGGTCACTGGCAGACGCGGATTGCGTCCTACCCCAGCCCGGACGGTAATCTGTCCGGATAGGGCTCTGTGGGGCCCACCGTGATGTTTATATTTTATCCACGCCATTAATCGTTTTTATCGTATCATTTTAAGTTGTAAGCCAAAACTATAGGCAGTAAAAAGTCCTAAGTGGACCACAAATTTGGAATTGAACGTCCACCATTAAAAACTTTTTGGAAGCTGGAGAAGTTTCAGATCAAGCTGATATTTGTTTTTTCGCTTCATCCACGTCTACATAACCTTATGAATAGGTTTTATGGTAAAAAATCATCACGGTGTCTCTTAGAAAGGTTTCAACGGTTAGTGTCATTATCACTGTAGCTTCCTTTCGTGTGCTCCACTAGAGGTATGAACCTACTTAATTTTGATATCTTAAAATGATATGATAAAAACGATTAACGGCGTGGCTAAAACATAAACATCATGGTGGGGCCCACAGATCCCTAGGGTAGGACGCAATCCGCGTACGTCACCAGGTTGCAACGAGCGCGGATTGGGTACTAGCCCTACCACGACCTAGTTAAAGACGGGCGGTCGTGGCAGGGCTCTGTGGGTCCCACCATGATGTATGTTTTTTGTCCACTCCGTCCATCCATTTTTATGGATCACTTTGGGGCAGGATCCTAAAAAGGAGGCAGATCAAACATTCACGTGGATCACACCAAAGGAAGCATTGGTGACAATGACGCCCACTATTGAAACCCTAGTAGGCCCACCGTGATGTTTATTTGCCATCAAATCTATTCATAAGGTCATGTGAACATGGAAGAAGGGAAAACATAAATATCAGCTTGATCCAAAACTTCATCGGCCCCTAGGAAGTTTTCAACGGTGAGCCTTCAATTTCCACTGTTTCATGTGGTGTGGTCCATTTGAGCCTTCAATCTACCTTTTTTTTTTTTTTTTTTTTCCCTTTAACTCATTAGCTAAAATGATCTGTCAAAATAGATGAACGGCATGTATAAAACACATACATCACAGTGGGCCCCACAGAGCCCATAACAGGACCGTCCGTGTATAGCTGGTCCTGCTCGGGGTGGTACTGGTACCCAATCCGCGTCCGGTTGCAACTTGGGCCGGGTCGGGTTGAGGCCTCGGGCAACCCGACCCCGACTTGAACGCAACTCCACATACAGCTTTCTCAGTAATCTCCTATATCACATCCAACGGTCCTATTTCAGTAAACAAGTGTCCACTAATCGGATGATAGGATATATGCCAGCGTAGCATATGGGTGAAATATCCAAGCCATCAATCATGTGGACCTCACCGTGTAGATGCTATTGCAGAAAGAAAAAGGTTGTCCACTTACCAGATGTGCCACAATATTAGGAAAAAAAAACAGATGGGTTAGAAAACTTCCGCTAATTGCTTTAGAACCGTGCATTTGTACAGTTAAGCGTGGCCCACCTGAACAGTGGACCAACCTGATTCTTGGGAAAAGAAATCTACACAGTGGAATCCTTCTGATGGATGGCTTGGATATTGCACTTATATGGCACAATGACACATAATTTAGAATGGTCCATTGGGGTTCTTGATCATGGACACTTCCAAACAGATGCCATTGGGATTGCCACGTCAAAGATTTATGCTGCATCATGTCGGACGTGGATTTCCTGCGCAAGGATTCTGAGTGGGGCCCACTGCAATGTTTGTTTGAAATCCAACCCGTTCATCCGTTTTTAGAGCTCATTTTAAGAAATTTGACCAAAAATAATGTGGATCCAAAATTCAAACGGGCCACACGAGAGGAAAAAGTGGGGATTTAGTGACCACCGTTGAAATATTTATATGGCCACAAAAGTTACGTATGAGTCTAAGTTTCTTGTTTTTTCACTTCATCCCGGTAAAAATGACCTTATAAACGGTTTGGATGGCATATAAACATCAAGGTGGAGCTTAGGAAGATTTCAACGGTAGGAATTCCTTTCCCCACTGTTTCATCTTGTATGGCCCAATTGACTTTTGGATAATCCTCATTTTTGGTTGCATGTCCTAAAATAACCTCAAAAAATGGATGGACGGGTTGGATTTCTCACAAACATCACAGTGGGCCCCACCCATAATCCCTTCGCAGGAACTTCGTCACAAGGCCAGGGGTTTCTGGCTTGGCTGGACTTAATTTTCCAGCCTGGAGCCTGCACATGATCACGACCTGGGCCCAAGTTCGGCAGCGTTTGATATACAGGCCCAACCACAGCTAGATCCAGACCCATTAGTGGATGCGTTGGGGTGGGCCTGCTCTAGACCGTCTATCAAACACGGTCTTTCGCAACTTGCCCGAGTTGAGGGTAAATCTGAATTGAGTCGGGGTCAGACCCTGTTTCAACGCGGAGGTCATGGGATCGAGTAGCCATGTGGGACTTGGGCCTCATCAACATGGTTAACTACAAAATACTTTGACCTTCACCTTTAAATATGCTGGGCCATTCTGGGCTACCTTATTGGGCCATGAGACTAATAAAAGCTCATGTCCAAAGCAACAACCCAATACATAATTACAATGGAAACAGCAACCATAGTCGCCATCTTCATATCTGGTTCACATTTAATAGAGGTCTACGGGCTCATATAGTTGCTTGTCCCTATTTTTATTCATGAACCACTATGAGTAATTCATCAAATTGGTTAGACATAAAATAATAACATTTGAAAATTCTTAATCCATTAATAGTAGGGACGGATTTATGTCACAAAAAACAGAGACTAGAGCAAGCTTTGGATTCAAAGCTGGTGTTAAAGAGTATAAATTAACTTAATATAAAATCCATTCCATGGTCAATGTGACGGCCAAATCAGGTGGACCATGGTTTTAAGACTCGTTGACTCGGATTCGAAACACCCACCTGACTTGGCCAAGTTGAGCAAAGTCTCGCCCTATTTTGAATTAAGATTTTGAAAATCTCGATATTAATATGGCAAAAATACATTACACCATATTGTCACAATAATTCAAAATCTTGACAGACTTTTATAATATTGTGTTTTTATCCCGATATCAACGCAGTATTAACTTGAAATGTAGTAAAAACCTTCAAATTTTACTATATAAATATTTCTTTTAGTTTTAAATTGATTCATTAATTTACAATACCTACCAACCAACAACAAGGTATCAATACCTACGATGGGATCGAAATGAGCACCCATACTTATATCCATTAAAGTTTTGGATAAAGTGATGAGTACCGACCTGTACCACTATCACTATAAAACACCGTTGGATATCAACCATCAGTGGATCACACTCGTTGGAGAACCATAGCATTTCTCTTCCACTCTTCAGCTTCCTTTTTAGGCACTTTTTGTGAGGGGCCCACTATAGTGTGTGTAGGCCATCTAACCCAAGCATTAAGTGAGCCCCCACATGATATTAGGTGCTCCGGATGGACCACACCATTAAAAAAAAAATGGACAATCGCCCAGGAAACTACTTCCAAATTCACTCAATGGTCCACGTGATGGTGGGATCGGCTAGAACCATAGAGCACCCATCCCACTTTCTTCACGGCTGACCCTGTTGGATGGGTTGGATAGCATACATTTGCACAAATCACAGTGGACCCCACATACAAAGTGTTGTACAATAAACTTACGCTACAATGTTGTGACGACCCGTCATCTTTTTTCTATAGTTTTGAGATTTTTTTTTTTTTTTAAATGCTAATCACTATTAATTATTAATAATTATTGTTTTAAATTAATTGGAATATGGGTCATACATATATAATATATAATACAATCTGGTTTGAACCAAATTAAAGTATAGGCAACGAAATACCAACACTCAACCCAATTATTAATCAGGACCCAAATATGCATAAAGGCTTTTTCAAGAGCTGTCTGGGGTTGAGGCAATGGGATCCGCTCTCACCTTTTTGTTTGTGATTATTGCTGGGGTGGATGATTGAAACTTACACCTATACCTATTTTACTACTTCCATGCCTGGCCCATGTCGGGCCAGGCTCAGGTACCCATTGGGCATGTTACGTGTCAGTGTCAATGGGCCGGGCAAAAGCCTAAAAATTAGAATTTTGAATTGGGCCAGCCCAGCCCTAAACAGGTCAAACTCGGGCCGAGACAGGTTCTCGGTAACACGAATCCAAATACATACAGCAGGAGTATGGCATTGAATACATACAGGGAAATCGCAAAAAGGATAGAGACAGACTGCGTATCATCCATCACGCTCTTCCAGAGTATCAAAAAAAAATCTGTGAGCTTGAGGGTAGTGGTGGCAATGGGCTGGGTACATTCCTTGGGCTGTCAACGGGCTTATCTCTGAAAGTGCAGAAATTGCATAATAAAATTCAACTAAAATTAAACCGTCTAAATTATGGGTTCCAGTTTAGACATATCGTGAACCACTAACAAATGGTTATTTGATCATCCGACCATCAGATCGGTGGACAATTGATGGATGGTTAAAAATGAACAATATCCCATGCTCCTATTTCAAGAAACGAGTGCCCACCAATCAGATGTTAGGATTGTTCAGCCAATCTGATTTTCATGGGAGCGGATTAGGTGAGACCCCGGAACTACCGAGGTGGGTGGGACCCTGACTGTGCGTCTTACACTGAAGTATGTGCCCTAAATCCACACCATCTAACGATTTTGAAATCTCATTTCAGGGCATGATCCCAAATATGAAGCTGACTCAAATCTTAGGTCAACCACACCACAGGAAACAGCCATGATTGAATCTCCACCATTAAAGACTTCATGGATTCCACAGGAATGTTTATTTTGTTGGCGTGAGCTCTAAACAACCAATAGAGTTGTTGGAGTGAACTAAACAACCTAGAGAGATTTTAGCATTGTAAACAACTAAGAGAGTTATTGGCATGAGCTAAACAACCAAGAGAGATTTTAGGCATTTTGAAATTTGTAAACATCCCGTACCATGAGTGTAGGAGATGGAATTGTATAGCAAAGAGGTTTTATTTTCTTTATTTTTTTTTATGTATATAACCTACGATTGAATGAAAAAAGATGAATGAGAGAATTTTTTGACATGGTATCAAAGCCAAACGAGTTTTGACTTCCTGTATTACAACCCTAACTATACCTCCGTTCATGGCGGACTCTACTGATTCGAACTCCTCTGGCGGCACGTCCAATCTCTCTAACTCTATCCTTGAATTGACTACAAGGATGACCGAGGTTTTGAACAGTGCTCGGATCCTGACCATCACCACTGAAACATCCGCTGCTCCGATCAGCATTAAGTTGGATGGTTCCAACTATGCACTGTGGTCCCAGGTTGTCGAGATGTATATCTCTGGCAAGGACAAACTGGGGTACATTAACGGCGACTTTCCCCAGCCGCTACCAATTGATCCCTCCTTTCGCAAGTGGCGTACCGATAACGCCATTGTTAAAGGTTGGTTAATTTCTTCCATGGATTCGTCCTTAATTGGCAATTTTATTCGGTTTCCTACGGCAAAAGCGGTTTGGGATTCCATTGCAACTACCTTCTTTGATGGTAGTGATACCTCACAAGTGTATGATCTTTGACGGCGTGTGACACGACTGAAGCAAGCTGCTAGCTCGCTGGAAAAATATTACATTGAGTTGCAGGGTTTATGGCGTGAAATTGATTTCCGCAAGCTAAATCCTATGGAATGCTCTGTTGATATTCAGTACTATAATCGGATCATCCAGGAAGACCGTGTTTATGTGTTTCTGTATGGTATTGATGATCGGCTAGACAAAATACGGGCTGATGTTTTACAAATGAAACCGTTTTCTACTGTCGAACAAGCGTATGTACATGTTAGACGGAAAGCTATTGTACAGCAAGTTATGACTTCCCATGACACCGATGGGCTCCAGGGAGCTGTCTTGGCCTCCAAAGCCCTTACGTTAAGCACTTCTACCCCTGGTAAATCTTCCAAGACCCGAAATTCTACTGATGCAAAAAAAATGAGAAACCAGAAACACACATGTGAAAACTGTTTTAAGTTGCATGGGTACCCTGATTGGTGGCATGATCTTCAAGCCCGTAAACATCCTGATGGAACCGGAACCAATGGAAGTTCAGGCACAGTTGTTGTTGCTACTGCAGAGCCTCATATTTCTCTTATACAACCAGTTGCAACGTCCACGGATGCTCCTCCCAACTTGAACTCAGGTATCGCTGGTCTTGCTCTTCTTACCTCCCACAGAGATGCGGACTGTAGTGCATGGCTTCTCGACTCGGGGGCCACTGACCATATGACATTTGCTATCTCGGACTTCTCTCAGACCTCTCTTCCGCGACGCACCAGCATAGCCAATGCAAATGGTGTTATCTCACCAGTCACTGGAGCTGGCTCTGTGACCTTATCTCCATCCTTGCATTTATCTAATGCTTTACTTGTTTCGTATCTATCCCATAAATTGTTGTCTGTAAGTCAGCTTACTGCAGACCTTGGGTGTATTGTACTTATTTATCCAAATTTCTGTCTTATTCAGGATATTCTCACCAAAGAGATAATTGGATGTGGTACTAAGATGGGGGGATTATATTATGTGGAAGACATCAGTATCGGCCGGGCCAATGTGACGCCCCGGTCACTGTTTCATGTGGGCGGGCACACGTGGGCGGGCACACATGTGGGCGGGCCCCCAAGTGCGGCTGGCAGGCTACTGTGTGGCTGGCAGGCTACTGTGCTGGGCGAGCTACTGTTGCAGTTGACTGTAGCGTAACTTGTCCCACATCGGAAGAGTTGTCTGGAGTTGTGGTGGTTATATGTTGGGTTTCTCCCTTAACAGACATGACGCGTTTTAAAGCCGTGAGCTTCGGCAAAGCGGACAATATCATGTGCTGTGGGGGTGGGCCTTACAAATGGTATCAGAGCCGAGGACGGCTCTGCCCTCGGTGGGGGATAATGTGACGCCCCGGTCACTGTTTCATGTGGGCGGGCACACGTGGGCGGGCACACATGTGGGCGGGCCCCCAAGTGCGGCTGGCAGGCTACTGTGTGGCTGGCAGGCTACTGTGCTGGGCGAGCTACTGTTGCAGTTGACTGTAGCGTAACTTGTCCCACATCGGAAGAGTTGTCTGGAGTTGTGGTGGTTATATGTTGGGTTTCTCCCTTAACAGACATGACGCGTTTTAAAGCCGTGAGCTTCGGCAAAGCGGACAATATCATGTGCTGTGGGGGTGGGCCTTACAGCCAATAACATGAACCATCCACATGCTGATAAAGAGACACTACTTTGGTTGTGGCATCGACGCTTGGGACACCCATCTTTTTCTTATTTGAAACATGTTTTTCCTGATCTGTTTAAGCATTTACAGGCATCTGATTTGAAATGTGACACTTGTATTTTGGCTAAGCTACTTATCCATTAAGCATGACTAAAAGTGACACTCCATTTGCGTTAAGTCACTCTGATGTATGGGGGCCCTCACCTGTTACTAATATGTCTGGCTTTTGTTGGTTTGTTATTTTTGTGGATGATTGTACTCATATGACATGGCTCTACTTGATGAAACACAAAGATGAGGTTCTCGGTGCTTTTAAAACATTCCATGTTATGGTTAGTACTCAGTACAGTGCCACCATGAAGGTTCTCTGCTCTGATAATGGTGGAAAATATGTCAATCGGCACCTTAAAGCGTACTTTACTCAACATGGTTTAATTCATGAAACGTCATGCTCATAAATACCTCAACAGAACGGTGTCGCCGAGAGGAAGAATAGACATGTTCTTGAGACTGCTCGTGTTTTACTTCTCGGTGCTCATATGCCCAAACATTTTTGGACCGATGTTGTCTCAACTGCTGTCCATCTTCTCAACCGAATGCCTTCCAAGGTTTTATCCTTTAAGACACCACTACAATGTCTTTCTACTTATGTGTCACTACCTACCGCACTGATGCTTCCTCCTCGCGTCTTTGGGTGTGTCATCTATGTGTATCTCCACAAGAACCAGCGTACTAAACTTGATCCGTGTGTACGTCGATGTTTGTTTTTGGGCTATGGCGTCCATAAAAAAGGGTACCGGTGCTATGATCCTACCACTCGCAGACTCTATGTGACTATGGATGTCCAATTCTTGGAGACTGATATGTTCTTTTCATCTCCGGCACCTACTTCTACTCTTCAAGGGGAGATACATAATGAAGAGTTGAATTGGTTCCAACATGAGATGCCGAATGATAACTCAGGCGTTGTGAACTGTGAAGCCAACTGTGAAGCCGAGCCGCAAGAGCATGGTGGGCCGAATGATAACTCAGGCGTTGTGAACTGTGAAACTGAGATATATCCTAATGTAGAGCATGCAACATCTGAGACCGAACCTATATCCCTCTCTTTGAAGTGCCAGCCGAATCATCCCCTGACAATACTCCTGAGGTAAGTACTGTTATTACACCCTTACATACCGATGATATAGATGCATCTACAGGATATGTCTTACCTCACAGGTACAACCGTGGCAAGCCACCTAACAGATACTCTCCAGATATTGAAGAACGAAGGTCGAGGTATCCAATTGCTAATTATGTATTCACCAAGGAACTCTCTGCACCTCTCAAGAAATTTGCATAAGAACTCTCCATATGTCAGATTCCTACCAGCGTTCATGAGGCATTGGCAAATCCAAGATGGACCCGAGCTATAGAGGAAGAAATGGAGGCACTACTTAAAAATGATACATGGACTCTTGTTCCATTACCTGAAGGAAAACAAACTGTGGGGTGCAAATGGGTGTTCTCCATTAAACACAAAGCAGATGGATCTATTGAACGGTACAAAGCACGACCAGTAGCGAAGGGATATACGCAGACGTATGGTGTCGATTATCAGGAGACTTTCTCACCTGTAGCCAAGTTGAATACAGTTAGGGTGTTATTGTCTCTTGCAGCAAATCTTGATTGGCCTTTGCATCAATTTGATGTAAAAAACACTTTTCTCAACGGTGATCTCCAAGAAGAGGTTTATATGGATGTTCCTCCAGGTTATACAACATCTTCAAAGAATGGAGTGGTGTGTAAATTGCAGCGAGCGTTGTATGGACTGAAGCAATCACCACGAGCATGGTTTGGAACGTTTAGCTTGGCAATGAAGAAATATGGCTTCCAACAAAGTAACTCTGACCATACTTTGTTCTTAAAGCATCAGTTGGGCAAGGTAACTGCTTTGATAGTCTATGTAGATGACATGATTATTACAGGAGATGATGAAGAAGAAATCTCTCTGCTTCAAAAGCAATTAGCAACTGAATTCGAGATGAAAAATCTGGGAGGACTCAAGTATTTCTTGGGAATTGAAGTTGCCAAGTCTAAGCAAGGTATATTTCTCTCCCAACGGAAATACACATTAGACTTGCTAACCGAAGTAGGGATGTTGGAATGTAAACCTGCAGACACCCCCATGGATCAGAATCACAAGCTTGGAGAATACCCAGACCAAGTACCAACAGATAAAGGAAGATATCAAAGGTTAGTTGGTAAACTCATTTATCTCTCCCAAACTCGTCCAGATATTGCATACGCTATAAGTGTTGTAAGTCAATTTATGCATAATCTAAGTAAAAGTCATATGGAAGCAGTGATTCGAATACTTCGATACTTGAAGTCATCCCCGGGCAAGGGGCTTATGTTCTCAAAACATAACAGTCAGTCGATGGTTTATGGATACACGGATGCGGATTGGGAAGGTAATATCACTGACAGAAAGTCCACCTCAGGATATTTTACATTCGTTGGGGGAAATCTTGTAACCTGGAGAAGCAAGAAACAAAAAGTGATAGCTTTGTCAAGCGCTGAAGCTGAGTTTAGGGGAATGGCTAAGGGTCTTTGTGAACTCCTTTGGCTAAAAAAGTTACTCACTGGAATCGGGTTTGCCCCCACTTCCGAGATGGATCTCTTCTGTGACAACAAAGTTGCAATTGTCATTTCTCACAATCCTATTCAACATGATCGTACTAAACGTGTGGAGGTAGATTGACATTTCATCAAAGAGAATCTTGAAGAAAAAATAATTAGGTTTCCATTTGTGAAATTCGAAGATCAGTTGGCGGACATCCTTACAAAAGCTGTATCTAGCAAGGACTTCTACAACTCACTTGACAAGTTGAGCATGCGAGACCTCTATGCATCAACTTGAGGGGGAGTGTTGGCGTGAGCTGTAAACAACCAATATAGTTGTTGGAGTGAACTAAACAACCTAGAGAGATTTTAGCATTGTAAACAACCAAGAGAGTTGTTGGCATGAGCTAAACAACCAAGAGAGATTTTAGGCATTTTGAAATTTGTAAACATCCCGTAGCATGAGTGTAGGAGACGGAATTGTATAGCAAAGAGGTTTTATTTTTTTAATTTTATTTTATGTATATAACCTACGATTGAATGAAAAAAGATGAATGAGAGAATTTTTTGACATATTTGCCATCTAACCTGTTGATAAGGTCACAAATGCATAGATGAAGGGACCCCATAAATATCATCTTGATCCAAAGCTTTTGTGGCCAACAAGAAGTTTTCAATGGTCAATCACCATTGTTTCCTGTACTATTGTCCATTTCGGATGTGGAACTGCTTTTTTTTTTTTTTTTAAATAAAATAAAAATAAAAATTTATCATGCCCAAAATGAGCTTTCAATACAGATGGACAACATGGATGTAGTCACATACATCACAGTACAGTCAGGGGTCCCACCCATATGGGTGGATCTGGGGTCTCACCTAATCCGCTCCTGAGTTTCAAGGCCGGTCCAGGTTGGGTCCACATTAAATAAATGGGGTTTAGATGTTGGGCCCACCTAAATGGATGGATTAGATCACATGGGCTATCTTACATGTGTATTGGACCTGTTGATGTTGTTTTTGGCTCGCCCCCTTTAGTAGCACTCGAGAACCTGCACAAGGAAGAAACAAAGGTGACCCTGGCTTGACCAGGGGACCTTCCGATGCTAAAGTCAGAATCTGGGTCCAAGAATAATAGTGTTGGGGTGAGAACGTGTGTGTACCTTTCTCTCATCGGCATCTTCATTTATAGAGGTGAGGTGCTCCGGAGAGCTTTCCTAACCAGCGGAGTAGATGTCTATCTGATGTGATTCCATAATCTTTGATATCCCTAGTTCCTCGGAGATTCTGATTTATCTCCTGAAAATCTCGGGTGGAGATGTGGAGTTTCAATAGGTAACTTCCAACAGGGGAGTCACGAAGCTCGATCACTGCCATATAGGGGTAGATCATGCAATAAATCTCCATCCGCTCTATCGACTGACCCATGTCATGGGTCGGACTAGGGTTTGGATGAAACTGAGGCTCGACCAACTGGGTGGGTCAGCTTTATCTTCCCTCTGAAAGATCCTCACTGGGACCTGGAGGTATATCCCCCTCTCGGAGGTTTCGCTTTGTGGCTTAGGACATGCAAGCCACGGTCGGGCTCGGCGCCTCGCGATCTGAGCTATGTCTCTCCATCTAGCGTTCAGGGGTATGAGATTTATTCAGACTCGGTACCCAACGAGTCTGAGTCATTGCTCCATGACTCAGTTTATTTCCCTGCTCAATTCGACCTTCAAGTCGAGTTAGGGACTTGTGATATTTTTCCCCCCAACAGTGAGCCCCCTTACTAGCTCCCTGTGTCGTCTTGAGGCGGTCGAGGAGTAATTTGGAGTTGGGTCAGATTGCACGTGGACCGAGCTTATGATGAAGCATTTATTGTTCGTAAGGCGGTTGTACGGTTATCGAGATACGCCGCTTCGTTTAACCACGCGTCAGTTCGTTTCTCAAGGCCGCACGAGCGGGAAGACCGCCGTTTCAGTGGCAGAACGAATGGCAGAAAGACACGTGGCTAGATGCTCAATGGCGTTTCTGATCATCGTGTGGGGTGCTGCCATGTGTTAGGCCGGGTATTCAAGGAGGCGTCGATTCGACTCTTCCATTAATGAAGGGGCCACGTGGCACGACTATAAATAGGGACGCCCCATTGCGTGACCCTAGCCATTTTCGAGCCCAATTCCGCTTTCAATCTTTCTACTTCCCTTCTCCTTCTCCTCTGCAATTTCTGGTACTTCCTCCCTCTCCTCTGCGATTTTCGGCGTTGTTGCATACCTCCGGTGAGCTCCTTCCTCCTCCTTTTCTTTTATTTTCAGCAATGTCGAGCCCAGCAAGCCCTTGGGAGGGAGAATACAGTGGTGAGGGTGAAGCGAGCCGCTTTTGGGCGGTGTCGGAATCACCTTCGTTGTTGGTGGAGGTTGCTGTAGAGGCAGATGCCCTATTCCGTCATTCACAGAGGGTATCGGACTCTCCGGCGGAAAGGCCGGTGACATTGTCTAGAGAGTTGGATCCATCTTCGAGACAGGAGAACGTAGAAGGTTTTTCTACCCGATCTGACCCCTCGACCGAGAAAGAGGTTGAAGTCGAGGAAGGGGCTAAAGGGCCGGTGCCTTCCGTCCTGACTGTGGATGACCTTTTAAGGATCAGGGTTGGATATCACATCCCGAGCTCAGTTATTCTAGGTCTTCCTCGGCCTGATGAACTACCTGATCAGCCCCCTGCGAGGGCAGTTGCGATCTTCCAAGTCGCGATGCAGTGCAGTCTCCGCTTGCCGCTCTAGAGAATAGCTCGGAATATGCTGGGTAGCCTCGGCATGGCTTCGAGGCAGGTCGTTCCGAATGGATGGAGGGACTTATTCGGTGCACGGTTCTCTGGGCCAAGATGAAGCAGCCCGAGTTAACCGTGGAAGAATTCCTTCATCTGTATTAAATACGGCCAAACTCCCAGCAGCCTGGCTGGTATTACTTTTGCTCCTGGCGGAATACCGGCGAGGCTTTAATAACTGATCCCCCTTCTTCTAACAAACATTGGAGGGATTGGTGGTTTTGGGTCATGGGCCGTTGGGAAACGGCCGAGCCAGGGCCCTTCCAACCCTTTGTTCAAGTTAGGCAAGACCGGATCACAATGAACTTGGGCTTGTCGTGCTATGCGCATGCCAAGGCCGGGCATTGTGCCCAGTCTCAACCTCACCCATTACCACCCCAAATCACAGCACACGTGTGCAAGATCCAATCATTAGGTGGGGCCAGCAGAGAGGGATAAGCCAATCCATTAATCAGGTGGGAAAATTTTCAATTCCATAAAGCATCTAAATGCAGCATTGAACTTATCATCCAAATCAGTTTTCGTGCCAGAACATATCACTACAACTTTTGGTGACATACCAACTTTTCGACTAGCATGACAATTGTGCAGGGTATCTATGCCATGAAAAAAAGTAGACCCCACTATGAAGATCACCCTTCTCGAAAATCAATTTGATTGACTCATTAGGTGGGCCATACATAATGTTGAGCCAAACCATCAATTGCCTGATGGTACTGATAATGGCTTATCTGATTAGCAGACCCATAATTTTCTGCACTTTACCTTTTCTTCTTCCATACATTTAGTAATTTTGTTCCATCCAAGATAAGTTTACTTCTTGATGTTAGCAATAGAAAATAATAAACCATCAAGTTGCTGTCTGACCACCCTAGCATATCCCGTCTCCACTGGACAATGCATGTGGTGTGATGTGTATTAGGCAATTGTTACGATGGCCCTACGATTGCTGTGTGGACCATATGAAAGCTTTTGATTGTTCTCATCTCTATCGCAGGAAAATCCTTTTCAACTCAGTAGTCCAAATAATGACAAATGTGGCTGTGCTTCATTTAGAAGGCAAAAGATAAGATAGGGACTGCATGAGCACGCTCATCCTAGAATTTTTTTTTTTTTTTTTTTCGTTAACTAAGCCATGTGGCTTCATGAGAAGAGAGAGTATAGTTTTGTAGAATGCTCAATAACCTTAATTAGGGTGAGATGATGTATTATATACTCAATAATTATAAAAGTGCTCTTAGGCTGATATATACTTTGTTGTGTATATGTCAGATGTATATATTCAAATATTCTTTTAAACTAATGATTGCTATGGTGGCATTGGTTTATCTTTGAATAAAAGAAACTGAGAAACATCAGTAGAAAAGGTAGGATCCTATAAGTATGGCTTGATTCCATGTGTGAGGTGCTCAAATTAGCATTCCTATAAGTAAAACAGATGAGAGGGAAGTCATGAACTGACAATAAAATGAGCTTTGATGGAAAGGCAAAGAAAGAACCTTGATTCTCCCTTGAGTTTTGGGTAAACTTCCAAAGCAGAGACTTGACTGGATCCCTCAATAATTTCAAGAATTCTGGGCCCGCTTAGATAGCTTGATATGTACCTAATTATAAATTTTTAAAATGATGCATTATGCTTAACCGTTTGGAACACACATTAGGATTATAATCATAAGGTATTATGCATGCATCATGACTTCTTTTCATCATTTTTAAAAACCTGAAGTAGAATTCTGAGCTTTAAGTCATTTTCATACTCTTCCTCTCTCTCACGTCTCTCTCATCCTCTCCCTGGTGGTACCCACACCATGTTTAGTCCAAACGAGTGATAGGATCTCCCCTGTTGTAATTAATATGTACTGCTCCTTTTTCCTATCCAGGATCGGATGGACAAACGACTTTAGTAACTTTTAAAGTCAAGTCTCGTTTTTTTGGTTGGGTTTTGCAAATTTCCAAGGAATGGGGCCCGAGAATGGATGGATTAGGTCTAGATTTTAACTGATTTGTTTGGGCTTGCCTACTCTATTACAAGGTTTTATTTTGCACAACCCAAACTCAAGGGGACCATTAAATTAGATCTGGCAGCGGTCATTGACTCTGGTCAATCCATGGGCCAGATGTCCAGTAGTTATTCTCAAGTCACGCTTATTGATGATGAAAAATGAGTTTACAACTCTTTAAATAAGGCGACGAACCCTAGGGAGAAGTTTCGGAATCATACTATAAATGAAACTCCTAGAAATTGCAATTTACTATAAATAGTAAACTTACTATTTATAGACGGTCATGATTCGTACTAGTGTGTATGGTTTTCGGCCAAAAATAGTAAGTGTCTTATTTGGCCGAACCATGATGTTCCCCTAACTATTCTAATCACATTTAATGTTGGGCGCAACTTCTAAAGCCCAACAGATAAAGAGTTATACTCAAAATTAAAGCAGGTATTCAACAGTCGATCAGATATTTATTTCACAAATTTGGCATGCATAACATGGCGTTGCTAAAGTAGCTCATCTTACCCCAAAATCATATGCGATACGTCCAATAGCTCATCCCGATTTGCGAGATATGTCCGTCTTAAGTTTTGTCGGTCCGGTATCAATTCCCTAGTGGGGGTGGCTAACAGTGAAGTGTGAACTGATAGTGGGTGTACTAACAAGCTAACAAAAAAAAGAAAAGAAAGTTTTGACGGTCGAGATCACTTCTATTGTCAACCAGGGCTTTTCTGATCCATCTTGGCCATGAAAGTGTCCGTGACCCGCTCTACATCACGAAGTCACCCATGTTTTCAGTGCTGACAACCACCAAATTGGATTAGACTCAACCTAGTTCACGTGGACCTACACAAGCCCTTAATCCAGCTTGGGCTCAAGTCATATTCGCATGATCCATTCTTCCTAGCCTGGCCTTAGCAAGTGTTTTGTCCTATAAATATACATTCCCATTGCAGGTTAGGCAATGCTTGCATCTTGCACCTAAATAGCTGATTTTTATTTTTACAATGTCTATATCACCTTGCATGTGAGATCCTCCTCTCAACGGATGCATTAGGAACATTCGGCATCAAATTTTAGGTTGGGTCAGACCAATCCTAGTAAAATTGGGCTTGTGGTGCTAGGCTCATGTCAGGGTCGGGCTTTGTGCCCGGTCCAACTCGACTTATTGACACCCCAAATCACAACACACTTGTGCAAGATCCAATCATTAGGTAGAGCTAGTAGCAAGGAACAATCCAATCCATTAATCAGGTGGGCATACGTTCAATATCCTAACACATCCAAATGCACCATTGAATTACTTACCATCCATATCATTTTTCACACTAGAACAGATCACTACAACTTTTGGTGACATGCCAACTTTTCAATTAGCATGACACTTATATGGGGCATGCATCGCAAGATTCCAACAAGTGGGCCCCAAATTAGATGGGTTTTAGTTTATACTTTTAGAGTAAGTCTCTAATTTTGTTTAGGACATCGACAATTCAAGTATTGAAGTGATAAAAGTCCCTTGATATACATTGATACACCACACTCTAACAGCTTAAGCTTTTAGAGTAAATGGTTATTTGACATCAAAGAGTGGCCCCAGGGACTAGATAGTTTTGGGCCAAATTTTACTCTTAGAGAAAAGTCTCCATTTTGTTTGTACTACTGTATTCCAACAAGTGGGTCCCAAACTAGATACATTTAGCTTTTAGATTTAGAGTCAAGTCTATAAATTTGTTTAGAGCATCAACAATTCAAGGAGTGGCCTCGGGGCTGGATAGTTTTGACCCAAATTCTACTCTTAGAGTTAAGTCTCCAATTGGTTTGGTAAAGTTATATTCCAATGAGTGGGCCCCAAACTAGATATATTTTATATTTTAATTTTAGAGTCAAGTATAATTTTGTTTGGAGCATCGACAATTCAAAGAGTGGCCTCAGGACTGGATAGTTTTGGCCCAGATTCTACTCTTAGGGTTATGTCTCTAATTTGTTTAGTAATGTTGTATTCCAATGAGTGGGCCCCAAACTAGATACATTTTAGATATTAGTTTTAGAGTCAAGTTTATAATTTTGTTTGGAGCATCCACAATTCAAGGAATGGCCTTAGGACTGGATAGTTTTGGCCCATATTATACTTTTAGGGTTAAGTCTCCAATTTGTTTGGTACTGTTGTATTCCAATGAGTGGCCCCAAACTAGACACATTTTAGATGTTACTTTTAGAGTCAAGTCTATAATTTTGTTTGGAGCATCGACAATTCAAAGAGTGGTCTCGGGACTGGATAGTTTTGGCCCAGATTGTACTCTTAGAGTTAAGTATCCAATTTGTTTGGTACTTTTGTATTCCAATGAGTGGCCTCGAACTAGATACATTTTAGTTTTAGAGTCAAGTCTGTAATTTTGTTTGGAGCATCAACAATTTAAGGAGTGGTATCGTGACTGGATAGTTTTAGCCTCGATTCTACTCTTAGAGTTAAGTCTCTAATTTGTTTGGTACTGTTGTATTCCAATGAGTGGGCCCAAACTAGATACATTTTAGATGTCACTTTTAGAGTCAAGTCTATAATTTTGTTTGGAGCATCGACAATTCAAAGAGTGGCCTCGGGACTAGATAGTTTTGGCCCAGATTCTACTCTTCATTTTGCGTGGCACTGCTATGTTCCAATGAGTGGGCCCCAAACTAGATATGTACGTTTTATATTCTAGTTTCTAAAGTCAAGTCTATGATTTTTTGTGGAGCATCAACAATTCAAGGAGTGGTCCTAGGATTGGATAGTTTTGGGCCAGATTCTACTCTTAGCATTAAGTCTCCAAGTCTCCATTTTGTCTGGTGCTACTATATTCCAATGAGTGGGGCCCATGTATTTATTGATTCAATTGTACGTTTCAGGATAAAGTCTATTTGAAGTTTAATTTTGCATGGCCCGGGCTTTAGTGGAGCACTAAATTTGGAAAGGGAATGGGCCTGCAACTCAATTTGGTCAGCCCATGGGCCACCTGGTTCGGTCAGCTTCTAAGTCAGCTTAGAGTGATACATCCTTTAAAAAATCATCAAATGACATTTGATGGGATATATAAGTGATGCTTGTGATAAATTCCCTTTTATAAGTGATAAATTGATCCTTGTGATAAATTGATCATTTGATGGGATAAATAAGTGAGCCCACTAATTCAAATTCCCTTTTATAACGAGAAACTGTTGAATGTAAACAATCAACTATTAATTTACATGCACATGTAGTGTACAAGCAATGTGTACAGTATTCTCCACATGTACAGTGGCCCCTATATATGTTGGCCATGCGTACATGGCCATATGTGTGAGATAGACATACATACATGGCCATATGTGTATTACAGGCCATATAAGATACAAAGAGAGACACATGATACAAAGAGAGGTACAAAGATGGATTACAAAGTATGCTAGGCATGATACAAAGCACCGTTGGGCTTCACGCCATGCCCACTTTAGACTCAAATTTGGTTTGTGCATGGCCATGTTTGGGCCGGCCCCACACTTATGACCCATGGCCCACACCAGCCCCAGCAGAGTAACTCAAACCTGAGCTCGAAAAACTAATTAGGCCCAAACTCGATCCTGCCCAGCCAAATTTGGTAAAATCACTATTTTCCACTTACATGTTGTTAATATATCATTTGATCAAGTGGGGGCACACATACACAATGAAATAGATGTCCAGAGAAGTGAAACCAGTGAGAATGGGTTGCTGTCTAATGGATGACTAGAATGGGATATTTATAGGAGCAAATGAAATTAGTTGAGTCTAAAATGACTTGACCCAGGCCCAAACCAAAATCTGAAGGCCCAAGCTTTGCCCATGGGCCAAGCTAGTATTTTCAAGCTGGATTCAAAGTAGAAATGGACTCATGGAGTGACTTTATGGGTTTGATTTTAATTGTAAGCTGGTTTTTTTGGGCTTTTCAAGCCCAGTATATCACAAGGTTTTATTTTGCATAGCCCACGCATATTAAATTAGAGCCAGCAATGGTCTTTGACCCTGTCAGCCCATAGGACGGATAACCAGTACTCGAAATATGGGCACATGGAAGGGATGACTTGCACTAGCTAACTAATCATTATGTGGGACAATCATGCATCATATCCACCCCATCCATCAGTTGGGCCGTCACATTCTCACCATAAGTACTGTAGATTCAGTGAAATCCAAGACTTACATCAGCTGCACCACAGGGAAGAGGGTTTTTCACCATAGGTAACAGTGTAAAATCATTCCTGAAAACTTTAAATTCACATGGTTTAGCCAACATGAGTATTAAGAGAATTTAATAATCTTGGTATGAAATGTCAGATGAGTGGATTGGATGGTCTATACGCACAAAAGTGGACATCAAATATAACTTGGGAGTATTATCTCAGCCATTTCACATGGTGTGTACCTACGGTTGAATCAGCCTGATTTTTGGCCCGGGCCCAAATAAAGAGCAGCACACCTGATTAACGGGGTGGATCTCACCCACATGAGCTTGAGCCAACCAACAGGAAAGAGTGGAGATTGAACATCTACTGTTGAAACATTCATGATGAGGACACAGGGTGTTCATGACAAATCTATTCAGTCCATCTGTTTTCTTAGTAAATAGCCAAAAATGGGGCAGACCAAAGCTCAAGTGAGCCACATGACAGGAAATAGTGAGATTGAACGTCCACCCTTGAAACATCCAAGAGCCATTGTCAACTTCAGATCTGCCTCATTTTTGGGCCCATTCCCTCAGATTCGACTTCTCACGAACATTAAGGTAGTACCCCAAGTACAGTTTGAGATAGGATGGCAACATTAATCAATGGGCCAGCCAGAGGTCCGGTGGACATTTAAGCATATAGGGTGGGGGTTGTTTGACCGTACAATGATGTTGGTGACAAATCCACTTTATCCATCTATTTTCCACCTCATTTTAAGGCATGGACCCAAAAATGAGGCCCATCTAAAGTTCAAGTAGGCAAAACGTACGACTATGAAAGTATGGGAATTAAACGTCCGGCCGATGAAATAGTCATAGAGTATTAGAGTCGCATGATGTTTTTGACAAATCTGCCGAGTCCATCTATTTTGGCTGCTCATTTTATCGCATGGCCCATTTTCAGTTTTTGATCTGCCACCTAAATGAGCTGAAAAAATAGATGTACCAGTCAATTTCTCACAAACATTAAAGTGGCCCCATGTACAATCAAGACTAGGTTAACACGACAATCAATGTGAGAGTGAGAGAGATTGGAGGGTGAGAGTTGCTTGACTATAGGTGTGGTCTACAATGATGTTTGTGACAAATCTGTTCAATCTATCTATTTAGTTTGCCACCTCATTTTGGGGCATGGGACCAAAAACAAGGCTGATCCGAATCTCAAGTGGGCCAAACGAACATGGAATATGCTCGGATTTTACTTTTAAATTCAAGTCTCCTCTTTTGCGAGGAGCATCAAGATTTCAAAGAGTGAGCCCTGGGACCATATGAGTTTTGGCTCAGATTCTACTATTAGAGTCGAGTATCATCTTTTGTTGAGAACATCCAGTTCCAAGCAATGGGCTTGTCATGTCAAAGTCTAAGTTTTTATTTTGCACAGCCCAATCTCAAGTAGAACAATAAATTAGGCTGGCAATGGGCCTGTGACTGTCGTCAACCCTTTAGCCAACTAACCAAGCTTGCTTATAACTTGGGCTCAGGTGTACTTATTGGGCTATGTTTCGGTTTGAGCATGAAAACAAAGGCTATTAAGGTAAATAAATCAGGCTATGGCTGACTCATTCCTATATCAATCCGTTTCTAGGATTCACGTAAGTGTTAACAAAAAGTTCCAATTCCCAAATATTACAAAGTTATTAATGGGCTTGAAATACAAGCTCTTAAGTAAATGGGTTGAAGGAGTGGTGCTTGGGCCTAATAATTTGTTGACAAGTGGGACCACATGTTAAATTTTAAACTAAATTCTAAATCCAATTAGTAAACGGATGATGATCGGGTCACGGGTCCATGGGTTGTACCTCTGTTTGGGGTTTGAATGGTTGATATGTTTCGTAGAGGGCCACTAACCCCAAACTAGTCCCTCCCTCCGCCACTCCGCATAAATTGTGGATGTGTTTGATCTTTGTAGAGGTGATGGTGATGATGACAAAGAGGAGATGAGCTCTCCAGGATGCCTTCCCATCATCACTTCAAGTACCACGACACCCAAGCTACATACGTCGCATTTTTCAGTCACCCTCATCGTATATGCAACTCTGCAAGAAGGAAGACAGTTTAGTCATGTTCTTTCTCTTTGTTAATCATCAATAGCTAAACTCTTAAGCATATATCAAACTCACAGGGGTTTCTTAATCTAGGTTTCATATCTTCTAGGTTATTTTGCTTGTTAACCCCAAGGCATCTCTACAAATTGTGCATATGCCAACTGCCATGTGTGTGGCACATATGGGAGTTGCATAAGATGTGCTGAACTTTTAGATGATCTTGCTAGTAAGTTAGGATGGTCTACTTATAAGGCATGCCACATGCATACATTGAGTGTGTACTACTGGCTTTTTTTTTCTCTCTAAACTATCCATTGTTTTCATGTGTTGGTGGCCTGCCTGATAAGAGGACCAGATTAAACATTGTGTTGGGTCATTTGCATGGTTAGGCCTACCTTTATGCATGCCTCATATATCCCAAACACATGAGAAGTTGGAATGTGTAATCTAGAGTGTATTGATGCGTCTATAGGTATCGTTGTATCTACACATTTCGTTGGCAAGGATAGGGTGATATGGGCATGTTTCAAGAAAAGGAAAGAATGCTTTATCCCAACATCAAAACTTCATGTTTATACCAAAGAATGGTTTATCCCAATACAAAAACTTCATGCTTATTCGGCAATTTAAGATGTCGAAAAGTCTATTCTCTATAGAAGATAGCAATATCTCCAGTGTAAAAGAACCTAATTGATAAAATTCAACAAGATCAAATACATGAACTGGATACTTGAGACATGCCCCAAAACTGAAGCCATTCCTCTATGCGGCAGCAGTTGTCTTCCTCGGAGCCACTTGGGTCCCTAAAAAAGGAGAAAAATCAGTCTCAAAAGCTATCAAACTGCTAGGCAAAAAAAAAAAGAAAAAAAAAGCAGAGAGAGGTTCAATCTTGACAAAGATGGAAGAAGCAAAGACTACCTTCTCTGAAATTGCACTTGAACCTTTGACGCACATGATGTAAATACCTCATCCTTCCCATTCCGGTTGTCTTCCTCGTAATGGCCTTCACACTCCAGTTATCTGTTTCTTTAAGATAATCAGTAAACAACATACAGAATCTGCTAAAACTATATACGTTACAAGAAGATAAAGAAAGGAATAAAAAACTGTGACCCATGAAATGGTCCATATGCCAAATGTTCCGAGTTTTTCCCATTGAATGTGGACATTTGCTGCACCCACAAGGCCACAAAATCTGGCTGACCAAGGACCTGACTACTCCAACCATCCATATTGTCTTGATTGATGATCTATGTCTGATCCAAAGTTTGATGAGATGAACAGCCAGATATATATTATGGGGCCCATGCAATCAAACAATTGGTCCTTGAATTCATAGGATTTATTTATTTAAATTAATTTTTAGGGTTAGACTGAGTCAGTATTGGTTCAACAAGTTTCCCTTTGGTATTTCGTCACTTTTTGGTGGGCCACTTTCTGGGCATAACAATATTAGAACGTCATGAAATTGGTCACTATCGAGCCAGCTTCAGAATGATCCCATGATCATACAATTCTGATACAGTTTATGTGAGGTACAACCAGTTTAAGATAAGCCTATATGTTTGTGATGAGATTCAAGGGCATTTTGGTCATTTCTTATTATATTAGGTTTTTCTTTAGTTGCCAAAGGATAACTGCCTCTTTGGCTTTGTGTGTAACAGCTCATTGTGGTTACTTTTAATAAAAATTCGTGTTTAGCATGTTGATTCCCTTTTGGCATGTGTTGCCTCTGGTTGAAACATAGGAGATTGATTGATCAGTAGTTTTGACCAGTAGGCTGGTGGGAATCATTTCCACAGCGACTTCATCTTTGGAGACTATTCTACAACATTTCTAGCTAAAGCTTTCAAAAGAATATGGATCCGGATCAGTCCATCACGTATGCATTTGCATTAACAAATGCATAGTTTTAGCTCAACATGGTGACAAAATTGTCCATATTCAGACCATTGTTGGAATGGCTATCATAATCTTGTCATCAGGATTTTTGTGATCATAAGTCCTATCCACATGATGGCCCACCAAATCTATGATCTTGATCAATGCACGAAAGTGTCAAAAGTGTGGAGTTTTTTTTTTTTTGGTCAGTATTGACATCATGAAATTCCAGGAAGCATGGATGTCATAGAAAACATTTCTCATACATCTTTGTGGGAAATGGGAAACAGAATTCCTCCTTTGACTTCTCGAATACAATCACCAACAAATGCATATTAAAAAAGTAGGGAAAAAAAAAAAAAAAAAAAGATCCAAAAGAAAAGGAAAATGTAGTTGTCTCATTAAGCTTGCTAAATTATGCTCTCATATAAAGCACACAAAGTGGCGGACCAATCGACTCGCCTGACCTAAATTCTGATTTCACAAGAAAATTGCCATGTCACAAGTAGACAATCCACTTGGCTGCATTAATTTATTTTTTTTTCGAAAGCAACTTGGCTGCATTTTAACGAAACTGGAAACCAAAAGGATTGCTTTCTTCGTTGGGCCTGAGTTTTTCAACATCAAACATAGAGCTTGTGAGTCAATTACACTTTGGACATTATGTGCAGGAGTGAACGATAATGACAGAGGGGAGAGAAAAATGCCATGACAACAGCATAGCCATTCATAAAAGCTAATGCATGTGTACATGTTCTCGCACTTTTCTATGCATATGCGTTTGAACAGAATATTCAGTCTGTCCAAATTCCTAAACATTATTTCGCAGAGACACAAAACAGTTAATACGTTAAACAGGAAAGAAGGCCCTATGTCAACAAGGAAAAAGAGGTTATCGAATCCATGCACCATGCATGATGTTATGTGTTAGGCTGTTAGATAACAAAAAAACTGGATGCAGGTGGACCCAAATGGATTGGCAACGTAACAAAAATATTACTGGTTGGACAATCTTAGCTGTCCGACTGCCCACCTACAAATGAGTCGTAGAAAAAAAAAATGGTGGAAATGGACAGCACTCCTTACGAAATAGTTCAATTGGAAAGGTATAGATTCATCTCATCTAGCAAATTTTAGGATATGATCCATCCATGGTGGGTCCATGAGATGAACAGTCCAGATCAAGGACTGGTATGACCTCTCCAATTAGTGTTATTACACCAGATACGGAAATTAGTGTGCTGCACACAGGTTTCATTTCTCCCATAAGAAAGTGGCACAATAGGAGACATACAACAAATAAAATAAATAAATAAATAAAAAATTAAAAAATAACTTAGGGGGTGTTTGGGAACATTTTAACCCTGGAAATGAAATTGCTTTCCATCGAAACCCGCTTTTTCTCCATTTGCAAAAAAAAAAAAAAAAAAAGAAAAGAAAAAAAAAGAAAAAAAAAGTAGTGTTGCAAACTGATTTCCATTTCTCAGATTTTCCTTGAAAAACTGTGCAGATTCATCTCACCCAAAAAAGAGACGTTGATGACTTCTAAGGCAAAGAAGATAACATGAGGTGACAGAACATGGAATCCCTGTAAAATTGGAATCCAAAAGAAACAAAGGAGAAAAGAGGAAACCATGGTTTCAATTTCCTGATGATTTCAGGTTACTTTTTCATATCCCCATTTTAGTATTCATCCTTCCATTCAAACACATGAAAAGAAAAGGAAAAATAAAAAATAAAAACTAGAAGCATAACGTGAAATACAGACACAAATCTTTCCACAGTATACAGAAACTTTCATTTCAAAAAAGGTTGTCCCAATTGTTCAGCGATCTATAGACCATTGGTGTGTTGCAGCCCACAGTCAATGGACCATGCACCCCTTAAAAATAAAAAATAAAAATAAAAACTCCTCGATTAGATGATCCCCCACTATTAGGCTTGGAACTTGCCTTAGTCAGAATGTGAACCGTTGCTGTAATTCACTTCTTAACCGTCTATTTATAGCTCACAAATATCTAATCCACATCGAATATTGTAGAGATTGCACGAAAACGCATGAAAAATAATAATCAAAGAATGATTAAGCAGAGTATCCAAACCCAACTAATGCATAAAAACCGAATTGAGCTTCCAAAATTGCAGAATTATTAAAAAAGCGGGGGTCGGTAGATTTCGTACACTTGCGGATACGGCTAGCGGGATAAGCGCAAGAAGCGCATCGACTCTTCTTAAGATGAAAGCTACGGCGCCCGCACCGCACGCAGAGAGTGTGTGTCTTCTTCCTTCTCTTCCCAAAGCTTCCCGTCCCTTTCCCTTATAAATTAAAATGGAAATTCATTATTTTCTTTCTTTCTTTTCTTTTTCTTTACATGAGGAAATGGAAGAGGATGAGATTAGTGAAATTACCATATTAGGCTTCTATGAGACTGTGTTCTTCTCGGTCGCCCCTTTGGAGTGGGAGAGGAGAAACCTGCAACCTTTCTCCAACCCAACAACTCCGCTGCTCTCTTTAGCCGTTTATATTTTGGTGTCCAAAGCTCTGTTGGGCTTCGGGACAGGCCCACTTTCGACTCAAATTTGGTTTGGGCCGGGCCTATACTTATGACCCATGGCCCGTACCAGCCCAGCAGAGTAACCAAAATCTGGTTAGGCCCGAACTCGATCCTGCCCAGCCCAAATTTGATAAAATCACTATTTTGCATTTAAATGTTGTTAATCTATCTGTTGATCAAGTGGGGCACACATACACAATGAAATAGATGTCCAAAGAAGCGAAACCAGCTGTATGCATTCATGGAGAATGGGTTGTTGTCTAGGGGATGACTATAATGGGATACTTATAGGAGCAAATGAAATTAGGTGAGTCAATTACTTGAGCTCAGGCCCAAACCAAAAACTGAACGGCCCAAGCTTTGCCCATGGGCCAAGCTAGTATTTTCAAGCTGGATTCAAAGTAGAAATGGGCTCACGGAGCTTATGCAGGTCACCTTAATTTAAATATTATGAATGTGGTCCAGCTTTGTTGTGAAATTATGTTATTCCTGAGTGACTCATGTGTCCTTATTACTTTACATGATGGGTGAAGAAAGCAGGCCGCATCAGCTCTCCAATCCTACCAATTATTCATGGAGTAGATTTAGTAGACACTTTGACTTGAGGTATAGTATAATTATCTTCGGTCACATTGCCGGAGCGTGAAGTCGTTGCTCTTTTTTCTTTCTCTTTTCTTCTTTTCCTTTTCAATTAACAAAACCACAATTGGTACCTTCTCTCGCTAATAAATATACCCATTCTTCTCCTAATAATACGTTAGTAGAAAACTATTATTTCAAAAAAGTATAACATCTCCTAAAAGGTAAATTCTTTGGTTTAGAAGACATTCAATTAGAAGATAACCATCACGCATACAATGAAACATTTTTATTCTTTCAACATACCTTTATAACATTTGGGTTTTGATCACCAATCCTAGAAGTCTACTATTTTTTAAG
Source organism: Magnolia officinalis (assembly GCA_021015155.1). Classification (NCBI taxonomy): domain Eukaryota; kingdom Viridiplantae; phylum Streptophyta; class Magnoliopsida; order Magnoliales; family Magnoliaceae; genus Magnolia; species Magnolia officinalis. Next base: position 85,166,050 of record JAJHSJ010000003.1, on the reverse strand, counting down.
AGAAATGTAGGAGCACACCACCTGTAACTTTATTGATACAATAAAAACGATATACAAACATTCAAGTGGGAGCCACAAAGAAAGAGAAGCTTCACCTGAAAATCTACATTTTAGAAAAACACAAATTCCACACACTAAAATTACGTACATACCATAGCAAGAAAAATACCTTCTCCACATACGATGATTTTCATACAATAAACACACAGTAATAATGTTCTTGCCACTATACACCCTCAACCTTGATGATTTTCATCCACCCAACTATACCTTAAGATCCATGAGTTGATGTAATGTAAGTGCATGGAATGGCCCCAAAGAAAAGGAAGACCCGCCAACAGACAACTCTTGAGCCACGTGGTGCATGGTTGGCCGAGAGTTTGGATCCGGCTGAATGCATGAAAGTGCCATGGACACAACAAATATGACTTCGTGTGCAACCTTAGCCGTCGGGTCTGGGAGACGTTGATCCAACATATCCTTTAGCAGTGTATCTTGTCTACTTGGTGCTGTCAGAGAGGAGATGAGCTCCCTAGGATGCCTTCCCATCATCGCTTCAAGTGCCACAACGCCAAAGCTATATACGTCGCATTTTTCAGTCACCCTCATTGTATATGCAAGCTCTGCAAGAAGGAAGATGGTTCAGTCATGATCATTTCTCATTCTTAATCATTAATAGCTAAACTCTTGATCATATATCATACCTACCTCTATTTCTTAATCTAGAATTCATATCTTCTAAGTTTTTGCGCTTCTTAACCCCAAGACATCTCTATAAACTGCGCATATGCCAAATAAGACATACTCAGCACATCTGAGAGGTGCAGAGAATTGGCCAAAGTTTTGGATGATCTTGTGAAAAAGTCTGGATGGTCCATTGTTTTGTATATATTGTGTACTGTTGGCAATTTTTTTCTAAAACTATCCATTGTTTTCACATGGTAGTGGCCCGCCCAATAAAAGAACCAAGTCATTGATGTGTATGTAGGTATCGTTGTAGCTGCACATTTCATCGGCTAGGATTGGGTGCTATGGGCATTGTTTCAAGGATTTTCGATCTTGGAACTACTTTTTTTTTTTGTGTTGGCGCATTCACTATGTGGGACATCACATCAATGGTTTGGACCATAGAGTTGTTGAACCCTCGTGCAATAGAGGAAACCCAACCATCCTCCGGGATCTCTTGGCTGAGCATTGAAGGATGCCTTATTTCCGTATGCATCATTTCCACATTTATTTCCTTACGCATCATTTTCACATTTACTCGTATGGGCCAGAAGCAACGAGTTTTTTCAATCATTTCTTAAACAATGATAACACATCTATCTATGCACTTGGAATATCCATGTAAATATATCCAGACCATCTAAACCATGGCACATATTGTAGATGGAATAGGTTCCAAAAATTATAGTTATTGGAGGATTCTATCCATCCAATTGGTGGCCAACAAATGTACGGTTAAGAAAAATGGTCAGCATCACAAATTTAATTGCTGATAAAATATGCATAAGTTAGTTGGGTAACTTGAACTATGGTTAGTCTTACCATGCAACCACATTTTCTCTACCATGCATAATGTAAAATGATGGACCACAAGTGTAGCAAAGAAAATACATTCTTACGTTTATCTTCATTTGCATTCTTATTATAGTTTTGACTTTGGAGATTGTAAAAACACAAACCCATATATGTTTCTTTACAAGGCCCCTTACAGCCGTTGGATTAAGGAATCTTCCAGTTGCCCTGGATTGCAATATTTGACAACAGTATGATAACTTATGCATAAACTTTATTATGTAATTCCCAGCAAAAAGAAACAAGAAAAAATAAAAAAGAAAAGCTTAAAAAAAAAAGAAGACTAATTGCTAATAAAACTTTTAAAGCATGGAGAATGAATTAAAAACTAACCTGGAGCGATGTATCCGCAAGTGCCCGCAAGCGTAGTCCAATTGGACGAATCTGGTATCAGCAATCTTGCAGTGCCGAAGTCAGAGACACAGGCCTCAAGTTCTGAATTCAGTAGAACATTGTTGCTTGATAGGTCTCGATGGACAATTGGCTGGGTGCAATCATGGTGCATGTAAGATAATGCATGGGCCACACCTTTAATTACCTTCACCCTTAGAGTCCAGTCCAACTCTGCAGCTCCTTTATCATTAATAAGGATGCTAGCCAAGCTTCCCCTTTCCATGTACTCATAAACTAGAGATGAGAATTGAGCATGGGAACAAAAACCATAAAGCTTCACAATGTTGCGATGGCGGATTTCTGTTAATGCTCGAATCTCATTTCTAAAACTTCTTTGATCAGATTGATCCCCACCTTCGATTGGGTGAAGTTTCTTCACAGCTACTACTTGACCTGATGGTAGATTTGCTTTGTAAACTTTTCCATACCCTCCAGTTCCGATACAGTATTTGTCGTCGAAACCCTCCGTCGCTTCCAAGATCCGTTCAAATGCATCAATTCCATCATAATTCCATATTGAAAATGGATTTCTGCTGCTCATTTCAAGAACCTCTTTCTCTTTATTTCTTCGTCTTTGATAATAAATGGAAGAAACACCAACGACTATAAATAAAAGAGACAAGGCTGCCAAGAGAGGAAGAACAATGAAGATGACAACTTGGTGGCCTTTTCTTGCATCACCATGGCTTCTTGAAGGAGCATTGCAAGGTCTCAAACCTTGCACTTCACCACATAAGTCTTTGTTTTTCATGAATGCCTCTGCAGGAGCCTTCTGAAAGGGTTTGCTATTGGGAATAGGGCCTTCCAAATCATTGTATGAAAAATCTACAGATTGTAAGCTGAGCATCCCTTCGAAAGATTTTGGAATTGAGCCAGACAACATGTTATGGGAGAGGTTTAACATTTCCAGCATCTGCAAGTTCCCAATTTGTGATGATATCTCTCCATTGAGTGAATTATGGCTAAGGTCTAATGCACCCTGTAGGTGTATCAGGTTGCCTATCTGAAATGGAATGCTTCCATTCAAATAATTTTCACTCAATTTCAGATATCGTAGTTTGAAGCAGTTCCCCAACTGAGGTGGTATTGGACCAGCTAGGTTGTTCATTGATAGGTCCAGAATCTCCAAATTGGACAGTTTCCCAATTTCTTGAGGAACCCCATTAGAAAGCTGGTTATCACTTAAATTCAAGTTGAACAATGAAGTCAACCTCCCCAATTCCTTTGGAATCTCTCCTACCAGACGGTTTGAAGAAAGACCAAGCACTCCTAGCCGCGTCAACCGCCCAATCTCCCGAGGAATTCTACCAGTGATCATGTTCCCGGATAACTGTAGCATCGTCAAGTTTTTGCATTCTCCCCAGTTTGGTGAGAGTTCACCAAACAACCTGTTGTTGCTGACATCCATGTAATAGAGATGTGGGTATACACCAAAGGCTTCTGATACATTTGCAATGAGCTGATTTCCTTGGAGTCGAACTCTAGTTAACCTAGTGCAATTTCTGAAGCTTTTTGGGATCTCACCAGTTAAATGGTTGTCAATTGCATTGAAGATTTCAAGCTTGGTCAAGTTTCCTAAAGTGGAAGGGATAGAACCTGTTAGAAGGTTATATGACAGGTCAAGATTGTTGAGATTCATTAAATTCCCAACTTCTGCAGGAATTGAACCAGAAATTTGATTGTAAACGAGGTACAAAACCGTAAGGTTTGTCAACTTACCTAAAGCAGGAGGGATTGGACCTGTCAGATTGTTATCTGCCAACTCCAACTCAACCAAATTCGTGAGATTTCCTAATTGTGCAGGAATTGAACCAGAAATTTGATTGCTGTAGAGGTACAAAAGTGTAAGGTTTCTCAAATTACCTAAAGCAGGAGGGATTGGACCTGTCAGATTGTTATTGTACAATGCCAACTCAACCAAATTCTTGAGATTCCCTAATTGTGCAGGAATTGAATCAGAAATTTGATTGTCAAAGAGGTAGATGATCTGGAGATGTTTACACAGGCTGATTTGAGATGGAATTTTCCCAGTGAGTTGATTGAACTGGAACTGAAGGGAGATGAGTTTGGTCCAGTTGGCGAAGAAACTTGGAGCTAGTTCGCCTCTTATTTTATTAGATGAGATGTCAAGCTCTGAAAGGTGAGAAAGGTTAGCCATTGAAAGAGGTAGAACTCCAGAGAGATTATTCATGGAGATATTGAGGGAGACGAGTCTGGAAAGAGTGCCAATATCAGCTGGGATGGTTCCAGTGAGTGCATTGTCACTGAGATTGAGACGGAGGAGGTTTGGAAATGACGAGAAACTCAAGTTATCAAGCGTACCTTGCAAGCCTGCACTCGGTAAGCTTATCTCTATTACACTTCCAAGGCCGTTGCAGGAGATCCCATACCATTTGCGTGGAGAGATTGTGTTGGCACTAGCATTAGCAGATGGAAGTGACCATGAATGGAGAGCTTGTGGTGAGAAGATGCTGGCTTTCCATTCCAAGAGAGCCTCTGCTTCTCCGAGTGTGGATGCTGGTGCTGTTGTAAAGGCATTGGAAGAAAGAAATTCTAATAATAAAAGAAGAAAAGCAAGAGAGAGAGATTTCTGTATGGCCATGGCTGTTGTTGCTTATGCTCTGTTACGAACTTACCAGGATGGGTATTATAGAAGGAGGTTGATGCGTTACTCTGGACAAGAACAGCTTGTCTTACTCTTATTTTGGAGTGCCTCATGTGTGAGAGAGGGAGAGAATGAAAGAAAAGGGAGAAAAGTAGTTTAGAAAAGATTTATTGGGCCGTGCTGGGTTTATGGGATTTGGAGAGCTAAGCCTAAGACCAGCTTGATTTACAATTGGGCTCTTGATTTAAGCCTGAGCCCGACTGTCGGTCCTGATACACCCACTCCAAACCCAGCCAAATACGGGCCAAACCCAAAGGCCCGTCAGGTTTACCGGCCCATTGACAGCCCTGTTGGACCTATCTCACCTCTGTATGGATGCGGATTGCCTGCCAAGGACGCCGATTGGCTACTGACGCTGCTACTTGCTACTGCTCGGTGGGCGCGGATTAGATACTGACAACGTCAGTAGCCGAATCGCTACTGAAGTGACGTCACCAAGCTCTATGTACCTCACGATGATGTGTGTGTTGTATCCATACCGTCCAACCATTGTAGAGATGGTTTTATGGCATTAGAAAAAATGAGATAGATCTAAAGTACAAATGGACCTACCACAGAAAACCGAGGGATCAGTCACACCCACCGTTGAAAATTTATAGGGCCCACCATGATTTATTTTTATTTTTTTTCTTCATATCATTTCATGAAACCAGCCTAACAAATAAGTAGATCCAACTCTGAAGTTGA
>JAJHSJ010000003.1:85070733-85160627 GCA_021015155.1 Magnolia officinalis | reverse complement strand
CGAGGAAAGAAAGCAGAAAATAGAAATAAATTTTAATAAATTCGAAATGATTAAATTAATTTATAAAAACAAGTTCGCAACCTTTAAATAGGGGTACCAAGCAATGGGGAAGAAATCAGAATCAAACTACAACTAAAACTCCTAGAATCCGCGACTTACTATAAATAGTAAACTTACTATTTATAGACGGCCATGATGTATACTAGTGCGCAAGGTTTTCGGCCAAAAATAGTAAGTGTCCTATTTGGCTTCACCAAACCGTTCTCCTAATTATTCTGAGCTCTTTTCATGTTGGACGCGACTCCTAAAGTCCGACGGATGAAGAGTTATAATCAAATTAAAACTTACTATTTATAGTAAAAATGAAATTAAAATAGGGAAATGACCGCCGATCCAGGGGTATTTCGCAATTCCGGGTTGCGCAACCTGGCGTAGCAGGGTTGGTTTGGTTGGCTAAAGTAGCTCGTTCTACCCCCAAAATCATATATTTTACGCCCGATAACTGATTCCGGATTGTGAGATACACTAGATCTAGGTCAGACGGTCCGATCACTTCTTTCGTTGACCGGGCCTTTTCTGGCCCATCTTGGCCATGAAACTGTCCGTGACCCGCTCTACATCAGTTATAATGCATCAACTGAAGAATCTCATAGTATAATTGGATGGATGAAACTCATCAAGTTAATTTGTGGGTAGTGTTGCAGCGATAACATGATTAGAGAAGGAATTTTCTTGGATTCGAGAGCTGATGCGGGGCTGCTTTCTTCACCCAACAATCGAGACAGAGCCTATTCCTACAGCTAATTGCTATTATTTAAGATTTTATTTTCATTAGATTTAGTAGAAAGTTTCTATTGGTTTGAATTTGGACCGTAGTACCTGCTGAAATAACAAGGGGACCCGGATTGGCTACTGAAGTTGTCAGTGGCCAGTAGCTACTGGAGGGTGCTCTGTGGACCCCACCATGACATACTGTGTTTTATCCATGCCGTCCACCCATTTTTCCTGATCATTTTAGGGCATGAGATAAAAAATGAGGCGGATCTAAATCTCTTCTACACCATACCATAGGAAGCAATTGTTATTGAACACCTACCATTAAAAACTTTTTGGAGGCCACAAAAGTTTTGGATGAACCTGATATTTGTGTTTTCCCTTCTGTGACATAATCAACAGGTTGGATGGCAAATAAACATTACTGTAGGCCCTATGAAGTTTTTTAATGATGGACGTTCCATCACCATTGTTTTCTTGTGGTGTGGTCCACTTATGATTTGGATATGCATTAATTTTTTAGGATGATGCCCTCGAATGATCTGGAAAAATAGATGGACAGAGTGGATAAAATGCATACATCGTGGAGGGGGCCATAGAGCACCATCCAATAGCCACCTCAGTACTAGCAGAAAAGGTATGGCTGGGAACCCAACACCAGCCAGCTAGCTGGTGTCAATGCTTCATGGGCTTCACTATGATGTATGTGTTTTATCCATACATTCCAACCATTTTTTTAGCTCATTTTCGGCATGCCCTAAAATGAGAGTGCAACTCCAAAGTTCAAATGGACCAGACGAAACACTAAGGATTGAAAGCTTAGTGTTAGCTACAGAAGTTTTGGAGGTAGTTGGTACATGTGTTTTCCCTTCCTCAAGGCCTCTGAACCTTATATAAACAGCTTGATGAGAAATAAACATGATTGTGGGTCGTAGGAAGATTTCAATGGTAGACATATCTCTTCCCATTGTGTCTTTTGGTGTGGTTGGCTTAAGCTTTGGATCTACCTCATTTTTTCTAATGTCCTAAAATGAGCGGAAATGGATGTATGGCATGGATAAAACACCCGGATCCATAGCTCAACTGGCAGACTAAATGGAGATACCTCATTTCAACACTTGAGGTCTTGGTATGTACTGACATGGGTGTGTACTAACAAGCTGACCCAAAAAAAAATGAAAAAGGGTTGATGACAAATAAACATCAGTGTGGGCCTCGGGAAGGTTTTAGTGGTAAACATAGCTCTCCCCATTATTATTTTCTATGTGTGGTCCACTTGAGCTTTGGATTTGCCTCATGTTTTTGGCTCATGACCTAAAATGAGCTGGAAAAATGGATGGATAGCATGGATAAAACACATACATCATGGTGTTTTATCATGGGCTGCGTACTTTTATGAATAGGTTGATGACAAATAAACATGACCGTGGGCCTCAAGGAGATTTCAATGGTAGACATAGCTTTCTCCATTGTTTCCTATGGTGTGTTCTACTCGAGCTTTGAATTTGCCTCATTTTTTGGTTTATGCCCCCTAGATGAGTTGGAAAAATGGATGGATGGCATGGATAAAACACATATATCATGGTATTTTATCATGGGCTGTGTACCTTTATGAAGAGGTTGATGACAAAAGAACAGTACCATGGGCCTCAGGAAGGTTTCAGTGATGTACATAGCTCTCCCCGTCGTTTCTTATGGTGTGGTCCACTTGAGCTTTGAATCTGCCTCTTTTTTTTTTTTTTTTTCTTTGGCTCATGCCCTAAAATGAACCGAAAAAATAGATGAATGGCATAGATAAAATACATAGATTATGGTGGGCCCACAGAGCTTTGACAGTAGCTAGCTGGGAAGCCGATTGCATCCTACCAGCCTAGATGATAATTTGTCCCGGCAGGGCTCTGTGGGGCCGACCATAATGTAGGGCTTTTATCCATGCCATCTATCCTTTTTGCAAGATCAGTACTTTAGGGTATGTACCCAAAAATTAGGCAGATTCAAAGCTCAAGTGAACCACAGTGGGGATTGAACTTAACCGTTAAAGGATTCTTGGGAGTTGCAAAAGTTATGGATCAAGATGATATTTATGTTTTCCCTCCATCCATATCTATATGACCTTATGAATAGGTTGGATGACAAAAAAACATCACTGTGGCCCAGTAGAAGGTTTCAAGCTGTCAGTTTCACCGCTGCTTCCTGTCATGTGGTCCACTTGAGCTTTGGATCGGCTTCATTTTAGGCTAGTGCCCTGCAATGATTTTAAAAAATAGACAGACAGCCTAAGTAAAATCCATAAATTATGATAGACCCCACAGAGCCCCTGCCTTCTGGGATTATTTTCCAGGTTGGGGAGGAGCGCCAGTAGCCAACCGGGCACGGTCCCTAATGGATTAGGCATAGTCCAAGGCTCACCCAAGACTGTGCAGCCCTTACCATGGGGCCCACCTTGATGTACGTATTCCATATATATCTACTCTGTCTATTCATTTTTTTGGATCATTTTAGGTCATGAACCCAAAAGAAGATTTAAATCTCAGGTGCACCATACTATATGAAACACTGGTGATTGAACGACTTACCATTAAAAACTTCCAAGGTCCCACCCTAATGTTTCAGTAACTTTTATTTGCTAGACTCGCCATTAAAAACATCCAAGGGCCCACCCAATGTTTCAGTAACTTTTATTTGCCATCCAACTTGTTAATAAGGTCACATAAACATGAATGAAGGGAAATAATAAATATCAGCTTCATCCAAAACTTGTGACCCATTAATAATCAACCACCACTGTTTTCCTGAGTTATGTTCGAGCTGAGTATTGGATCGGATTCATTTTTAGGGATCGTACCCTAAAATGACCAGGAACAATGGATGGACGGCCAGGATATGGATTGTATATATCAAGGTGGGCGTCATTGTAAGGGCCACACCTAATCCACTCCCGTCCGTAATAAGGTTTGTAGCATTTAAAGAGCTTTTGATGATTTTTTCTTCTTCTTCTGAAAAGTGACTTTGAAGGACGTGGATTGACTCATGACGCGGGACTTGAGTATGTGGGGCCTACCATAATGTGTTTTATCCATACAGCTATCTGTTTTGCTAGGTCATTTTAAGGAATGAGCCCTATAATAAGGCAGATCCACACCTCAAATGGAACATATCACTGGAAATAATGAGGATTAATACCTATCATTGAAAGTTTCTTAGGGGTGACAGAAGTTTGGGATGAAAATGATATTTGTGTTTTCCTTTCATCAACTGTGTGTGACCATATGAACAGGTTGGATGGAAAATAAACATCAAAGTAGGCCTTAAGAAGGTTTCATCAATGGACATCATTATCTCCATTATTTCTTATGAAGTGGTTCACTTATCTTTGATCAGGCAAAACAGACTAACCACACAGATAAACACATACTTCATGTTGGTCCCCACAAATTTGGGTCATCAGGCAATCTGCATCCAATTTAGAAATACCGCGTGACCTTATCAGTGCTCTCAATGCTCTAGCAGAGCATTTCAATGAAGAGATAACTTTCTGAATATACTCTAATATAAAATTTTAATATAGAGCTCACTTTTTCAATATACTTTTAAACTAATTAAATTTATATATGATTTTGAGAATACACATCAAAATATTGCAACCTTATTAAAAATTTGCTAGGTAAGTGTAAGGTAATAGGACACATGAGTCCCTCAGGAATGACATAATTTCACACACAAAGTTGGACCACATGCCTAGTATTTAAATTAAGGTTAGCAATGGACTCGGTGACCTGCATAAATTCCATGAGCCCATTTCTACTTTGAACCCAGCTTGAAAATACTAGCTTGGCCCATGGGCAAAGCTTGGGTCTTTCAGATTTTGGTTTGGGCCTGGGCTCAAGTCATTTTAGACTCACCTAATTTCATTTGCTCATATAAGTATCCCATTCTAGTCATCCGTCAGACAACAACTGATGTAGAGCGGGTCGTGGACAATTACATGGCAAAGATGGATCAGAAAAGGCCCGGTCAGCGACAGAAGTGATCTGGACCATCAGACCTTAAATCAGGCGTATCTCGCAATCCGGGATGAGTTAGCCGACGAAAAATATATGATTTTGGGGTAGAACGAGCTACTTTAGCCAACCAACCCTACTATGCTGGGTTGCGACGCTCGGAATTGCGAGAAACCCCTGATTTGACGGTCGTTTCCCTGTTTCAATTTCGTTTTTACTATAAATAGTAAGTTTTAGTTTGCTTATAACTCTTCATCCGTCGGGCTTTAGGAGTTGCGCCCAACGTGAAAAGAGCTTAGAATAATTAGGAGAACGGGTTGGTGAAGCCAAATAGGACACTTACTATTTTTGGCCGAAAACCTTGCGCACTAGTAGACATCACGACCGTCTATAAATAGTAAGTTTACTATTTAGTAAGTCGCGAATTCTAGGAGTCCTAGTTGTAGTTTGATTCTGATTTCTTTCCCATTGCTTAGTACCCTTATTTAAAGGGTTGTGAACTCATTTTTATTCATTCATTAATCTATTTCGAATTTATTTAGAATTTATTTATATTTTCTGCTCTTTTTTCTCGTAAATTCGAGAAGTCTCTGTGAGGAGTCCAGAGAAGTTCCGTGGATTCGGAATAGTTATCCTCTTGAGGAAGATGGTGCTCGACCTCACGTCCTCCTCTGCGTCAGCAACCCATTCTCCGTGAATGCATACCACTGGTTTCACTTCTCTGGACATCTATTTCATTGTTTATGTGTGCCACACTTGATCAACAGATAGATTAACAACATTTAAGTGTAAAATAGTGATTTTAACAAATTTGGGCTGGGCAGGATCGAGGTTGGGCCTAACTAGTTTTTTGAGCTCAGGTTTGAGTTACTCTGCTGGTGCTGGTGCGGGCCATGGATCATAAGTGTAGGCCAGGCCCAAACACGGCCAAGCACAAACCAAATTAGAGTATAAAGTGGGCCTGGCCCGAGCCCAACAGACCTTTGGACACCAAAATATAAACGGCTAAAGAGAGCATTGGAGTGCTTGGGTTAGAGAAAGGTTGCAAGTTTCTCTTCTCCCCACTCCAATCATCTCCAAGATGCCCTAATCCATCAGTTGTAAGACGCCTTGCTCAGTGACTACTACCCCTGCCTTTATTTGGTCAAATAATTGCAAAACATCACCATTAGGGTGGCAATAGGCAGGGTTGGGTACACTGTTCAGAGAGGCGGTATCATGCAATGATTGGTTTAAAGAGTTTTTAGTCAGGCTATCAATGAGCCTTGGTGGCCCGCTTCAGGCCGGGCTTGGGGAAGCTTATAATATAGGAGGAAATTAACCTAACAAATCATCTAATTATAACCAAACAAACTAAATCAATTTATCTTTCCTTATTATAGCTTTGGCTCTATCTTAATTAGAAATAGCAGTAATCTTTAAGTATAATATGACTCTACACTCTCATGTTGAATTCTTCATTTAGAAAGGTTTCTTACACTCTTGTCATACCATCTATGTGATAAGTATTTTTTTAATGATTGTTTTTAATTAACTAGTATACCAAAAGTTCTTTTAAACAAAAAATAAAGTACAAAGGATCAAGTGTAATCAATCTTTAGAGGAAGAATCCCACTCTACAATATCCAGTTGTTGATTGAAGAGGCTATCCATCTTTACCGGTATTGGTAACGTGCAATTACATCTGATGTATATATCTGTCTATATTTTATGTTGGGGTCTTGTTTGGTTTAAATTTATCTTGCAGTTAGTTCTTACATGCCCGCACACGTCATATCATACGTGACAAAATTAATGCGAGAGCAAACACATCCATAGATGCGCCCAGTTAATATGGACGCGGATTTCCTGGGAAAACCTTTTGCAGGGAGTACCTGCGCTGGATACTGAGGTGGGCCACCGTGGTATTTGTGAGGAATCCATTTTGTCCATTCATTTTGTGAGATCATTTTCTGATACAAAACTGGACGCGGATTTCTTGTGAAAGCCTTTTGCAGGAAGTTCCTGCGCTGGGAACCCAGGTGGGGCCCACTGTGATGTTTGTGAGAAATCCTACCCGTCCATCCGTTTTGTGAGTGCATTTTAGGAGCGGCAACGCTAGTCTTGGCACGACACATACCCACACGAGCCAGGTCGGTGGTGTGTTGTACACCAGCCAATCCACTTCCGTGGTGAAAATTGGTGGAAATTGCTGTGCCTGTAATGGGACAGTAATATTCGGGTTCCGATTTTGACCAAAAAAGAAATGTGCCCGGATATCAGAAACATTAAACAAATCTTGGGCTTTAAATATTAACCTGTTTAATAATTGGGTTGGGCTAAGGCTTTGTTCAAGAGTCCATCAGCCGGGCCCAGCCCTTCTAGGATTTGAAAGGAATTTATGTCATATATCATGCATTACATGAAAGTCCCGAATCATTTACAAAAGGGGTAGTTTGGATCGGGGTCGGGGTGAGGTCATGCATAATCACCATCTCCAGGCTGGTATCCTGCATAATGGAACAGTCCAAAATGGACTTCAGGCATTTTGTTAGCAACACAGTACTGTGCCAAGATAAACCCAACTCTAAATGAATACCAAGGGATCAGAACCGGAGCCATTTATTAATAGCATAAAGGCTTGTAAACTTGAGTAATTACTGATATTTGAGAAAACAATCACTATAAGTTCACATTTAATTATAACCCAAGCTTCAAATTCATGTTGACAAATCAATGATTGCTGCCGGGACCAGTTTTTTTATGGGTCTTAAAGAATTTATCCCGTATCTCATGAAAGACCTAGTAATCATCATAATATTTCCAAAATGACTATGATAATGAAAATAAAGTAAGATAAAATCTGTTCATATTCTCTCTTGGAATAACAAAAGAATGAATTATGTATCATTATATGCATATTATCCTGTAATCAAGGTCTTTTAAGGTGAGGGGTATAGTTGAGGCACTTGAGCCCCACGATGCAAGCTAAAGACTCAGAGACATACAAAAGCCTTAAAAACATAAATAAAAAAAGAATATTTGAAAGAAGGAAAAATCGTAAAAATTAGAAAACTTTGAATAGAATTAAAACGGCTGAAATATAAATTGTAAATAATGAAGTATGGTCGTGCAAGGCACACGGAATATGATAGTTTTGTGGGACTTAATCTATATGCGGAATAGGCCCATGGATCTGTCTGTGCATGAGACATGGCGATCAGGGGTTTAGATAGCGTACCTAGATTAGATGCCGCCATGGAAGCCAGATAAGAATTCCAGAATACAAATAGAACTTAGGATCTTCCTCTCCTTCACACCCTTTCTGCAAATCAGTAGATAGGACTCGAATTTCTGCTGTTCGTGTAGGATCGGGGACCCAGTTCTTTTTTATAGAGTCTGTGGAGAGAGTTTGAAACTCATTACAACTCTCTCTCTCTCTCTCTCTCTCTCTCTCTCTCTCACGCTCCACATTGTAGTATACCAGTTCAACTCAAACTGTTGTCTGTGTAAGACAATTATAATATTCCAGCCCTAGTACGCAGAGCTGCGCAGATAGACTGCGCAGTGCATCACCTAAAGTGGGGTCCACTGGTCTACTCAATCATCCAATCCAACTGTATGACAATCCATACCGTTGATCAGTAAGGCCCACTAAATAGAGTTCTTACATTCTCCCACTTGGGCCTCATTGAGCAACGTCAATGATAGTCATATAGAATTATTTTGAAAACAAGTTTTGATCTTTTAAGAAAATATCCAAATGGTTAACCAATGAAAACAGTTGGACAATATGAGTAATGCTATTTAATCTGGTCCATCAAGACAGTATCGAAACGCGGTAGTCATCACAACATTTAATTTAGGTGAAGTGAGTTTAAGCGCGATCACAAATACTTTCAATCTTAACAACATAGATCACGAACTAGGAAATGTGGTATAAAGATTACACACTTTAGTATGATGATATGTGCCTATCCTTAAGAGGTCCTGAAGCTCTTACATGTCTCCAACGAGACACGACTGTAGTTCTACTTACTCAAAATTTTGCGCATATATATAGAGAAGCAGAAATAAATCTTTATATCAAAATCATCCAAACAAACTGTATAAAACGAGATCTCTAAGTGTCTGTGAAAATCAAAATACTCTCAACTCCCACTAACTGAAAACATTTGTGGGATCCATGACTCCCATGGATGTTACGTACATGCTCCTGAAATGGCGTGATAGGGAGCCCTTTAGTGAGCGGATCTGCAATCATCTGCGTAGTGCCGATGAATTCCACAGACACTTGATGATTCTGAACCCTTTCCTTTACAACAAGGTACTTGATGTCGATATGCCTCGACCTTGACGAATGCTTGTTGTTACTAGAAAAGGAAATTGCAGCCGAATTATCGCAAAATATTCTTAATGATTTCGAGATATGCTCCAGTACCGGGAAACCTGAGAAGAATCTCTGTAACCATAGTGCTTGATTAGATGCCTCATGGCAGGCAATAAATTCAGCTTTCATAGTGGATGAGGCTGTGGTATATTATTTCATGCTTTTCCACGACACAGCTCCTCCCACCATCATGAAGATATATCCTGAAGTAGACTTCTTAGTGTCAAAGCAGCCTGCGAAGTCTGCGTCTGAATATCCGATCAACTCCAACTGATTAGATCTTCTGTATGTGAGTCGGAAGTCTTTTGTTCTCTGAAGATACCGTAACACTTTCTTTGCAGTTATCCAATGTTGCATTCCTGGATTAGATAGATATCTTCCCAACATTCCAGTAACAAAGGCAATGCCGGTCACGTACAGACTTGAGCATACATGATGCTCCCTACTACTGATGCGTACGGAAATTCTTTCATTCGATTCTTTTCTGAATCATTCTTTGGACACTGAAATAGACCAAATTTGTCGCCTTTCACAATGAGCGACTTTCCTGAAGCACAATTTTGCATGTCATACCTTTCGAGTACCCTAGTAATATAGGCCCTCTGTGATAGGTTGAGCAGTCCAAGTGTTTTGTCACGGCGAATCTCAATGCCGATGATGTAAGAAGATTCACCAAGGTCTTTCATTTTAAACCTTTGAGATAAGAATTTCTTGATGTCGCTCAACATCCTGGTATCACTGCTAGCTAACAGAATGTCATCAACATACAAAATCATCATAACGAACTTATTCCCACTGGTTTTAATGTAGATGCACTCATCTGCAGTGTTTTCTACAAATCCATAAGAGGAAATTACTTCATGAAACTTAAGGTACCACTGTCGCGATGCCTGTTTCAACCCATAGATGGACTTCTTAAGTTTGCAAACCAAATGTCCGGAGCCAGTAGCTACAAAACCTTCGGGCTGCAACATGTACACATTCTCATTCAGATCCCCATTGAGAAATGCAGTTTTTACATCCATCTGATGTAACTCTAAATCCATATGAGCTACAAGAGCCATTATAATCCTGAATGAGTCTTTCTTGGATACTGGTGAGAAAGTCTCCTTAAAGTCAATGCCCTCACGTTGGTTAAAACCCTTGGCAACAAGTCGGGCTTTATACCTTTCGACATTACCCTTAGAGTCCCTTTTAGTTTTAAATATCCATTTAGAACCAATCGGCCTTATTCCAGTAGGTAACTCTACAAGATCCTATACTTTATTGTCCTGCATGGATTTTAACTCATCTTTCATGGCATCAAACCAACGAGAAGGATCAGCACTTTGTTTGACTTGTGTAAAGGATTTAGGATCCTTTTCCACCCCTATGTCAAAGTCGTGCTCCTGTAAGTATACGATGTAATCGTCTCGATTTACAGGCCTTCTCTCTCTTTGGATATTCTCAATGGTTCAGCTTGTTGGGTCTGATCTTGATTTTCCTCATCCGTAGTTTGTATATGAGGTTCTACGTGGTGTTCTGCAGTAACTGCAGAATCAACTGCATTATTAATGTTCATGTGATTTGAATTGACTATGACAGGAGTCACAGTCCTTTGTTCCTCAAATACAAAATTTCTTATGTTTGTGCTCCCACTGCTTAAGTGTCATCAATGAATCTGACATTCTCAATCTCAACAATCCTAATGGAGTGGGAAGGATAGTAAAATCGATAGCCTTTTGATCTTTCTGGGTATCCAATGAAGAAACAACTTACAGTTCTAGGATCAAGTTTCTTTTCATGCGGGTTATAAACTTTGGCCTTAGCAAGACAACCCCAAATATGTAGATATCGGAGACTTGGTTTTCTCCTATTCCACAACTCAAAAGGAGTTTTGCTTACTGCTTTACTGGGAACCTTGTTTAGTATATGAACTGTGGTTTTGATCGCATCACCCCACAGAGATTTTGGCAATGTCGAATTGCTAACCATGCTTCGCACCATATCCATAAGGGTGCGATTAAGTCTCTAAGCCACACCATTCTGCTCTGGAGTACCAGGCATAGTGTACTGAGCAACATGCCACAATCCTGCAGGTATTTAGCGAATGACCCTGGATTGCGTCCTGATTCGTCATATCTGTCATAGTATTCACCACCACGGTCAGATCTAACAACTTTAATTCTCTTATTGAGTTGATTTTCAACTTCGGCTTTATAGATTTTAAAAGCATTCAGGGCATCTGATTTCTCATTAATAAGGTATAGGTACCCGAAGCGAGAGTAGTCATCTATAAAGATAATAAAATATTTGTGTCCACTCCATGATGTTGTAGGGAATGGTCCACAAATGTCTGTATATATCACCTCTAATAGACTTACACTCCTGGTTGCACCTTTCTTTCTAATTCTAGTCTATTTCCCTTTTATGCAATCAATGCATACTTTATAGTCAGAGAAGTCTAGAAAATGTAAAATTCCTTCTCACACAAGCTTGTCTAATCACTCACGAGATATATGGCATAGCCGCCTGTGCCACAGCATGGAGGAATTCTCATAATCTAGTCTTCATTTGGATCCCACCTTATTTCCATGCAAGGTATTAATATTATAGACGTGAGATACAATCAAGTCTAACTGGTATAAGTTGTTTACTATAGAGCCGGTTCCAACTTTAATTGAATTAAAGTAAATACTAAAACTTTTATTTCCAAAGTGGAATGAATATCCCCGACTTATCCAAACAGGAAATTGAAACTAAATTGCGTCTTAGACGACACATAAAATGTATCTACTAAATTCAAAAAATAACCAGACTTCAACTTAAGCCTATAGACTCCTATTGCCTCCACATCTACCTTGACACCATTGCCTATGTGTACTGAGCGTTCTGCATCAGTTGGTGGCCTGACCTATAGTAATTCCTGCATAGAAGTGCATATGTGAATAGTAGTTCTTGAATCTATCCACCAGGAATCCGCTGACACATCAGTTAGATTAGATTCAAAATAGACAAGAACAGAATTATTACCTTTCTTTATGAGCCAATTTTGAAAACCTTCGCAGTATTTCTTTAGATGACTCGCCTTTTTACAAAAGAAGCACGATTTACTTTTAACCCGTTTGCGTTTAGATCCATTTCCAGATTGATTCTCATAGTTTCCAGATAGAGGACCAGAGAATCCTTTATTAGAACCTTGTTTCCTTTTCCTTTGACCTTTATTCTCATGCCCTTGCCTATGACCTGAGGTAACCATATTAACATTTTGAACTTTTACCATCTGTCTGATCATGTCTTCTTTTTGGACGCACTGAGTGATGAGTTCATCCAATGTCCACATGTCCTTTAAAGTGTTATAGTTTACCAGGAGCGTGTCGAATTGAGGAGGTAGGTTGTTCATGATCAAATGAACCAGTTGATCATCAGTGAGTACAAGCCCCAGAGCACGGATCTTAGAAACAACTTCGATCTGCTCTACAATGTATTCACGGATGTTGTCTTTTCCATCGTAGGACGAGTGAGTCAATTTATTCAGAAGAATGCCCACTTCAGATTTATCAGATTTCTTGAATCGTTTTCCCATTTCAGTCAGGAAAACTTTGGCCTTATCTGTTTCAGGCATGACACCCTTCATCGATTTAGAAATTGAATACTTAATGACTTTCAAGCATGTATCATTTGATCTAAACCATGCAACCCATCGATTATATTCAGCTTCAGTGGCATTATCAGATGGCTTTGGCAGTTCTAGTGTTATTAAGGCAAGATCTAATTGAAGACAACCCAGTACAACTTAAATGGCGTTCTTCTATTGAGCGTAATTAGATCCATTAAGGGCAGGGACTTGATTTTGATTTAGTTGAAATTGAGACTGAAATAAAAGAGATGCATTTATACTTACATTAGTACATGATTTCACAAAGCAATTTAGTGAATGTAAACAAAGAATATCAGGCAAATTAAATCAATTCAGTTGTTAAGAGAGAGGCATCAACTGAATCATCCAAGATGAAGATGGGCCCAACCATCACATCCTGGTGAGAATCTGTTACATCATCATCATTCCTCCTGTGGGAGGTAATAATAACATGTTAGTGATCCTCCTGAACATGAAGCTAAGTTATGTCAGTGATGTAAATCTGAGATACTCAACACCTGTGGGTGAGATGAGTCTTTCAGCTTTACATTACCTACACCATTTACTCCACCCGTTCACTTGACTGCCATACGATAATCATCTGTGTTTTCGTTACCATATGCATGAAAATATGAACGCAACTGTATGCAATCCGCTTATCCCAATGTTACAAGTCTGTACTAGTAAAATTTTCATCGATTGAGGTCACTATGGTGGCTAACACAACCGAATCCAAAACTACAAATATAGACTAGAAGATTGCTATTTTAATCCTGCCTCTCTATGGATTATATCTTAAGTATTCTGATGCGGCCCATAAAATAGTCGGTATTGATCATTGGAAAATATATGAACCTTAAAGTGAAACATGCAGATAGGTTTCATACCATATATTCCAATGGTCCATATCAACTCTTAAGGATGGGTGATGGGCCTATAATAGGGCCGAATCAATACTCTAATTGGATCTGTACATCATCAATAAGCATTGTGTCTGGTTTTCAACATTCTCACAATAGACGGTTATCACTAAATAATTCAGAGGGATTGATAGATCATCAAATTGGTGTCCATATGGACAATCCATGCCAAATATTAAAGATCCACATGTCTAATGGTCCATATAATAATATCGTCTATCCAGCTAATGAAATAGATTGCTCATTGTGACCTAAATGTACGGTCCAGATCATGGAGACATACCAAAGGTTATGCAACCAAGATGCACAAGCATGGTCTTCAAATTGTGTTATGGAGTACACGGTCGAATGGGCCATGGTTTGCACAATGTTCATCTGGATCTCATCATTGGGCCCCAATATAAGTGGACCCGAATACATAGTTGGACCCAATACAGGTCCAAATGTCTGTACAAATTCACATCGGGTCCATATGCCCGAATGAATCAAATCGAGTCTGAAGACCTGACTTCATATAAGGTCGGTTTTCGACCTAATTCTAGTCGCAACGAAAAACACAGGTCGTTTTCGACCTAATGTCTGCGACGAGGAAGGAGCTGGTCGATCTCGACCCACTGTATGCAGCCTCGGAAAAGGGAAGAAAGAGAGATGAATCTCAGTTGTTCTCCCTGTCCGCCTCATGCAATGAGAAGAGATGGAGTTTCTCACGTCTTTGTAATCATCAACGAAAGCAGCGGCTGCGGCAGGTGCATCGACTGCCATAAACGAACGCAAAAGCTCGAGGCGCTGGCGAGTTCTCCAGATAAAGGAAGAAAAGGGAGGTGGAGACGCATCACCATCGTCCAAACGAACGAGATTCGACAATGGCCACCGGTCCAACAGATCACGGTGAGAGGTTTTGGGATAACGGGAATTTGGGAATGGAAATCCCCAATTGAATAACTGGATTTGGGATTTTCTAAATCCTTAATCTAGATTTCTATATTTAGAGTTTCGAATCCAAATCCCTAATCTGAATATATATTTGGGGATCTGGAAATTGAAAACCCTAATTTTCTGATTTTGGGGATCCGAAATCGAAATCCCTAATTCTGGATTCTGTATTTGGGGTTCAAATCCCTAATTACTGGATTAAAAAATCCCCAATCAGATGTCTGTATTTAGGGGTTCGAATCTAAAATTCCTAATTTCTCAACTGAATACAAGGATTCAAAATCCCTAATCTTAGCTGGATTTTTGGGGTTTATGAGACTGCATTCCCCAATGTTGGATTTGGGATTAAAATCCCTAAACATTACAGCTTCGAATTTGGGAAGAAATAAACCCTGATTATCTATATGGGTTTTGAATCTGAAATCCCTAATACGAACCTGAATATGAAAATTTGATGAATCTGATCATCCATGCCTTTGCACAGTGGCTCTAATACCAACTGTGGGACTTAATCTATACGCGGAATAGGCCCACGGATCTGTCTGTGCATGGGACATGGCGATCAGGGGTTTAGATAGCGTACCTAGATTAGATGCCGCCATGGAAGCCTGATAAGAATTCCAGAATACAAATAGAACTTAGGATCTTCCTCTCCTTCACACCCTTTCTGCAAATCAGTAGATGGGACTCAAATTTCTACTGTTCGTGTAGGATCGGGGACCGAACTCTCTTTTATAGAGTCTGTGGAGAGAGAGTTTGAAACCCATCACAACTCTCTCTCTCCCACGCTCCACATTGTTGTATCCCAGTTCAACTCAAACTGCTGTCTGCGTAAGACAGCTATAGCATTCCAGCCCTAGTACGCAGAGCTGCGCAGATAGAATGCGCAGTGCATCACTTGAAGTGGGGCCCACTGGTCTACTCAATCATCCAGTCCAACTGTATGACAATGCAGACCGTTGATCAGTGAGGCCCACTAAATAGAGTTCTTACAAGTTTATCACCTGAAATGTAAGTACAAAGCACTCATGCCTTAGGTCTTGAACTAAATGAATTACTAAACTAAATAACTAAACTAAATGAATTAAGAAAAAGTACAAAGCACCAAGTTACAAATTACTAAATAGTAGTAAACCACTCATGCCTTAGGCCTTGAATAACCCTCTCACAACACAATAAGTTATAGTGCATCAAGTTGCATACAGACAATCAATTGATTTGGATGCACCATTAGGTCTGGTCCACACTTCATGGGCCACCACACAAATATCACGATAATCAAATAATCATTCCATCCAAATATTGACCTTCTATTGTATATTCACTTGTTTTCCAAGCCACAATTGGAATGTTTGGGATTGTTTGATTGAGGTGAACTCAAAAGTAAGCAATCCTATAGGGCTCTAGATTGAGCGCGGTTTTTACTAATTTGTATATATTGACGAGGTACAACAAAAAGCTACATACCCTTTTCTTGTATGCATCATTCACAGGTGACATGTAGCCTCCAATAACACAATAACCTTCCGAATTCAATGCATCTCTTGCCAGTTCTAAGCATGAAATTAGAAGTTGATTAAATACATGTTGGATATTAGTGATAGCATCCAAAAGATATGAAATCATATTACCAATCAGGTTCAGACAAAGAATGAATGATGACATATATAGCTAACAATTCTCAAAAAAACGTCATTAGCTTTTTAACATTAAAACATAAGATCAATTCACAAATCAATCAAGTCATAAGGGCTTGAATCAATTGCCAAATGAATTTCTTACCTAGAAATCCCAAAACACTAATAATAGAAACAAAAAGGAATTAAAATTTTTGTTACCAGCACAATCACTATTTTGAGTCTTCAAATCAAAATTTCTAAACTTTGTTGCAAGTTTGGTCATCCACGTCAATATTCATGAATCATGATTTAATTGAAATTTTTCAAAAGAAAATAATAATAATAATAAATAAACAAATAAATAAAATAACATCTAAAACAACATTTTTGTTGCTAAATTCACTAAACTTAAAATATAGATGCTCTGAGGAATTTGAAAAACAATGCTTTTAGCCTGTGAAAAGCATTTTTTTTTCTCTGGAATAATTAACATGGACATTCATTGAATCATATAAGAGAGTACCTCATGGTAGGATTTAAGAATAAATTGATCTCTATACACCTATTTCAGCTAGAATATCGGCAAATTCATCAGTTTCTCCTCCTAATTAACAACATGAGATGTTAAACCAAGATGATGCTTAGTCTCAAATCTCATCAATGATAAAGGACAGTCTCCAGGCTTGCTTTCTTTCAATGATGCCTATTTACACATGTTTTGAGAATCTTCTTCAATTATTAGATTCCTGAATACCAAACTTGGAACATTTTCTCTCCATCCCATGCATCAACCAAGCCATCTCAAATAATCTCAACAACTTCTCCATATCGCTGTTGCGAACTCAGAATGGATAAATGAGTGATTCATGGTTGCAGCATTTCTCAACACATGATGCACCCATTAAGGAACCTTATGTGAAGAAGGATTGTTTTTATGAACTTCTGGAAGCTTCTCATCTAATTAGTTGTTTGCTTACTACAAATGGGCTTTGTAATCGTAGTTGTGTTATAATTTTCTCTTGAAATGTAGGCACCTTGCATCAACTGTGGCTCAAATCAATTTACGTATGGCCTTAACATTAGTAAGTAATTAACCTGGTTTGCTATGCGTGTCACTTTTTTATTTGGCTAGTTACGCTTTGAAATAAGTTTGACTGCTCCAAAAATGTTTCTCGAGCTCTAGATTTGAAATTCGATCGCATATCTGGATTTTAATTTGTAATTTAATATTTTGATGCGTTATTTATTAGGTGCTTGGTCTCCGTAATTTTTCTATTTTTCTATGTTATAATTTCTTCAAGTTCTATGTCAATACGTCCACCAAATCAAGACCTACACCTATTTCACCTTTTATAACAGTTGTGCTAGAAACATTATATGCATAATATATATTTAAAAAAAAAAACATGTGGAAACAGAGGTTGCAGGACCACACATAAATTATCAACAAAGCAATTTTAGTAAAAATGTCCTGCTGAAGTAATTCATGCACGTTAATTGGGAGAATGCTAATAGATGATGATGATGATGATGATGATGATTGACGGCGACAATGATGATGAGTAACGGACTCATATAGGTCTCCACTGAAAATTCAAACATACCAATAATGCGCACGGATAGCAGATTACAATTACCAAACATGCACAGGTGCATATATGTAGGAGGTTTGAAACTTCCGCTCAATACCGAAACAACACAAATCTGTTCCTAGTTTTTATTTTAAAGAAGAAAGAAAACAAGCAAGCACATCATTAGGGAAGTGGATTGCACAATTATAAACTTTGGAGTAAGTTGCAAAAGAAAATTGCAACCATACTACCACAGTTTCGAAACTATCATATCTCAAATTGAGTGCAAGATGGGCACCGGCCAGAAGGTGAAAAGCTATTAATATGTCTACGAAAGCATACAACAGTGCACGTGATGATCTGAATCACCCTCATTCCTCTATTTTCTTCCATCATATGACACATTGTCGGGTAGTTGCATTGCAAATTGGACCAATGCCATAAACCCAGCTCCAGCCCACTGACCTCAAGACTCAGTCCAAACTTGGCATAGCGTTCTTGCCTTCTTGGGCTAAGCTTGGCGAACCCAGCCCATTTGTCATTTGAACTAGAACTAAGAATAGGGAAATCGTCTTCTCAAATAAACAAATATTTAAAACAAATAAATTAAACATGTGTACATGGACAAAAATATGGAAGAATTTTCATGGGCCTTTCTCCAATGAGAGCAGGGAGTACCGAACTGAAGGAGTACCAAACAAAACCTCAATGAGAATGTCTTACGAGTAGTGGGATGAACCATGCTCTTGTCTATTGAAGCGATAGAGTTTTTGTAAAGGTATAGACATGGTACTTTCTATCAATAATCTCCTTTTTCCTATTTTTTAAAATTTTTGGTTTTGAAGAGAATTTTAAGTATCCATCTACTCGGGAAAGATCTCATGATTTTCGGGAAATTCTACCCAGAGAATAAATCCCAACAAGAACTACATTTCTCTCTGGCCGTACCAAACACAATCTTAAAAAGAACTTGGACAGAAAAATCACTTGCTTAGAGCAGTCGATGAGATGGTTTGATCCATGATTCTGAAAGATAGCTTGTCCATTGGTAATGGTATTTCCATATTTCCTAGAACAGAAAATGAAATATAATCACGATAAAACTCTCTCGGTGTGAACCACCTGAATACGTATGAGCCTTAATTTTAGTCCTCAA
Source organism: Magnolia officinalis (assembly GCA_021015155.1). NCBI lineage: Eukaryota > Viridiplantae > Streptophyta > Magnoliopsida > Magnoliales > Magnoliaceae > Magnolia > Magnolia officinalis. The sequence goes on along the minus strand of JAJHSJ010000003.1, from coordinate 85,141,665 downwards.
GCCAAAGTTCTGGTGTCACATCTAATCTTTAATGGTTAAAATGGGTTTCATATAATTAGGGTGGGCCTTGTAGAAATCAAAGAGTGAAAATATATCTCTCAAATGTTTCATTTAGTATGGCCCACATGAATCATGAGTCAGCCTGATTTTATAGTTCTGTGCATAACTTAGGATTACATATCTAATGGTTGGAGTAGATTTCATGCACATACCACAGCCGTAAAAAATCAAAAGTAGTGTAGCATAAAATGTTGAAATATACCTTTTAATAGGTGAAAGAGTACACACCTTTGATTTTGACAGGCCTACGGTGATTTGTAGTTGAAATCCACTCCAATCATTAAATGTGTATTCCCCTATTAGGCTCAGGGCTAAAAAAAATCAGACTAACTTATAATTACATCAAAAGAAATAATTAAAAAAGAGATCTCTATGTATAATTTTTACATGATCGACTATATATGTGATGATTATATAAATCTACTCCAACCATTGAATGTCATAGTAAAATTTAGGTATATGGTCCAAAACCAAGCCCATGAGTAATTCACGTGATGGAGAGTAAGAATTTTTCTTTACATTGATTTATAGCGTGTGATGTATTTGTGTAAGGATAGGTCAACGTGAATTTCACGCAAACATTATAGTAAGTCTGACGTGAGTAAGCGGTTACTACTCATCTTTCGTAAGTCTTCTGGAAATCATTGTAGTTTTTGTAAATTCACCTGCCAATGCAACCGTAACAAGCCCGACCGATTGAAAACCAGCTTAATTTTTAAGCCCAAGCCCAACCCCAACCCAGCCATTTGACCTAATACTCCACCCAAATCTAGCCCAAGGCCAATTAGTTTTGAAAGCCCAACGAACCGGACCCGCCCCACGTTTCTTGCTACGGGGTCATCCCTCTTACACGGATCCATGTAACCCAAAGCATGGGCCCAATGAGATTTGTGTGACACCCCTTCATTCATTGGTTTCTCCCTCTCATGTTATTAGGTGGGCCTAAAAAATGAGACAAATCCAAACCCTACAAAAGTTGTCTGAGGCTGATATGTGTTTTCCTTTCATCATCTTTCTGGGAGTCATGTAATGAATGGATTGGATCGAATATAACCATCATAGTGATCGGGCCATCAATGAGCCCGGGCCAGGCAATATATATATATATATATATATATATATATATATATATATATATATATATATATATATATATATATATATATATATATTTTAAATAAGCCCATTCCAAACTGTTCAAAATCCAGGCCGAAGCCAACCCCAAGCCTGACCGGTTGATAGCCTTGATAGTAGGCCCAACGATAGCCTTTTTGTCCCTAATTTTCATGTGCTGTGACCCATTTAGAGTTTTGGATCTAAATTCCTACGGTTCAAAATCCCATTTTTTGTTACGCCTGCCGAGTATTCTTGGAAATTCATACCCGACTTTGACTTTCCAAAATCCTACTCTGTATACTTCTTTAAGGTTTCTTAGCTATCTTTCTGTCATGCTAGGAAGGTTTTTTTTTTTTTTGAAAAAAAATAAATCCAGATCCGTATGAATATACAGCACCCAAGAACATTAGAAGGAAACTACGGAGTTCAAAAAAGGACTTACCACCAGATAATGATAAAATTGTGAAGAACACTAGATCTGAATTTTTTAGATCATCTGTTCTAATATTATGATAGGTTTTGGAGAAAGTCAAGAAAAATTACCACACGTAATAGAATTCCATATTAGCTAGGCAAAATCAAAATTTTGAATAAGCCCATCCCAAAATTTTGGTGGATCACATGATTGGAAACCGTGTACAAGGCAACACTTATCTCTAAACTGTTTCCTTTAGTGTGACCCACTAACCATGGTCATAATTTAGAATTATACATCTAATAGTTGAGTGGATTCTACCTACCATGTAGGCCCCATAAAAAATCTGGTGGGCGTACCTCTCCAAGCTCTTTCACTAATAGAAGCACAACAAAAGTAGATTTTTATGGGGCCCACCATGATGTGTATGTAATATGTAATCCGACCATTTGATGTGCAATCCCACATTAGGCTAAGGCAAAAAAAAAAAAAAAAAAAAAAAAGGCTAACTTATGTTTCAGGTGGGCCACACCAGAGAAAACAATTGCAAGAGAGATGTCCACCCTTGATTCCTACAAGGACTATCATGATGATCATATAAAATCCACTCTAACTGCCACACCAATATTTAGGTATAGGGTGCAAAATTCACCTCCATCTGTGACACAGGTGAGCCAAACTAAGGGAAAAAACTATGGGTGAGCATTGTCCTCTTTACTATTTCAAATCATGTGGCCCACTTAAATTAATGATGGAGTTTTTTGGGCCATGGCTCAACATGGTGTAGCACACGTTAGTAGATTTCAAATCAACAACAAGGTGGAGCCCACCCAAGCTATGACCAGCTTTCTGAAAATCATAAGAAAGTATATCCTTGAGACAACCAACCGCAGTGAAGTGTCTACCCAAATACCTCTCAAGGTGCATCATTTTTTAGAGGACTTACCGTGATGTGTATGTAAGATCCACTCCGACCATTAGATGTATAATCTTATGTTATGCTCATGACTGAAAACTCTAGATGACCTGTGATTTTGTTGAGCCACACAAAGGAAAACGATTGGGAAAGAGATGTCCACACTTGATATTTACAGGGCCCACCATGATGATCATATAAAATCCACTCCAACCATTAAATACCACACCAAAATTTATACCTAAGTGTGGTGTACCTAAAAAATGGATGGGGCTGATTTTTCGGATCCTGAGCCTAACGTAGAAATAAGCAGTGTGAATTTCTCATAAACACGAGGTGGGGCCATCCTAGACGGCAACACTTTTGCCTATGCGTGAAATAACATTTCCGTCCTCTTTAACACTTTCCCTGCTCTGTTGTAAGATGGGGAAGAAATTTCAAATTGCATGGCCGGCTAATCCGACAGGCTTGTGGACGTTCAAGTTAAGTCCAGCCTGATTTAGAAAAAGGCATGAAATTTAAGTCCGAGCCCGATCACTCCAGTCCAAGCCCGGTCCACACTGATATTAGCGAGAAATCCACTCCGTCCATCCTATTCCCCGGTTCGTGTTGGAACATGCTCCAAAAAATGCCTGCCATTAAAACCTTATTGAGGTTATATGTCAGTCAATACCGTTCATTAGGTCCTCCCTACGGGTATGAACTGAAAAATACAAAACTATTAGCCTGATTCAAAACTTGTGGCCCCTGGAATGTTTCAATGGTGGACATTCAATCCTCACTTTTCCAGTCGTGCAGCACACTTGAGTTTTGGATTTGCCTCATGTTTGGGCTCATATCCCAACTTCATCTGGAAAAACAGATGGATGGTGTGGATTTCTCACAAACATCAAGGTGGGCACCATAATCCTTTCTTGACATCCACGCCATCCATCATGTCTGCCCCCATCATGTTCATGGCACTGAAAACTCAGCTCAACCCAAAAATCAGGTAGGCCACACCCTGTAAACTCCTGCCTAAAACCAATAAATTCACATTGTGTGGCCCACCTAAGTTTGGAATGACCTAAAGTTTCATGACAACATCCATCCTTGTGGGGCTGATATTATGAATGGATTGGATGACATATACAAAACACAGGAACCTCGTACAAAATCTGAAAGTATTTAGAAGTGGGTGTCCCCATGGGAACTCTTCCCTGTGGTGTGTGGCCCACCTATGGTCTGGATCGTTCTGATTTTTTATAGATCCCGGCTGAACACGAAGGACCTTATATTGTGGATATGGACCCACAAAAGAAAGTTGGTCCAACACAATTTATAATAGTATATGCTTATATTCTATAATAGTTAGTAGAAAAGCCAGCCTGGAATACCTATTCTCGACTTCTGCTCAACTTTTCAAGCATTCATACAAAATAGCTTGTGCTTGATTCGGCCTTTGTTTTATCGTTCGAGGAAGAACTGAGGATGATTTGACTGACTCAAAAACAGTATCAAACCTTCGACTATAAATAAAACATATCCATTTTTATCACAACATAAGCTATAACAGCAATGGCCATTGATCACAACATAAGCTATAACAGCAATGGCCATTGAAACATCTTTCTCCCTCTCTCTTCTGCTTATATTGGCAGCCTTTCTTTCTTCCAATGCAGTTACAAAGAGACTAATGAAATGGAAAGACAGCCTCCTGCAATCACAAGCTCTCCATTCATGGTTGCTTCCTTCCACTAATGCTGGCACCATAACAATCTCTCCATGCAAATGGATTGGGATCTCATGCAACAGTCTCGGAAGTGTAACAGAGATAAGCTTACCTAATGCCAGCTTGCAAGGTAAACTAGATCACTTGAGCTTCCCCTCATTTCCAAACCTCATCCATCTTAATCTCGGTGGCAACTTCCTCACTGGAACCATCCCAGCTTATATCATCTCTCTTTCACAACTTGCTTCACTTGATCTCTCCATGAATTATATTTTTGGCATTTTACCTCTTTCACTGGCTAACCTCACTCACATTTCTGTGATTGACATTTCATCTAATGAAATAATAGGTGAACTAGCTACAAGTGTCTTCGCCAATTGGACCAAACTCATCTCCCTTCAATTCCAGAACAATCAATTCAGTGGGAAATTCTGTCTCAAATCGGCCTACTTAAACACCTCCAAATCCTAGACCTCTCGGGGAATAAAATCAGTGGTTCAATACCTCTTGAAATAGGGAATCTGCAGAGTCTGATTCAGTTAAGGGTACACTCAAACCATCTTAGTGGGCCAATTCCTCCATCTTTAGGTAACTTGACTGAGCTGATGATCCTCTACCTCTTTGACAATCAAATTTCTGGTTCGATCCCCTCACAATTAGGGAATCTGAAGAATTTGGTTGAGTTGGCGTTGTACAATAACTATCTGACAGGTCCAATCCCTCCTGCTTTAGGTAATTTGAGAAACCGTACAGCTATGTACCTCTACAACAATCAAATTTCTGGTTCAATTCCTGCACAATTAGGAAATCTCAAGAATTTGGTTAAGTTGGAGTTGTCGCATAACAGTCTGACAGGTCCAATCCCTTCTACTTTAGGTAATTTGAGAAACCTTACACTTTTGTACCTCCACAACAATCAAATTTCTGGTTCAATTCCAGCACAATTACGAAATCTCAAGAATTTGGTTCGTTTGGAGTTGAACTATAACAATCTGACAGGTCCAATCCCTCCTGCTTTAGGTAATTTGAGAAACCTTACATTTTTGTACCTCTACAGCAATCAAATTTCTGGTTCAATTCCTCCAGAAGTTGGGAATTTAATGAATGTGAACAATCTTCACCTGTCAGACAACCTTCTAACACGTTCTATTCCTTCCACTTTAGGGAACTTGACAAAGCTGATGATCCTCCACCTCCAGATAAATCAAATTTCTGATACAATTCCTCCAGAAATTGGGAATTTAATGAATCTCAATGTGCTTGAGATGTCCATAAACCTTCTAACAGGTTCTATCCCTTCCACTTTAGGAAACTTGACCAAGATTGAACACTTCGGAGCAATTGACAACCATTTAACTGGTGAGATCCCAAAAAGCTTCAGAAATTGCACTAGGTTAACTAGAGTTCGACTCGATGGAAACCAGCTCATTGCAAATGTATCAGAAGTCTTTGGTGTATACCCGCATCTCACATACATGGATGTCAGCTACAATAGGTTGTTTGGGGAACTATCACCCAATTGGGGAGAATGCCAAAATTTGACAGGGCTACAGTTATCTGGGAACAGGATCACAGGTAGAATTCCTCCTGAGATTGGACAGTTGAAGCAGCTACAAGTACTTGGTCTTTCTTCGAACCATCTCGAAGGAGAGATTCCAAAGGAATTTGGGAGGCTATCTTCTTTGTTCAACTTGAGTTTAAATGATAACAAACTTTCTGGTCAGGTACCACAAGAGATTGGAAAACTATCCAATTTGGAGGTTCTTGACTTGTCCATGAATCACCTAAGTGGTCCAATACCACCTCAATTAGGGGATTGCTCCCAACTCCGGTACATGAAATATTGAGTGAAAATGATTTGAATGGAAGCATTCCATTTCAGATTGGTAACCTAGTATACTTACAGGGTTTACTAGATCTCAGTCATAACTCACACAATGGAGGGATATCATCACAACTTGGGAAATTGCATGTGCTGGAAAAGTTAAACCTCTCCCACAACATGCTGTCAGGCTCCATTCCACCTTCTTTTGAAGATATGTCCAGCTTGCAATCCTTTGATTTTTCATACAATGCTCTTGAAAGTCCTCTTCCCAACAGCAAAAACTTTCAAAAGGCTACTGTGGTGGCATTCATAAAAAACAAAGGTTTATGTGGTGAAGTGCAAGGTTTGAGACCCTGCAATGCTCCTTCAACAAGGCATGGTGATGCACGGAAAGGCCGCAAAGTTGTTATCATTATCATTCTTCCTCTCTTGGTGGCCTTGTTTCTTTTATTTGCAATCGTTGGCATTTCTTGTATTTATTATCAAAGAAGAAAAGTAGAGAAAGGGGTTGTTGAAAGGAGCAGTGGAAATCCATTTTCAATATGGAATTATGATGGAATTGCTGTATTTGAAGACATTGTGGAAGCGACAGAGGGTTTTGATGACAAATACCGCATAGGAACTGGAGGGTATGGGAAAGTTTACAAAGCAAATCTACCAACGGGCCAGTTAGTAGCTGTGAAGACACTTCACCAACTTGAAGGTGGGGATCAATCTGATCAAAGAAGTCTTAGAAATGAGTTACGCACATTAACAGAAATCTGCCATCGCAACATTTTAAAGCTTTATGGCTTTTGTTCCCATGCTTGATGCTCGTTTCTAGTCTACCAGTTCATGGAAAAGGGAAGCTTGGCTAGCATCTTAGGCAACAACGAAGGAGCTGCACAGTTGGACTGGATTACAAGGTTGAAGGTTATTAAAGGTGTGGCCCATGCTTTGTCTTACATGCACCATGATTGCACCCCGCCCATTGTCCATCTAGACCTATCAAGCAACAACATTCTGCTGAATTCAGAACTTGAGGCCTGTGTCTCTGACTTTGGCACTGCAAGATTATTGATACCCGATTCGTCCAATTGGACTACGCTCGCAGGCACTTATGGATACATTGCTCCATGTTAGTTAACAATTCATTCTCCACTCTTTAAAAGTTAATTTGTCTTTATTTTTCTTAAGCTTTCGTATTTTTTGTTGGCAATTACATACTAAAGTCTATGCATAAGTTATCATACTGTTATCAATTGTTGCAATCTAGGGAAATTGGAAGATTCCTTAATCCAACGGCTGTAAGAGGCCTTGTAAAGAAACATATATGGGTTTGTACTTTTACAATCCTCAGTGTCATTTAACTAAAAATTTGAAAGCATATGTAAATATTTAGAACTAATATAACAATGCAAAAAGAAGATAAATGTAAGAATGTTCTCTCTTAGCTGCACTTGTGGTCCATCCTTTTTACATTGTGCATGGTGGAGATAATCTGGCTGCATGGTAAGTCTAACCATGATTCAAGTTACCCAACTAACTTAACCATATGTTATTAGCTATAAAATTTGTGGTGCTGACCATTTTTCTTGACTATACATTTGCTGGCCACCAGTTGGATAGATAGAATCCTCCAATAATTCTAATTTTCGGGATCTACTCCATCTACAATGTGGGCCATGTTTTCAGATGGTCTGGATTGATTTACATGGATACCAAGTGTGGATGAATGAGTTATCACTATTTAAGAAATGATTGAAAAAGCTCATTACTTCTGGCCCATATGAGCATAAAGAAATAAATGTGAAAATGATGCAATGCTCTGCCAAGAGATCCCAGAGGATGATTGGGTTTCCTCTGTTGTACAAGGGTTCGACAGCTTTATGATCCAAACTGTTGATGGAATGTCCCACACAGTTAATGCCTCACGCAACAAAAGAAGTTACAAAATTGGAAAATCCTTGAAACAATGCCCATATCACCCAATCCTTGCCAATGAAATGTGTAGCTACAATGATACTTATAGACACATCAATGCACTCTGGTTTACACACGTGCCAACTTCTCATACGTTTGGGACATCCCAGGCACAAATAAAGGTAGGCCCAACCATGTAGATGACCCAACACAATGATTAATCTGGTTCTTTTATTGGGCAGGCCACCACCGTTTGAAAACTATGAATAATTTTGGAAAAAAATGCCAACAGTACACAATGCATACATGTGGCATGGTTGGTGAGTGGACCATCCTAACTTTCTAGCAACATCATCCAAAAGTTTGCCCCATCTTCTGCACCTCCCTGATGTGCTACATACGTCTCAGTTCGCATATGCACAGATTATAGAGATGTCTTAGGGTTAATAAGCATGAAAACCTAAAAGATATGAAACCTAGATTAAGAAACCCAGGCAAGTTTGATATATGATTAAGAGTTCAGCTATTACTGATTAACACAGAGAGAAGATCATGACTGAACTATCTTCTTTCTTGCAGAGCTTGCATATACAATGAGAGTGACTGAAAAATGCAACGTATATAGCTTTGGTATTGTAGCACTAAAAGTGATGATGGGAAGGCATCCTGGGGAGCTCATCCCGACTTTGTTATCACCAAGTAGACAAGAATCACTGCTAAAGGAAATGTTGGATCAACGTCTCTCGGACCCAACAACTGAGGTTCCACCATCAAAACGTTCTGGACTAGATTATAAGGGTGAAGGTTACTAAAGGTGTGGCCGATGCTTTATCTAACATGTACCATTATTGTATCCCACCAATTGTACATCGAGACCCGTCAAGCGACAACATTCTATTAAATTTGGAACTTGAGGCTAGTGTCTCTAATTGATGATACCAGATTCATCTAATTGGACTATGCTTGCAGGCACTTACCAATATACGTCACTAGGTTACTTGCTAATACATCCTCAACACTGTAGTATTTTTAGCAGCTTATATTGTTCTCTGTTTTCCTCATTGTTTCCAATTTTTTTCTGGGCAATGCTGCACTATATTGTTTCGGCAGGAGTTACCATACAAAAATGCCAGTTGGAATGTGAGAAAATTTTCATTAAAAAAAAATTCCCAATCATCTCCAAGATTCCCTAATCCACTAGTTGAAAGAGGCCTTGTTCAGTGATTACCACACATTTCATTGCATTGAATTATTCCCCTGCATTTATCTGGTCAAGTAATGGAAAAACATCCCCCATAGGGATAGCAATAGGCATGGTTGGGTACACTGCTTAGAGAGGTGGTATAATGCAATGTTCGGCTTAAGAGTTTAGTAGAGCTATCAATGAGCCTGGCTGGTCCACTTAAGGCCTTGCTTGGGGTGGCCCACTAGGCACAAAGTTCAGGTCCGGGCCTTAAAAGTTAAGCCAGTTTAATAATTTGGTTGGGCTTAGGCTCTGTTCAAGAGCCTCATCCCAGCTCAGCCCTTCTAGAGTTTCAAGGGAGTTTTTGTCATATATCATGCATGATGCGCTGCATTATATGAACAAACCAAATCTTGTACAAAAGGGGTAGTCGGGATCTACCTTGGTCTGAGGTCATGCATAATCACCATGACTAGGTTGGTATCCTGCATGATAGTCGCGGGCTGGGCTTGGGTCTGTTTCTTCAGGCCTATCATAGGACCAAGCTGCCCTCAGGCCTAAGTTCTACTTTGTGGATGAGCTTGGATAGGCCTCAGCCCAGCCCAAGCCTAGGCCGTTGACAACTTTAGTTTCTAGGCAATGGCAATGGTTGGTTCTCTTTTATTTTGTAAGGTGTCAATGACTTGGTGCACCAAATAGTTGATATGATGTTGCACACAATAGATGGCCATGCACCAAAAGATAACCCAATATTGGAAAATCCTATCCATTGAATCTATTGCATTTTTTCATTGAATATGGACTGTTGCTTTATTTTATTTCTTGACCATCTACTTGCTTGCCATTGATTAAAATGCTCGGATTTCTGATCAGCAGAATTATTAATACATGTGTCATCCACATTAGAGCCATTATATCATTCTTTTTGTTTCATATTTATATACCCACTCAAACTAAAAGGGAAATTTTATTGGATAACCATAAGTTCAGTCTGCTTTTATGGGATAGAATGTTTAAAACAATATATTCATAGGATGATTATAGCTAAAATGAGGATGTTGATATGGATGCCAAGATAGGGAAGTATATATAAAATTAAAAATGAATGTATTTGGCAAAACTTGGAAGTAGTATCAATAGGTAATAAGAGGAAGGAAAATAGACTTGGATAGTTTGGTTATATATATGTAATGGAGACTGATAATTGTGCCTGTTAGGAGGAGCGAGTGGGCACATGTTGGAGGCTTTAAGCAGGTAAGAGGAAGGCCCAAAAGGATGTGGATAGAGATAGTTAGAAAAGCTTGGTAACCTTTGATAGAATGGAAAAGGATTCAATAGCTGCCCCAATTAATTAGGATAAGGCTTAGATGATGATGGTAATGACATATCTCTGAGCCCCATTCATAAAATTAAAAACCCTAGTGTAGAAATTCTCAAGTGAAGCATTTTGGTTCACTATTTCCTATGCTTCCCATACTGTAATATTTCTTACGGATGCACCATAACACTTTTGAGTACCCCCTCCACAGGCACCGTTACACTCTGGGTCACACATGCTAATTAACCTGGCAGGCATACATAAGGTAGCCATACCATGCAGATGACCATACACAATGATTGGGTTGCTCATCAGACAGGCCACCACCATATGAAAGCAACAGACAGTTGAAAATGATGGCCCACAATCCTCTCTGTGTTTCATCCATCTATGTTTAATCTAACTCACTGTAAACGTGGGATCATCCATCTATGGTCCCACTGTACACTTACTCATGTATCATGCCTAGCCTACTTTGTAATCCATCTTTGTACCTCTATTTGCATCATGTATCTCTTTGTATCTTGAGTGGGCTTATCCCAATAATATATCTTAAATGAAGACTTTTTATGTCATTTGATAATTTTTAAAGGATATACCACTCCAAGTTGTATCGTGTGTGAATACTCAATTACAAGCGGTAAATAATTCAAATGTTATTCTGTAAATAGATTACAGCTTAAAAGCCAAATAAGACAAACTATAAATACTTTACACATGTAGTAATGATTACAAAAGAAGGCATCTACCAGCTTCATGGCAGATGCATAGATGTAAATCAGAGAGAGAAAATACCCATTTTTTGAGTGGAAAATCCTTCTACTGGCGGTGCAGAGCCTAACAGCGACTCCCCTTCTCCGATATCCAATCACCAATCTCCGCGATCTCAAGTGGACCACACCACAGGAAAATAGTGGTAATTGAACATCCACCATGGCCCACCGTAATGCTTATTTGCCATCCAACCTATTGATCAGGTGGCACATTACTGGATGAATGGAAAACACAACTATCATCTTATACAAAACTTTTATAGCTTCCAGGAATTTTTTATGGATGGGTGCTCAATTACCACTGTTTCTTATGGATCTGCTTCATTTCTGGGATCATGCCATGAAATGCCATAAAATAATATGAAAAAAAGTGGATAGATGGCGTGGACAAAACACATACATCATGATGGCCCACATAGCATCAACTAATAATAACTCGTTACTAGCAGCGTAAGTTGGACAGGACTCAGCCCAGCCCAACCCAGGCCGTTGACAGATAGTTTCCAGGCAATGGCAATGGCTGGTTTTCTTTTACTTTGTAAAGAGTCAATGGTTCGGTGGACCAAACAGTTGATATGATGTTACACACTAGTGGATATCTACTGTATTGCTGAAGAATATTAGCCTTGCTGGTATGTGATGATATTAACTGAACACTGCCAAGGCAATTTGTGCCAGAGAAAGGTTGAAGAGGTGATTGACAGGACAGTGTTTGCTGGACATGCATGTAAGATCTTTGCCATTCATGAGCTGTGTTACCTTGAATATAGGCTGCTGGTTATGTTATTATAACAATTAATTTTCTCATGTCTGTGGCCCGCCTCATAAGTTAAGCGTCCTATTTTTGGGCCAACGGATCTTCATACCGGGCCTTCTTAATCACATATATTACGCATCAAGAATCATCTATACAATCTCTTGTTGTACAAATTGACTTGCACTCTCTTATACATTTCCTCAAATTTCAGGCATAGTTTGAACCATAAGTTCAATGTTGTAAGCTTGGATCCATCACCTACACAAAGAACAAACACATCCACAATTTATGCAAAGTGGCAGAGGGAGGGACTAGTTTGGGGTTAGTGGTCCGCTACAAAACATATCAACCATTCAAACCTCAAACAGAGGCACAACCCATGGATCCTCAACCGTTAACTAATTGGGTTAAGAATTTAGTTTAAATTTTAATATGTGGTCCCACTTTTCAGCAAATTATTAGGACCAAGCACCACTCTTTCGACCCATTTACTTAAGGGCTCGTATTTCAAGCCCATTAGTAACTTTGTTATATTTGGGAATTGAAATTTTTTGTTAATACTTATGTGCGTCCTAGAAACAGTTTGATATAGGAATGAGTCAGCCATAGCTTGATTCATTTATTTTAAACAACCATTGTTTTCTGGTGAAAAGCATAGCCCAATAAGTACACCTAACCCCGAGTTAGAAGCAGGTTCTCACCACTAAAAATTTCCCAGGGCCTGCTATAATGTTTATGCCATCCAACCTATTATTGATTAGGTCACACAGACCTAGCTGAAGTAAAACACAAATATCAATTTCATCCAAAACCTTTCAATTGAAGGTAAGGTTATCTTAGAAACTAAAAAATGTGGCTACTAACCGAATGATGGCTTAGATTTCATCTATAAAAGCTAACCAACAGCTTATCTTTTACCCGCACAAGTCTTTTCACCTGAGTTTCACTCTCTGATATCCAAAATGCAGTTTCTGATATGGATGCTGAGCATTACTTTTGTTTGATGAGGAAGAATAACTTCATGTGGATAAGATCTAACCCATCAATCACGTGTGCTGCTCTTTATTTCAATCAGCACTAACAAATAAAGCTGATTCAAAAGTCAGGTGGTACACACCGTGAGAAACAGTTGAGATGAGAAGTCTCACCATTAAAATAGTCCAAGTTTTTTTTTTTTTTTTTATCCTGGCTGCTGCCCGAAAAATCTAGTTCTGTAAATTTGCCTCATCAATGAAATCTTGTTTTGAAAAATAAAAATAAAAAAATAAATATAGTCCTTGGTGCCCACCGTGATGTGTATATACCATCCAATCCATTCATCTCAAATTTCACACCAGGATTAATCGATTCGCCGAAAATTAGGACATTCTACTAGTACTCGTGTTGGCCAAACTATGTGAATTTAAAGTTGTTAGGAATGATTTTTACACCATTCCCTATGGCGTAGCTAATGTAAGTTCTGGATTTCGCTGAATTTCCAGGATTCGTAGTGATAATTTGACGGCCAACGTGATGGACAGTGTGGATCAGATGCACGTTTATCCCACATATATAGTGATTAGTTAGCCAGAAAAATTCATCCCCCATGTGCCTATGCAATTCAGGCTATTGTAGATCCGATTTATCTCATCCTCCCTCTCTCCATGTGGTTGTGCATCACATCTCCAAGTTAACAGTTTCAGGCTATAAATGTGATGGTCGTAGGCCAGTGGGGCCCACTTGTGAGCAATCACTAGTGGGTGGGTCCCATTTGGTTTGACTCTTTCCGCTGCTTAATTTTCCATTCAGTTGAAAATTCAAATTCATATTTGAATTTGATTTTGGTTAGGAGGTTGGGAAAAGACCGGATATTCTGGTCTCATCACATCTCCTTCTTATCCTATAAAAAGGAATACGCCCTCTCTCGTAATGTACATAAGAAACATAGAGGGTATACAATCAGAGATAGTGCGCAGCATAATCTGTCCACGTTAAGCTTGTCCTTGAGACGATCTGATCCATAGATCGCTATCCGGGACCACTATATACCGTAGGATCAGAGGTGTGAATAGTTCAATCTGCTCCTGTAGTAGATAGACGGGCCATTGGAGCATCAATCTCCAGCTTTGTGAAGGTCCCAATTATCGTGTAGACCGTCAGATCTTGAGGGCTCACCTTCCGAATTTCCCTACAGTGGTATCAAAGCCATTTAACGGCGGATCTCCGATTATATTCATCTGAAAAAGTAAGTGGCCAAACTTTTCTTTTTAGATTGAATTCTATATGTTTGGTGGATTATATTTTGCATATATATTATGATGGACCCAGATGATCATGATTTCATACACCTTATGTACACCAATGATTATTGTATTGAAATACATGCGTATCCATCTCACAAAATATCCGCCAATAGTTGTTGTATTCAAATACACCACTTAAAAGAGGCATGCTCACCTATGCACCTTTGCACACGTGACATGGGTGTCGAATCCGAACGGTCCATAAGATGAGGAATCCTATGAAACCTAAGGAGGTGAATTTTCATGCTGATCTAAGATTCTAGTGGGCCATAGCAAAGAGAAATTCAAATCAAAGGTAGAAACTGTTTGAATTTTTATGGCCCACCAAAGTTTTGGTTCAAAGTAAAAATTGGTACCAAGAGATTTCATGAGGTTCTGCTTCATGTGGACCGTTCAGATTTTCAAGACTCATCTAATATATGTTGTTATATATATATATATATATATATTAAAAAAAAAAAATAATAAAAATAAAAAATAAAAAGCTGCTGGAGACGTATCTAACCAAACTACTAAAAGATGTGACTCTTTGTTTTGCTTTGCACGTTTGTATTATTAACATGTAACGCACCAACATCATAATTGCTGTACACGTACAGAGATGTTTGGCTGTACACGTACAGAGATGATGGTGTACATTATAATTATGGAATGTATTACTCATAATTGTTGTACACGTATAGAGATGATGGTGTACATGTACAGAGATGATGGTGCTGTACATGTACAGAGATGATGGTGTACATTATAGTTGTTGTATTATGAAATGTATTGCTCATAATCTATACAAATGTCCAAAATATTTGTAACAAGTGATTGCTCATAATCTGTACACGTACAGAGATGTTGTAAACGTGCAAATCAGATTGGCATGGTGTACACATGGCTGCTACACGTTATACCCAGTATATGTACACGTGCTGTACATGTGCTGTACACGTGTGGCTATTGTACACGTTTTGTACACGTGCTGCACATGTGGCTATTGTACACGTGGCTGTACATATACTGTACACGTGTGGCTATTGTACACGTTTTGTACACGTGCTGCACATGTGGCTATTGTACACGTTTTGTACACGTGCTGCACATGTGGCTATTGTACATGTGGCTGTACACGTGCTATACATATACTGCATACGTATGGCTGTTGTACACATGCTGTACACATGTTGATAGCTAATTTACAACTGTCCAGTATACGTGTTGGCTGTGATGTACATGTTTACTCATGTAGCGATGTGGTTTATTCCAACACATTTACACATGTTGGCAGGCTACAACACTTTTACTGTACATCTATTGTAATGGTTCAACACGTCACATCTATATTTTAAAATGTACATCTGTTGAAAAACGAATTCACATGTAATCATACTTAATCTTCAAATCAATGGTGTGGCATACATTCAGATATGTTACAACCTGAATCTGTTATCTTGATTTTTTAGATTTTATCATATACATGAGATGATAATTTTATTTTTTTTTAAGATATAGTCTTCACTATTAATCTAGAGCTCATTAGTGATCGAAACGATCATTAACCATGATGATCAATGTTGATGAAAGGATCCATCATCAATAATGAACATTAACGGTTATAATCGAATCCATCACTAATGGTCATGATCACAGGTGAAGATTGTACTCTCTTGATATCTTAGCACTTTATTTTCCTTCTGATGATGATGTTTATATGAGTGAAATAATTAAGCTTGATATCTTAGATCTAAGCCCTCCTTATTTTTCATTTGAACACAAAGAAAAACTTAGTGCTAGAATCTTCCCTAAACTAAAGGTTGTGCATAACCTGAGTGGGAGTTAAATGTCTTCCACCAATGATGTATGTAACCATATAATGGAAGGTTGCATGTTATGCAATTATAGTTTTATAAAAGTACCAATTTCATCTTAATTTGAGAACTTGATTGTTCTACACCGCCCATTCGGGTATGTGGACTTTCAGATCTCGTTAAGATGTGTTGACTACTTTTATATTATGAAAATTTGTGTAACACGTAAAAATGCTGATGATTAGTGTCAATACATTAGATCTTAGCTAAGTAGTGATACTCATGTAATGTAGAGATGCCACCAAAGCGTTGATCGCTGAACAGTTGAAAGGACAACATTTCGACGGCAACAACTACGAAGACTGGTCCCGCGCGGTGCGATGCCTTCTGGACGAGGACGACATATCGCACACACTGGATGGAGCTCAAGAGGAACCCATCTTGGCTGAAAACGGAAATTTACAAGAACATAGGGTTGCGATGACTCGCTACAATAAGTGGCGAAAACAAAATCGTTCAGCCCGAAATGTCCTTCTTAGCACCATGCACAAAGAACTCATACCTACGTATGAAGTGTATGAAACCGCTAAGGGAATCTGGGAAGCACTGACAGATGCCTATGCACAAAAGTCAGATGCAAAAGTTAGGGCAATGGAATTGGAATTCCACGAGTATAGGATGCCCGTCGGCTGCCCCATCAAAGATCATATTCGTAAGATGGAGCAAATGATAGGTGCCCTTAGGAATGTTGGGTGTAAATTGACTGAAAATCAGAAGATTATAGCCATGCACTGTTCCTTGCCTGAATCTTGGGCCCAAATCAAAAGAATTCTGAACCATACTGATTCAATCACAACGTTCAGAGATTTTTGTGGCCACTTGGTACGTGAGGTTGAAATGAATGCTATTCAGCCAGGTTCGGCTAAGGCCTTTGTAACAGAGACCCACAAGCGGAAAGCTAACTATAAACGGTCTAAAGCTCGCAAGAAGGCGAAGAAGAATAACCAAGAACAGAAGTCCACAGCACCTGCTCCAAATCTCAAGAAGGGGAATGGGAAGAAGAAGCAGAAAAAGACAAATGTAGTCTGCTTTGTCTGTGGAAATTCCGGCCATTATGCTCGACAGTGCGCCCATAAAAAGACGGTAATTTCTCAGTCACTAAATACTTTGTTTGTAGGCGTTTGTTCTGAAATCCTTTCCGTTGATACTATATCTAACGAGTGGATTTTGGATTCAGGCGCAACAAAGCACGTGACAAGTAGTCGTCGAGGACTCGAGGAATTCCGGCATGTAGCCAAGGGAGTTACAAGCTGTACATGGGCAATAACGCTGTTGAAGACGTACAAGGGATTGGCGTTTTCCATCTTCGTACGCGCATAGGGCGAACAATAATACTCCGTGATATTCTATATGCACCGGGGATGCGTCGGAATTTAATTTCTGTTTCTAGGTTATTAGCTGATGGTTTTGATATTCGATTTTCCGGGACAAGAGTTTCTTTGAGACAGAATAACCTCATCTTTGCATGGGGTAATTTAATTTCAGATTTATTTATTCTAGACGTAGAATGTGATAATGCACCTCTTGCTTTGTCTGCTATGTTGAATGAAACTGTAGTATCTGAATCTCAAAAATGGCACGCGAGGTTAAGTCACATCGGAAAGGATCGTATGACAAGACTAGTACGTTCTGGTCTGTTAGACTCCTTATCCAAAGTTGATTTGCCATTTTGTGAACATTGTGTGTCCGGGAAGACTTCGAAGAAACCATTTCCCAAAGCGGCTAGGTCAAAGGGCACACTAGAGATAATCCATTCAGATATCTGTGGACCCTTTAATGTACATGCCAGAAACGGATGTCAATACTTTGTCACTTTCATTGACGATTACTCGCGTTATGGATATGTGTATCTCATCTCACACAAATCTGAGGCTTTTGATTGTTTTATTAAATATAAAGCTGAGGTGGAAAATCAACTTGAGAAAAAGATTAAAATCCTTCGATCTGATAGAGGTGGCGAGTATACGTCTGAAATGTTTAAATCATATTGCGAAAATGTTGGCATTGTTCGGCAATACACAATGGCTTACACACCACAGCAAAATGGTGTTGCAGAGAGAAGGAATAGGACATTATTGGACATGGTTAGATCGATGATGGCTCAAGCCAATCTCTCTACCACATTCTGGGGAGACGCACTGTTAACAGCCGTCTACGTCTTAAATAGAGTCCCATCCAAATCTATTCCTAAGACTCCATATGAGATGTGGTCTGGGAGAACTCCTTCTCTAGCCAACCTACGCCCTTGGGGATCTTTGGGATATGTTTTGCTACCTACTCCGCATAGAGGTAAACTTGATAGTAAAACCATTGAATGCGTGTTCATTAGGTACCCTATGCATTCAAAGGGATACGTTCTAGTTTATGAGGACCATGGACGATGGATTGAGATAGAATCCCGAGACGTGACCTTCGTTGAAGATAGATACCCAAGCCGAATTAAGCAAAAGGTTCCAGTCCAACTTTTTGAAATACCCGATGTATCTCAGGAGAGTGGGAATTCTGCTTCACAAGACAATGATACTCCTATAGTTCATCAGGACAGTGGGAGGACATCTCAGCAGGCTCCTGAGTTACGTCGAAGCGAAAGAGGATTGATTCCCCGAAGATATTTCGATATTGAAGGGCAAACATTCTCTTGCGTTGCAGTTGATGATGATGAACCTGATTCATATCAGGATGCATTATTATCTTCTAACTCGGCCGATTGGGTAAATGCTATGGACGAAGAGATCGCTTCCATGGAGAAGAATAAAGTCTGGGAACTTGTTGATCTGCCTCCCAATCGCAAAGCGATAGGTAACAAATGGGTACTAAAGATCAAAAGAAAGGCAGATGGTACAGTGGACAAGTATAAAGCACGATTAGTTGCTAAAGGTTTTACACAACAAGAAGGCATTGACTACGAGGAGACTTTTTCACCTGTTGCAAAGTTCTCCTCAATCCGCATGATCTTGTCCATTGTCGCAAGTTTAGACTTAGAGTTATATCAGATGGATGTAAAGACCGCATTCTTAAATGGTGACTTGGATGAAGAGATATACATGCAACAGCCCATGGGTTATGTGGACAAAAAGTATCCAAAAAAAGTCTGCAAATTGTTGAAATCTATCTATGGGCTGAAGCAATCTTCAAGACAGTGGTACATGAGGTTCCACTTGGCCATCACCACTTTTGGATTCACAATGAGTGAAGAAGATCATTGTGTATACATGAAACGGTCTGGAAGATCTTTTCTGATACTATCTCTATATGTAGACGATATCCTGTTAGCTGGTAATGATATGCAATTATTGACATTGACTAAAGATTGGCTATTCTCGAACTTTGAGATGAAAGACCTCGGTGAAGCCAATTTTATCCTTGGGGTAAAAATCATCAGGGATCCCAAAGAAATTTTTAGGTTTGTCTCAAGCAACCTATATACAAAAGATCTTAGAGCGGTTCAGGATGGAAAATTCAAAAGCTGTTGAAACCCCTATGGATAAAGCTACCAAGTTAGACAGGAAATCGTGTCCCCAGACTGAGGCCGATAAATTGGCTATGTCCTCATTACCTTATGCAAGCGCAGTAGGGAGCTTAATGTATGTTATGCTTTGCACCAGACCGGATATTAGCTATGCAGTTGGCATAGTCAGCTATTATCAGAGTAACCCGGGACAGTGTCATTGGCAAGCTGTTAAATGTATATTCCGCTATCTCAGAGGAACAAAAGACCTAATGTTGTATTATGAAGGCATAAGCCTCAAGCTCAAAGGATATTCCGATGCTGCTTGGGGTAATGACGCCGACGAGGGAAAGTCTACTTCAGGGTATGTATTCTTACTCGGAGGAGGAGCTATTTCTTGGTCGAGTAAGAAACAGACATCCACAGCTCTTTCATCTATGGAGGCCGAGTACATTGCATGTTGTGCTGCAGTTCAGGAGTGTGTATGGGTTCGCAGATTTCTATTGAGTCTGGGTATTGTACCGAGTGTTCGTCAGCCTATATCGCTGAAGATAGAGAATACTTCTGCTATTGACTTGGCAAAAGACCCTAAACACCATCAGAAATCTAAGCACATTGAGATCAAGTATCATTACGTCCGTGATCAAGTTAAAGACAAGAAGGTCGCCCTCAGCTACATTCCTACAAAGGAGATGATGGCTGATCCCATGACGAAACCTATAGCCAGAGATCTATTTCAGGTTCACGTCAGGCAGATGGGATTGAGGAAAGCTTGACTGATGTACTTGTTTTGTAAAACCTTTGATCTTTCATGAATAATACATTCCATTTATTCAGTATTGAACACTAATATAACTAGGTATGAAGATCATCAGCATTTACCTTGAGATCATGTAGGATTTCTATTTTTGTCGGCAGGCCGGTCACCCACTCGCACGGGTTGACCAACCTTGAATGTACGAGAAAGGTACATTTGGGGTCGTGTTTATACATTGAGGTATGAATTTCCCTTTACTGTGAATAATAAAGGATGAGGATATGAGTGAGTCGTATCCGCCTACAATCCTATAAAGATTTGTAGATGAGACTGATAAAGTCGAATAACATAATCGCACCATTCCTTTACATGCGATCAATGTTATGGCCTGAAATTAAAGCCAGGTTATGAGGTTATGAGATGAGTCATACCTTATGTAGAATAACCTGCGTACTGTAGACCCGACTTACACCTAGTATTGTCTACTTTACGACGTGGGTTGTAGCCACGTGCGGGGACCTATTACCTACTGATTGCTTTGATTCGATCTAATCATTGCAATGTGCGAATAGCCAGTCCCGTAGGTGACTCTTTGTGTCCTTAGCTACCCTCCTCTTGTGTATATGAGGAAGAGATTGAGTGTCGCTACTTTAGTGTACAATGACGAAAGGTCCTTGATTGACCAGACTCGGTTACGCTAGGAAAGCGGCTTGATTAATTCTAAATTACACATCTGCGTGGGGAAGATCCCGTGACAGCTACACCAAGTTTCTAGAACTATTAATACGCACTTGAAGACTTATCCGCCGGCAGTATCGAGTTGTTTTATTAGACTTTTTGCAAACAATATTTTTCTTAAAAAGCATATATATATATATATAAGTATTGCTTTGAATTGGTTTTAGTCGAAATTTGTGAAAAATCAGGTTTTCAGAATAACTCGATAAGTTGGATAAGTGCGTATGTTGGCCGAGTACTCCAGATCGGGAGTTAACTCTATCCGGTGTGGTCATGCGGACTAGGACAGGCATTACAAAGCTTGGGTTATTGAGTACTAGTTAGGTGGTCACTTAGTACTTAAGCACCTGTGAGAAGATTATGGTGATCCAGCTGGTCCCACGCCTCTGATTCTTTTGATCGTGATGTTTGGTTTTTGATTGTTATAAGGCAAGTTAGTTGGACAGATTTATGTGCCTATCCCACAATGTGATTGAGTGGGAGATGATGGTCGTAGGCCAGTGGGGCCCACTTGTGAGCAATCACTAGTGGGTGGGTCCCATTTGGTTTGACTCTTTCCGCTGCTTAATTTTCCATTCAGTTAAAAATTCAAATTCATATTTGAATTTGATTTTGGTTAGGAGGTTGGGAAAAGACCGGATATTCTGGTCTCATCCCATCTCCTTCTTATCCTATAAAAAGGAATACGCCCTCTCTCGTAATGTACATAAGAAACATAGAGGGTATACAATCAGAGATAGTGCGCAGCATAATCTGTCCACGTTAAGCTTGTCCTTGAGACGATCTGATCCATAGATCGCTATCCGGGACCACTATATACCGTAGGATCAGAGGTGTGAATAGTTCAATCTGCTCCTGTAGTAGATAGACGGGCCATTGGAGCATCAATCTCCAGCTTTGTGAAGGTCCCAATTATCATGTAGACCGTCAGATCTTGAGGGCTCACCTTCCGAATTTCCCTACAAAATGAACCACAACACAATAAGCATACCTAAGCCCGACTACTGGCCATCAAGCCCATGAGCTTAACAGACTCGGACCATTGCCAGCTCTAATTTAATGGTCCACTTAGGCCTCAGCTTTGCAAAATAAAACCTTGTAATAGACTAGGCTTGACAAGCCCAAACTAATCAGTTTAAATCCAGATCAAACCCATCCATTCACAGCCCCACTTCTTGGAAATTTGCAAAACCCGACAAAAATGGAGACTGTCTCTAAAAGTCACTAGATTGTTTGTTCTAATTATGCAACCATGGATAGGAAAAAGAAGTGGTGTGTATTGGTTACCATAAAGGAGATCCAATCACTGGATTAGACTACACATGATGTGGAGTCTACTGGGGAAAGGATGAGAGAGACAGGAGACGAGAGAGATGGGAGATGAGAGAGAGTATATGAAAATGACTTGAAACTTATATTTCTAATTAGGATTCTAAAAATCAAGAAAATAAATCATTATGCAAGCATAACACCATAACATTATAATACCAATTAGCGTTCCGAACCCATTTTATTAACATAATGCGTTATGCTATAATGCATCATTTTTATAATTTATAGTTAGGTAGATGATTAGCAATCCAAATGGGCCCTAGAAGTTAGATTATTGGTTTTTCCAGTCAAGTCCGCTTTGGACGTTTATCCAACTCAAGGGAGAAACAAAAGTCTGTCTTTGCCTCTTTCCATCACAGCTCATCTTATTGTCATTACATGACTTCACTCGTGTCTGTTTTACTTTAGGATTGTAATTTGAGTACTATGCGCATAGAAACAAGACATTCGCATGCGAGACTGGTGCTGCTCATCGGTTAGTCCTTACAATAGGTAGTTTCCATGTCTTGAAAAACTTGCCTATCTTATCATCAGGTGGGCCACACCTGTTGAAAGTAAATGAATGGTTATTAGAAAAAGACGAATGGTTCAAATCATGTGCCCTCCATGATGAACATATGGGGATGATTTTAGATGCATGGTACTCACACAGTGATGACCTGTGATAAGTGGATCAGATTTTACATAGGTAACCTATTTCTATGCACGAGTAGGGGCCAGTTTCAAAGTTCAAGCGAGCAGCTGCAACCTGCATTTTTCAATTTACTTGAGTTTTTGGGTAGGGTATCTGGTAAAAATGAGATGAGGAATGAGCCATTGTCATAGAAGGATCAGAATCCTCTGCAACACTTGTTGCAGGCAGAGCATGCAACAATCGATGTCATGTCATCAGCTGTGACATGTCTGTGACATTGACTCCATTCATCAGTTGTGCGTGCCACCTTTGGCAAACCATTAGGCCCTCTTTGTTTTTCCTCCTATATCCTAAATAGCTTGTAGTTGGCTTGACGGTACATAGCTTGTAGTTGGCTTGACGGCCATTGGATGGTAATATAATCTCTGTTGGGAAAGTACACAACTTTCTCTTCTATGTGCAAATCAATGAGATTAATAATATATGAGATTTAATGAATGATAATCACTTCCAACACAAGCTAGCAAATCATCGAATATGTAAAGTGCAAGAGACAAATTTTATACATGGAAAATCCTTTGATGTGAAGGAAAAAATTATGGGACCCAGTTCGGTGCAAAGCCACTATGTTAGATATAATAAAAGTACCATCATCAAGAGAACAACTCTCTTAGATGCCCAAATAAATTACCCAAAAGTTGAATTTCCGGCAACAATAAAAGAAAGAATTTTCTCGCTAACTAAGGATTATACAAAATTCCAACACAACCTTTGAAGAAGGTAATCGAAGAAATTGGTGTTGTGAATGGACTCTCACAAACCCTGAGATAAAAACTCTTTCTTATAGTCAACAAGAAGTTTGGAGAAATAAGAGACCTTGCTCATCTTTTTCCACCAACTATTCTCCTCTTTATCACTAAGAATGAAAACCAAAATATAGCAACAAGTCTCTCTAGATAGGAAAAAATATATATTATTTTTCTCTCCTTTTACTTGCTTTTAAAAAAAATAATAATAAAACTGAAAATAAAAATACCCCCACACACGTGGTTAGAGGAAAGAGTACTTAAGGCCATACATGTGGGTCCCATTTCCACATGCAAAAGGACCCTCAACAATTACTCATCTTTCAAGAAAAGTAGTAAAAAAAAAAAAAAAAAAAAAAGAAATAAAAACCATTTCAATGTATCCATTGGTATGGCAAGTTGGCTACTGATATTTGATAATGCTACTGTTATATTGACATATTTCCTCTGCATCCACTATTGAAGCAGAATGGCCCAATACAAAGAAATGGACCATTTAAACCCCAACCCAGAGTCACAGCCCATGGACCCTTGACCCAAAACTCATTCATTTGCTAATTGGGTTTACGATTTTAACACATGATCCCACCCATGAACAAATTAATTGGCTCGAGCAACACTCCTTTAATCCATTTACTTAAGGGCTCTGATTTCAAGCCCACTAGTAACATTTGTGAGATTTGGGAAATGAAACCTTTTGCTAATACTTAGGTGCATTCTAGAAACAGTCTGAAACAGGAGCGAGTCATAGCCTAACTCATTTACTTTATCAGCCACAACTTTGTAAGTATACCTGAGCTTGACTTAGAAGCTGAGCTAACCAGGTGGCCCGTAGGCTGACCAAATTGAGTTGCAAGCCCAATGCCTTTCCTAATCTAGTGCTCCACTAAAGCCCGGGCCATGCAAAAATGAACCTTCAAATAGACTTTCTCCTGAAAAGTACAAATGAATCAATAAATACATGGGCCCCACTCATTGGAATATAGTAATACCCAAGAAAATGGAGACTAAGACTTAAAGCTATGAGTAGAATCTGGCCCAAAACTATCCAATCCTAGGACCACTCTTTGAATTGTTGATGCTCTATGAAAAATTAGAGACTTGACTCTAAAAACTACAATTTAAAACGGACATATCTAGTTTGGGGTCCACTCATTGGAATACTACGGTGACAAACAAAATGGAGACTTAACTCTAAGAGTAGAATCCGGACCAAAACTATCCAGTCCCAAGGCCACTCTTTGAATCGTCGAGGCTCCAAACAAAATTATAGACTTGACTCTAAAAGTAACATCTAAAATGTATCTAGTTTGGAGCCCACTTATTGGAAAACAATAGTACCAAACAAATTGGAGACTTCTAAGAGAAGAATCTGGGTCAAAACTATCCCATCCCGAGGCCACTCCTTGAATTGTCGATGCTCCAAACAAAATTATAAACTTGACTTTAAAAGTAACATCTAAAATGTATCTAGTTTGGGGCCCACTCATTGGAATACAACAGTACCAAACAAAATAGAGACTTAACTATAAGAATAGAATCTGGCCCAAAATTATCCAATCCCAAGGCCACTCCTTGAATTGTCGATGCTCCAAACAAAATTATAGACTTGACTTTAAAACTAAAATCTAATTTGAATCTAGTTTGGGGCCCACTCATTGGAATGTAGCAATACCCAACAAAATGGAGACTTTTCTATAACAGTAAAATTTGGGCTAAAACTATCCAGTCCCGGGGCCACTCCTTGAATTGTCGATGATCCAAACAAAATTAGAAACTTGACTCTAAAAGTTGAACCTAAAACGCGTCTAATTTGGGGCCCACTTGTTGGAATCTTGTGACGGATGCCCCATATAAGTGTCATGCTAATTGAAAAGATGGTATGTCAACAAAAGTTGTAGTAATCTATTCTAGTGTGAAAAAATTATTTGGATGGTAAGTAATTTAATGGTGCATTTGGATGCATTATGATATTGAAGGTATGCCCACCTGATTAATGGATTGGATTATTCCTTACTGCTAGCTCTAACAAATGATTGGATCTTGCACACGTGTGCTGTGATTTGGGGTATCAATAAGTCGAGTTTGGACCGGGCACAAAGCTTGACCCTAACATGAGCCTAGCACCACAAGCCCAATTTTACTAGGATCAGTCTGACCCAACCTAAAAATTGATGCCGAATATTCCTAATGCATCCGTTGAGAGGAGGGTCTCACATGCAAGGTGATATAGACATTGTAAAAATAAAAACCAGCTATTTAGGTGCAAGATGCAAGCATTGCCTAACCTGCAATGGGAATGTATATTTATAGGACAAAACACTTGCTAAGGCCAGGCTAGGCAGAATGGATCAGGAGAATATGACTTGAGCCCAAGCTGAATTAAGGTCTTGTGTAGGTCCAAGTGAACTATGTTGAGTCAGATCTAATTTGGTGGTTGTCAGCACTGAAAACATGGGTGACTTTGTGATGTAGAGCGGGTCACGGACACTTTCATGGCCAAGATGGATCAAAAAAGGCCCAGTCCATGATAGAAGTGATCCGGACCGTCAGAACTTAAGACGGACGTATCTCGCAAACCAGGATGAGCTATCGGACGTACCATATATGATTTTGGGGTAGGACGAGCTACTTTAGCAACGCTAGGTTGTGCATGCCAAATTTGTGAAATACCATCGGATCGACTGTTGAATTCCTATTTTAATTTTGTTTTTACTATTTATAGTAAGTTTTAGTTTGAGTATAACTCTTCATCTGTTGGGGTTTAGAAGTTGCACCCAGCATTAAAAGTGATTAGAATGGTTAGGGGAACATCTTGGTTCCGCCAAATAGGACACTTACTATTTTTTGCCGAAAACCATGCACACTAGTATGAATCATGACCGTCTATAAATAGTAAGTTTACTATTTATAGTAAATTATGATTTCTAGGAGTTTCAGCTATAGTATGATTCCAAAACTTCTCCCTAGGTTCGTTCCCTTATTTAGAGTGTTGTAAACTCGATTTTCATCATCAATAAAATTATTTCGAATATTTTAGAATTTTTTCTATTTTCTTTTCCTCATGGATTCGAGGTGTCTCTATGAGAAGTCTAAAGAAGTTCTGTGAATTTGAAACAATTATCCCCTTGACGAAGACGGTGCTCGACTTCACGTCCTTCCTTGCGTCACTTCACCAGACCAGCCTATTCACTCAAGTGGGGCTGGGTAGCATGTAGCATTTTGTTTCAGATTCGGGTCCGAGGGGTTTATGATAGGCAGGCGTGGGATGTTCTCTGCGCTGGCCCTGATTTTTAGGGTGTCCAAAGGGACGTCCTGATGGACAGGCTGAATGCCATATACATATGACAGTTGGCCCCACGTGCAACTTTTCTAGAATAAGCTCTTGGGACAAGGACTTGTAGAGGAACTGCCCCCAACTTCCAAGGCAGATTGCAAGGAATAAGGATGAGATTGAGTGCAATCACGGATACACCCACCACTTGGATGTGTGACCTCTAATCAAAAGGTTGGTTGACAAATAAATATTACAGTGGGCCTTAGGAAGTTTTTAATGGTGGCCATTCAATCACAATTGTTTTCTGTAGCTTGGTTTACCTGAGTTTTGGATCTGCCTTATTTTCAGGTCCATACCGTAAAACCAGCTGGCAAAATAGATAGATGGTGTGCAAAAAACACATACATCATGGTGGGCTTACAGAGCTTTTCCAGCAGCAGAGTGCCAGAGTCAGCATAGGATGGGTTGTGGGCCCATATGTTGAATTGGTTTGCTTTTGCTTGCCGTGTCTGGTCCAAGTTATTATTTTACAAGGCCAGGTCACTCGAAACCATCCGGATGGTATGGCTTTAGAACGAGAAAACATGGACAATTTAGTCGGTTCTAGCCTAAAAGCATGTATTATATGGACCCAATTGTGATAATGGGCGGGTCCCGTCCTATATCACTGGTTTGAACCTTAAGCTCAGTGTTGCAACCTTGCATTCATGATCACCTCTATAATGAAATGAAAAAAAAAAAAAAAAAAACACACGTTTTCAACGGGTGAAAGTGGGTGCGATTTGTTTCTGGTTAAGTTGGCCTGGGTCTGACTTATCTACCAAACAGGCCAACAATTCAAACTCTTACCCCATGTTGTAGCTCATGACCCAATCCTCACCTATTTACTAGTTAGCCTTAGAACTTAAGTGTGTTTCCCACTCATAAACAGAGTATTACGCCCAAGTGCCACTCTTTGATTCATTTACTTAAGTGGCCCGTTAATGACTTTTTCTTTTTAGGACTGAACAATTCCTAGAAGTGGTTTTAGGTGGATAGGTGAGAAGCCATGCCACTCTTTGATTCATTTACTTAAGTGGCCCGTTAATGACTTTTTCTTTTTAGGACTGAACAATTCCTAGAAGTGGTTTTAGGTGGATAGGTGAGAAGCCATAGGTTGGCCCATCTATACTATATATGACATTAGAAACATTTGGACATTTCTGCTCATATAATTAGTTTCAGGGGTTTCAATATACAAAGGATATAAGATAACTTTTTAATTAAAGGTAGGGGTATTTTAGAAACTTAAAAATATGTTAAAATCTAGACCAAATCCATCCATTCTCGGGCCCCATTCCTTGGAAATTTGCAAAACCTAACAAAGAAAACGAGACTTGACTTTAAAAGTTACTAAAGTTGATTGTCCATCCGATCCTGGATAGGAAAAAGGTGCAGTACATATTGATTACAACAGGGGAGATCCTATCACTCGTTTGGACTAAACATGATGTGGGTACCACCGGGGAGAAGATGAGAGAGATGTGAGAGAGAGGAAGAGAGCATGAAAATGACTTAAAGCTCAGAATTCTACTTCAGGTTTTTAAAAATTACAAAAAGAAGTCATGATGCATGCATAATACCTTATGATTATAATCCTAATGTGTGTTCCAAACGGTTAAGCATAATGCATCCTTTTTAAAATTTATAATTAGGTACATAACAAGCTATCTAAGTGGGCCTAGAATTCTTGAAATTATTGAGGGATCCAGTCAAGTCTCTGCTTTGGAAGTTTACCCAAAACTAAAGGGAGAAACAAGGTTCTTTCTTTGCCTTTCCATCAAAGCTCATTTTATTGTCAGTTCATGACTTCACTCTCATCTGTTTTACTTATAGGAATGCTAATTTGAGCACCTCACACATGGAATCAAGCCATACTTATAGGATCCTACCTTTTCTACTGATGTTTCTCAGTTTCTTTTATTCAAAGATAAACCAATGCCGCCATAGCAATCATTAGTTTGCAAGAATATTTGTATATATACATATGACATATACACAAAAAAGTATATATCAGCCTAAGAGTACTTTTATAATTATTGAGTATATAATACATCATCTCACCCTAATTAAGGTTATTGGGCATTCTACAAAACTATATATACTCTTTCTCATCTCATGAAGTTCTACCCATATGGCTTAGTTAACGAAAAAAAAACAAAGAAGCTAGGATGAGCGTGCTCATGCAGTCCTTATCTTATGTTTTGCCTTCTGAATGTAGCACAGCCACATTTGTCATTATTTGGACTACTGAGTTGAAAAGGATTTTCCTGCGATAGAGATGAGAACAATCAAAAGCTTTCATATGGTCCACACAGCAATCGTAGGGTACACATCACACCACATGCATTGTCCGGTGAGACGGGAAATACCCTGCCCACAAGGGTGGTCAGACAGCCACTTGATGGTTTTTTATTTTCTATTGTTAACATCAAAAAGTAAACTTATCTTGGATGGAACAAAATTACGGAAGAAGTAAAAGTAAAGTGGAGAAAATTATGGGTCTGCTAATCAGATAAGCCATTATCAGTACCATCAGGCAATTAATGGTTTGGCTCAACATTAGGTATGGCCCACCTAATGAGTCAATCAAATTGATTTTCGAGAAGGGTGATCTTCATGGCGGGGTCTACTTTTTTTCATGGCATAGATACCCTGCACAATTGTCATGCTAGTTGGTATGTCACCAAAGTTGTAGTGATCTGTTCAGACATGAAAAATGATTTGGATGGTAAGTTCAATGGTGCATTTAGATGCTTTATGGAATTGAAAATTTGCCCACCTGATTAATGGATTGGCTTATCCCTTTCTGCTGGCCCCACCTAATGATTGGATCTTGCACACGTGTGCTGTGATTTGGGGTGGTAATGGGTCAGGTTGAGACTGGGCACAAAGCCCGACCTTGGCATGATGGATCAGGGTAATACTTGCTAATTAAGTCAGACCGGGCTAGGCAGGATGGATCAGGGTAATATGACTTGAGCCCAAGCTGGATTGACATGTCTGTGTCAGTTGCACTGCGTCGACCTGGACTGAGTCGGGTCTGATCCAGATGAGTGGTTGTCAGCACAGAAAATATAGGTGACTCGGTTTGCCCATCCAATTCACTCCCAAGTCAGCTGAGTTGCTACTTAACTCAGAATCAAGCGAGTCAGCCAGAGATGTCTCTTAAAACCTTGATTACAATGTGTGGTTTCTGGCCTATGTTTCAGAAATCCCACAGATTTGGAATATCCTGTGCTTCACTTTTCTTCAATTGGATGCAGAGAATGTTAACTATTTTTGTTTCAAACAATTCCTTAGATCGGATGTCTAAGCTTATCTGATGAGTCTGAAAACTAGATAGACGGTTCTGATAACTGATTCTTCATCTAACAGCATGTACTCTGGAGAGATGAATCTACAGTATTCCCATCTCACTGACTCTACCTTGTCAGCTTGCTAGGAATTAATTTTCTCATTAGAGGAGCACCAATGCAAGCTTGAGCGCAGCCAGGACTCACACTGAGCCATGTGTCATTTGGCAGCCACCGTTAGATCAACTGGATTGAAGTTAGGCCAGCATAAGATAGCATTCGCATTCCCCACTTGTCTTTATTGATAGACGGCTGATATCATCCATGTCAGTGAACATAGACATCATATATGTGTCATAAATGTGGGATCATGCCACATTTTTACAATCTCAATTATGATCTGATTCCCAGACCCGTTGTCATTAAATCATTGGCTGTATTTCAATGTCATCTGCAACCTATTGCAGGCTTAGATTTGGATGGTTATATTCGTTCAATGCCAGAGATCTTTGCGGTTCCACCCATTAAATGGGTTCCAAGATTCCCAACAGATGAACTGTCTGGATCATTGAAAGATTATACCCTTTCTTATATGTGGTGCTACTCCAAATGGACACTGTCAAGGCAATTCAGGCCAGATATTTTAAGGGGATTGACAGGGCATGCGTTTATGGGTCATGTATGCAGGTTCTATTTTTAACAATCCATTTTTATGATGTCAATGGCCCACCTGATGAGTTGACAGTCCTATTTATGGGCAAATGGATCTTCTTATTGGACCACAACAGAAATTTGAGTCCCATCTACTGATTTGCAGAAAGGGTGTGAAGGAGAGGAAGATCCAAAGTTCTATGTATATTCTGGTATTCTTATTATGAGCAATGACGTCCCACTTAGGTAAGCCATCCCGACCCCTTGATCTCCATGTTCTATGCACAGACAGATCTGTGAGCCTATTCCGCATATAGATTAAGTCCCACAAGGACATGAGAACTAGGATTTTTCCATATAGCCTCCTGCCTTCAAACTATATCCTGAAACGCAGCTATAGTTTTCACCATTAAACACTAAACCGCTTGCTGATTGGTTTTTGGTATTTTATTATCTTTACCTCACATAACATTGGATTCATTGGCATACCACCTTGTTGATTGTGAGAAATTCATTTAATCCGTCTGTTTTGACAGCTCATTATAGGGTGCGGGCCAAAAAATCAGGCAGATCGAAAGCTCAAAGCGGGCCTATGAAAGCCCAAAGATTCATTGGCATTCCATTCACTGTTTTTATCATGTGGTCCACTAATGTTTCAATGGCGGCAGTTTTATTCTACTATTCAATGTTTGTTTGGCCCACTTGAGCTTTGGATCAGCCTTATTTTTTGTTCCGTGCCTCAAAATGAGGTGGCAAAATAGATAGATTGAGCAGATTTGTCACAAACATTATTGTGGACCCTACTTATAGTCCATAACTCTCACCCTCCTACTTAAATGTCCACCAACCTCTTGCTCTCACATTAATTATATTCCCTTACTTTCAGATAGTGTATTTGTCACAAATGTCATTGTTAGCCCCACCATCGGTCAAGCAACCCCACCCTCTATGCTTAAATGCCCACCGGACTTCTGGCTCACCCATTAATTAACGTTGCCCTCTGATGTAGGGCGGGTTGCAGATAATTTCATGGCCAGGATGGATCAAAAGAGGCCCGATCGGAGACGGAGATGATCCAGACTGTCAGAACTTAAAACGGATGTATCTCACAGACCGGAATGAGTTATCGGACGTAAAATATATGATTTTAGTGTAGGACGAGCTACTTTAGCCACCCAACCCGGCTATGCCGGGTTGCGCAAGCTGGATTTGCGAAATACCATCAGGTCAATGGTCGTATCCTGTCTTAATTCCGTTTTTACTATAAATAGTAAAACACTAAAAGTGCTTAGAAAAGTTAGGAGAGCGTCATATCTTTAGTAAGACTCTGCTCGAACTCACGTCCTTAATTCCTTGCATCACCATCCTAACTCAAACTGTACTTAGGGCCTATCATAATGTTCATGAGAAATCCATTCCATCCATCCATTTTCCAGTTAATATGAGGGAATGGGCCCAAAAATGAGACAGATCGGAAGCTCAAAATGGCCCCCAAATGTTTCAAGGGTGGACGCTAAATCTCACTGTTTCCTGTCACGTGGCTCTCTTGAGCTTCAGGTCGGCCTCATTTTTGAGCCATTCACTAAGAAAATAGATGGACTGAATAGATTTGTCATGAACACCCTGTGTCCCTGTGAATGTTTCAAGACTCTTTCCTGTTGGTTGACTCAAGCTCATGTGGATGAGATCCAATCCGTCAATCAAGTGTGCCGCTCTTTATTTGGACTATGGCCAAAAATCAGGCTGATTCAACGGTCGGTACATACCATGGGAAATAGCTGAGATAATTAGTCTCATTATTATAATACTCCCAGTTACGTGGTGTCCACTTTTGTCTATATAGACCATCCAATCCACTCACCTGACCATGCAATCTACTCATATATGGTTTCATACCAGGATTAGTAAATTCTCCTATTACTCATGTTGTCTAAACAGTGCGAATTTGAAGTTTTCAGAATGATTTTACACCTTATGGTGAAAAACCCTCTTCCCTATGGTGCAGCTGATGTAAGTCTTGGATTACACATGAATCTACAGGACTCATGGTATGTGATGGCCCAACTGATGGATGGGGCGATCAGTTGGGGCGGATATGATGCATGATTGTCCAACATAGTGATTAGTTAGCTAGTGCAAGTCATCCCTTCCATGTGCCCATGCAATTCACGCCATTGTAGTCCGTATTTCTATCTTCCTCTCTCTCTCTCACTGTGCATCACATTTCCTAGCCTACTTAATAGTTTAAGAACAACGCTTATATGCATGACCTGAGGCCGAGTATTGGTCATCTGTCCTATGGCTTGACAAAGTCAAAGACCATTGCTGTCTCTATTTTAATGGTCTCCTTAACCGTGGGCTCGGTAAAATAAAACCTTGTAATAGACTAGGCTTGAAAAGTCCAAACAAATTAGCCTATAATCAGAATCAAACCCATAAATTCATGGGCCCACTCACCCAAAAAAAAAAGGGCACTTGACTCTAAAAGTCCCTGGCATTGATTTTCTTAACCATCCGATCAGTGGATGAGGAAAAAGGAGAGGTGCGTGATGATTCTAAGATTCAATCACTGATTTGGACTGAAGAGAGGCGATGGAGACAGACAAGGAGAGGAGAAGCTAGTATGTTGTTTTCCAAACGTAGTAGAAACTAAAACAAGTTACCTGTGCAATAAATAGCTTATCTTAACCAACTTATTATCCAAACGCTCCCTTATTAACATAATGCTTTATGCTATAATGCATCATTTTTATAATTTATTATGAGCCCTAGAAGTCTTGAGATATTGGGAGGTCCAGTTAAGTCTCCTTTGGAGGTGTACCCAACACGAGGGAAAAACAAAAGTTGTCTTTGCCTCTTTCTATCAAAGCTTATCTTATTGCCATTTCATGACTTCGCTCGTATCTGTTTTAATTTAGTTACCTCGCACATGGAAACAAGTGATACTCATGTGAGACTGTAGCTACTCCTGAGGTTGTCCTAACAATGTGTGGTTTCCATGTCTTAAAAACATGGCCGATTGATCATCAGGTGGGTTATACCGTTGAAATGAAATATTGAATGGTGATTAGAAAAAGTCCAATGGTTCAAATAATGTGTTCCCCCATGATGATCATATATTTTCATAATTTTAGATTCATGGAACTCACACAGTGATGATCTTGTGGTAAGTGGATATGATTTTACACATGTGACCCACTTCTATGCATGAATTGGGGGCAGTTTCAAACCTCAGTTGAGCAGGTGCAACCTTCATTTCTCATTTTACTTGGGGGGTTTTGGGTAAGGGATCCTGCAGATGGGAGGACTGAGGCATTGCCATCCAAGGGATTAAAGTCCTGTGCAACACCTATTATAGGTAGAGCATGCAACTATCATGCTCAGTAAGTCCACGGTGACATGTTTGTGACCTTGATTCACGTTCATCAATCACGACTCTTCGTGTTATGACCCGAGGTAAACAATTATGCCAATCCAAAACTCAGGTGGCTACGTTACAGGGAACAATGGAATACGATCGGACAACACGATTATTTAGGCATGGTCCATAAAATGTCCAGGTTGGCTTGACGACTTAGCTGGGTGGACTTGATCCGCTGGGTCGCGTCTGATTCAGTTCAGCAGTTGTCTGCACAGAAAATATTTGTGACTTGGCCTGACCAGCTAATTCACTATCTGAGTTGCAACTTCGATTCAAATTCAAAATCAAGCGAGTCAGCTAGAGTCGGTCCCTTAAAACCGTGATTACAGTACGTAGTTTCCGGCCTATGTTCTAGAAATCCCACAGATTTAGAAAATTCTGTGTATCACTTTTCTTTAATTAGATGCAGTGGATGTCAATTATCTTTCTTTCAAACATTCGCTTTGAATTCCATCGATTAGATATCTAAAATTATGTGATGGGTATGTGTTTTGAATCATATAGAGCATGGAAAACTAGATTGACGGTTCTAATTGATTCTTCATCTAACCGCATGTGCTATGGAGAGATGAATCTACTGTATTCCAATCATAGAAGTGGTTTTAGACGGATGGGTAGAAGCCATTGCTTGGCCCATATACACTATATATTCAACGCAAGAAGCATTTGGACATTTCTACCCTCACTATTAGTTTCAGTGGTTTTAACATTCAAAGGGATACAAGAAAACTTTTTAATTGAATGTAGGGGTATTTTAGAAACTTAAAAATATTGGGGCTACTAACTGAATGATGGCTAAGAATTTTAGCTGCAAAAGCCAACCAATGGTTCATTCTTGATCCCGAGTAAGTAGTTCCACCCGGGTCTCTCTCTCTCTCCAACCTTCTCTGCCTGAATTCCAAAATGCAGTCCAAGACTTCGTATGTATTCGATGCATTACTTTTATTTAATGAGGACCAAGTTCATGTGGATGAGATCCACCCTGTCATATCAAGTGTGCCACACTTATTTGAACCAGGGCCCAAAAATCAGGCTGTTTCAACACTTAGTACACCATGGAAAATAGCTGAGATACTTTTATATAGTCCACGTTACATGTGGTATCCACTTTGGTGTGCATCAACCATCCAATCCACTCACCTGACATTCCACACCAAGATTAATTGAATCTCCAAGAATTCAGGCATTCCCATAGTCATGTTGGCCAAACCATGTGAATTTAAAATTTTTAGGAATGATTTTACACTGTTCCATGTAGTGAAAAACCCTCTTCTATGGCGCGGCTGATGTAAGTCTTGGATTTCCCTATAGTGTGGATCTGATGCATGTTTGTTCCACAGTGATTAGTTAGCTAGCACATGTCATCCCTTCCATGTGCCTATGCAATTCAGGCCATTGAAGTCCCAATTTTTCTCTTCCTTCCTCTCTCCATGTCATTGCACGCCACATCTCCTAACCTACTTAATAGTTTCAGGCTAAAAAAGAAGCACAACACAGTATGCATGACCTGAGGCCGAGTACTGGCCATCTGGCCTATGGGCTGACAGAGTCAAAGAACATTGCCACCTCTAATTCAATGGTCTCTTTCAATGTAGGCCATGCAAAATAAAACTTTCTAATTGACTAGGATTGACAAGCCCATACAAACCAGCTTAAAATCTAGACCAAATACATTCATTGATGGCCCCACTAGTTGAAAATTTGCAAAAATCCAACAAAATGGAGACTTGACTCTGAGTCACTAGAGTTGATTGTCTTAACCTTCCGGTCATGGATTGGAAATAGGAGAGGTGCATTGATTACAATTGAGGAGATCCAATCACAGGTTTGGACTGCACATGGTGTGGGGTCCACTGAGGAGAGGATGAGCCAATGGGAGATGAGAGAAATGTGATAGGAGAGAGTGCATGAAAATGACTTAACCTTACAATCCAGGTGAGCAGGCAACCTGCATTTCTCATTCTACTTACGGTTGTGTAGGGGATCTGGTAAAATTGAGATTGAGGACTGGGCCATTGGCATCCTAGGTACCAGAATCCTCTCCAATACCTGTTGTAGGCAGAGCATGGAACTACCAAGCTCTGTGAGTCAACAGCGACATGTTACACCCATATCCATAGCTCAAGTGGTAGACTGAGTGAAAGATACTTCATTTCAACACTGAGGTCTTAGTATCGATTCTTAGAGGGGGTGGCTAACAGTGAAGTGTGAATTGACAGTGTGTGTACTAACATTAATAATAATAAAAAAAAAACAGCCACAAATTTGTGACATTGACTCTATTCATCAATTGTGCCACCTCATGTTAGAACCTGAGGCAACCGATTAGGCCAATCCAAAACTCAGATGGACCATACTACAGGGAACAATTGGATATGGTTGGGTAACAAGATTATTCATCGACGATCCATAAAATGTCCACCAACCATCCAGGTAGCAAATCAGATAAGTGTAGGTTTTGGCTTTCGAGCCATAGGATCCATGGATCAACGGTGTGGGTCTCACCTTGATGCATTTGTTGTATATTCATGTTGTCCATATGTTTTCCATCTCATTTTAGGACCCGATCCCAAACCTTAATAAGATCCAAATCTCAGGTGGACTGTATCACTAGAAATAGGGATGAATGACCATTAAAGCTTTTTGTGGGCCACAAAAGTTTTGGATCAAGCTGATCTCTATATTTTCCCTTCATCCAGATCTTCCGGACATTATTAACATGTTAAATTTCAAATAAACATCATGAAGACCTTACGATGGGCCCTTTGGTAATTTTAATGGTGAGGCACTCAATCACTGCTGTTTCCTATGAGTGGTCCACCTGAGATTTGGATCTTGGTAAATTTTGTAATCCCATCCTAAAATGGTATGGAGAAACAGATGGATGGTGTGGATATACGAAAAATCATCAATGTTAGCCTCACGATAAGGGTAACACCCTGTTCCCCAGGTATCACTAAAGCCTTTTAGCAGGATGCTGGACGGTGCTTTGATGCCCCACTATGATGTATGTGTTTTATCCATGTTGTTCATCCATTTTTCCAAGATTACTTTAGAGCTTGATTTCAAAAAAATGAGATAGATCTAAATTTCAGGTGGACCACATCGCAGGAAAACAGTAGTGATTGAATGTCCACCATTATAAACTTTCTAAAGCATACGGTATTAAGTCATACAGACCTGGATGAATGAAAAAAAAAAAAAAACAAATATCAACTGTATCCAAAAAATTTCCAATTCAATCAACCCTATTTCCTGTGATGTGGTCAACTTAAGATTTGGATCTACTCATTTCTAGGCTGGTACAATAAAATGAGCTGAAACAGAAAGAAAAAAAAAAAGACAGCATGGATGAAACACATATACCATGGTGGGACCAAGAGAGCACCGACCAGTAGCCAGTAGCCAATCCGCGTCCTTGGCATGCAATACGCATCCATGCAGAGGTGAGAAAGGTTCAACTACGGCTGTCATAAACATGATGGGCGTTTGGGCTTGGGGTAATGCATTACGCCCGACGGTCACATTGGGCTTAAATGAAGAGCCCAATTATAAATCACATCGGTCTCGGGCTTAGCTATCCAAATCCCGTAAACCTGGTTCGGCCCAAAAAATCTTTTCTAAACCTACTTTTCTCCCTTTTCTTTCATTCTCTCCCTCTCTCTGCACATGAGGCACACCAAAATACCATTTATCTGCAGAGATATTCAGGGCTTGGGCTCGACCGGACTCAGGACGGGCTTTATGTAATTGTCCTGGGCCGGACTCGAGCTAGACTATTTCAGCCCGCATGGGCCCAAGTTAGATTTGGGCTTAGGTTCATAATTACAGGCCAGGCTTGGACAGAGCTCGGCCCGGACCTAATCCGGCCCATTGAAAACCCTGGTCCAACGGATCTAATTTCAGCTATTATTCCTTGTCTAAGTTAGGGTCCACAAATTGGAGCGTTTAGATCGTGTGCGCACTCATTTCTACAGGAATTCATATTTTTCAGCGCCTGTATCAATCAACTCTTTTTCTTTTCTTTTCCTTTTTTCGTAAGAGTAAGACAAGCTGTTCTTGTCCAGAGTAGCATCAACCTCCTATAAAAATACCCATCCATTGTAAGTTCGTAACAGACCATAAGCAACAACAGCCATGGCCATACAAAAATCTCTCTCTCTTGCTTTTCTTCTTTTATTATTAGAATTTCTTTCTTCCAATGCCTTTACAACAGCACCAGCATCCACACTCGGAGAAGCAGAGGCTCTCTTGGAATGGAAAGCCAGCATCTTCTCACCACAGGCTCTCCATTCATGGTCACTTCCATCTGCTAATGCTAGTGCCAACACAATCTCTCCATGCAAATGGTATGGTATCTCCTGCAATGGCCTTGGAAGCATAATAGAGATAAGCTTACCGAGTGCAGGCTTGCAAGGTAAGCTTGATAACTTGAGCTTCTCGTCATTTCCAAACCTCCTCCGTCTCAATCTCAGTGACAACACACTCACTGGAACCATCCCAGCTGATATTGGCACTCTTTCCAGACTCGTCTCCCTCAATATCTCCATGAATAATCTCTTTGGAGTTCTACCTCTTTCAATGGCTAACCTTTCTCACCTTTCAGAGCTCGACATCTGGTCTAATGAAATAACTGGGCCTATTCCTCCATCTTTAGGTAACTTGACCAGGCTGACAGTCCTCTACCTCTCTAACAATCAAATTTCTGGTTCAATTCCTGCACAATTAGGAAATCTCAAGAACTTGGTTGAGTTGTCATTGCAGAATAATAATCTGACAGGTGTAATCCCTCCTGCTTTGGGACATTTGAGAAACCTTGCAGTTTTGTACCTCTTCGGCAATCAAATTTCTGGTTCAATTCCTGCACAATTAGGAAATCTCAAGAATTTGGTTGAGTTGTCATTGCAGAATAATAGTCTGACAGGTCCAATCCCTCCTGCTTTAGGTAATTTGAGAAACCTTACATTTTTGTACCTCTACAGAAATCAAATTTATGGTTCAATTCCTGCACAATTAGGAAATCTCAAGAATTTGGTTAAGTTATCGTTGCACACTAACAATCTGACAGGTCCAATCCCTCCTGCTTTAGGTAATTTGAGAAACCTTACACTTTTGTTCCTCCACAGCAATCAAATTTCTGGTTCAATTCCTCTAGAAATTGGGAATTTGGTAAATCTCAATAAGCTTGAGCTTGAGAGTAACCTTCTAACAGGTTCTATCCCTTCCACTTTAGGAAACTTGACCAAGCTTGAACTCTTCAATGCATTTGACAACCATTTAACTGGTGAGATCCCAAAAAGCTTCAGAAATTGCACTAGTTTAGCTAGAGTTCGACTCGAAGGAAATCAGCTCGTTGCAAATGTATCAGAAGCCTTTGGTGTATACCCACATCTCTATTTCATGGATGTCAGCAGCAACATGTTGTTTGGTGAACTCTCACCGAACTGGGGAGAATGCAAAAACTTGACGAGGCTACAGTTATCTGGGAACATGATCACTGGTAGAATTCCTCGCGAGATTGGGCAGTTGAAGCAGCTACGAGTACTTGATCTTTCTTCGAACCATCTAGAAGGAGAGATTCCAAAGGAATTTGAGAGTCTAACTTCTTTGTTCAACTTGAGTTTAAATGATAACCAACTTTCTGGTCAGGTACCAAAAGAGATTGGAAAACTCTCCAATTTGGAGGTTCTTGACTTGTCAATGAATCGCCTAAGTGGTCCAATACCACCTCAATTAGGGGATTGCTCCAAACTCCGGTATCTCAAATTGAGCGAAAATGATTTGAATGGAAGCATTCCATTTCAAATTGGTAACCTGGTATACTTACAGGATTTACTAGATCTAAGTCATAACTCGCTCAATGGAGAGATATCACCAAAACTTGGGAAATTGCATGTGCTGGAAAAGTTAAACCTCTCCCACAACATGTTGTCGGGCTCCATTCCACCTTCTTTTGAAGCAATGTTCAGCTTGCAATCTATTGATTTTTCATACAATGCTTTGGAAGGTCCTCTTCCCAACAGCAAAAACTTTCAGAAGGCTCCTGCAATGGCATTCATAAAAAACAAAGGTTTATGTGGTGAAGTGCAGGGTTTGAGACCCTGCAACGCCCCTTCAATAAGGCATGGTGATGCAAGGAAAGGCTGCCAAGTTGTCATCTTCATTGTTCTTCCTCTATTGGCAGCCTTGTTTCTTTTATTTATAGTCGTCGGCGTTTCTTCCATTTATTACCAAAGACGAAGAAATAAAGAGAAGGTGGTTCTTGAAAGGAGCAGCAGAAATCCATTTTCAATATGGAATTATGATGGGATTGATGCATTTGAGCAGATCGTGGATGCAACAGAGGGTTTCGACGACAAATACTGCATCGGAATTGGAGGGTATGGAAAAGTTTACAAAGCAAATCTACCATCAGGCCAAGTAGTAGCTGTGAAGAAACTTCACCCACTCGAAGGTGGGGATCAATCCGATCAAAGAAGTTTTAGAAATGAGATTCGAGCATTAACAGAAATCCGTCATCGCAACATTGTGAAGCTTTATGGTTTTTGTTCCCATGCTCAATTCTCATTTCTAGTTTATGAGTACATGGAAAGGGGAAGCTTGGCTAGCATCCTAAGCAACGACAGAGGAGCTACAGAGTTGGACTGGACTCTAAGGGTGAAGGTTATTAAAGGTGTGGCCCATGCATTATCTTACATGCACCATGATTGCACCCAACCAATTGTCCATCGAGACCTATCAAGCAACAACGTTCTGCTGAATTCAGAACTTGAGGCTTGTGTCTCTGACTTTGGCACTGCAAGATTGTTGATACCTGATTCGTCCAATTGGACTACACTCGCCGGCACTTACGGCTACATTGCTCCAGGTTAGCTGTTAATTCATTCTCCACACTTTAAAAGTTTTATTAGCAATTGGTCTTTATTTTTTCTTAAGCTTTCCCTTTTATTTTATTTTATTTTTTGTTGGCAATAACATACTAAGGATTGTGCATAAGTTAACATACTGTTGTCAAATATTGCAATCTAGGGCAACTGGAAGATTCCTTAATCCAACAGCTGTAAGAGGCCTTGTAAAGAAACATACAGGGGTTTGTATTTTTACAATCCCCAAAGTCAAAACTAATATAATAATGCAAATGAAGATAAACGTAAGAATGTATTTTCTTTGCTACACTTGTGGTCCATCATTTTACATTATGCATGGTAGAGATAATGTGGTTGCATGGTAAGACTAACCATAGTTCAAGTTACCCAACTAACTTATGCATATTTTATCAGCTATTAAATTTGTGATGCTGACCATTTTTCTTAACTGTACATTTGTTGGCCACCAATTAGATGGATAGAATCCTCCAATAACTATAATTTTTGGAACCTATTCCATCTACAATATGTGCCATGGTTTTAGATGGTCTGGATATATTTACATGGATATTCCAAGTGCATAGATAGATGTGTTATCATTGTTTAAGAAATGATTGAAAAAACTCGTTGATGTGAAAATGATGTGTAAGGAAATAAATGTGGAAATGATGCATACGGAAATAAAGCATCCTTCAATGCTCAGCCAAGAGATCCCAGAGGATGGTTGGGTTTCCTCCATTGCACAAGGGTTCGACAGCTCTATGGTCCAAACCGTTGATGTGATGTCCTTGAAACAATGCCCATAGTACCCAATCCTAGCCGATGAAATGTGCAACTACAATGATACCTACATACACATCAATGACTTGGTTTACACGTGCCAACTTCTCATGCGTTTGGGATTCCCAAGGCACACATAAAGGTAATCCCAAACATGCAGATGACCCAACACAACCATGTGAAAACAATGGATAGTTTTAGAAAAAATTGCCAACAGTACACAATGTATACGAAACAATGGACCATCCAGACTTTTTCACAAGATCATCCAAAACTTTGGCCAATTCTCTGCACCTCTCAGATTTGCTGAGTATGTCTTATTTGGCATATGCGCAGTTTATAGAGATGTCTTGGGGTTAAGAAGCGCAAAAACTTAGAAGATATGAATTCTAGATTAAGAAATAGAGGTAGGTTTGATATATGAGTAAGAGTTTAGCTATTAATGATTAAGAATGAGAAATGATCATGACTGAACTATCTTCCTTCTTGCAGAGCTTGCATATATAATGAGGGTAACTGAAAAATGCGATGTATATAGCTTTGGCGTTGTGGCACTTGAAACGATGATGGGAAGGCATCCTGGGGAGCTCATCTCCTCTCTGACACCACCAAGTAGACAAGATACACGGCTAAAGGATATGTTGGACCAACGTCTCCCGGACCCGACGGCTGTGGTTGCACACGAACTCATATTTGTGGTGTCCATGGCACTTTCATGCATTCGGCCAGATCCAAACTCTCGGCCAACCATGCACCACGTGGCTCAAGAGTTGTCTATTGGTGGGTCTTCCTTTTCTCTAGGGCCATTCCACGCACTTACATTACATCAACTCATGGATCTTAAGGTATAGTTGGGTGGAAGAAAATCATCAAGGTTGAGGGTGTGTAGTGGCAAGAACATTATTACTGTGTATTTATTGTATGAAAATCATCGAATGTGGAGAAGGTATTTTTCTTGCTATGATATGTACGTAGTTTTAGTGTGTGGAATTGGTGTTTATCTAACATGTAGATTTTCAGGTGAAGCTTCTCTTTCTTTGTGGCTCCCACTTGAATGTTTGTATATCGTTTTTATTGTATCAATAAAGTTACAGGTGGTGTGCTCCTACCTTTCTCCTAAAAAATAGTAGATTTCTAGGATTGGTGATCAAAACCCAAATGTTATAAAGGTATGTTGAAAGAATAAAAATGTTTCATTGTATGTGTGATGGTTATCTTCTAATTGAATGTCTTCTAAACCAAAGAATTTACCTTTTAGGAGATGTTATACTTATTTGAAATAATAGTTTTCTACTAATGTATTATTAGGAGAAGAATGGGAATATTTATTAGCGAACGAAGGTACCAATTGTGGTTTTGTTAATTGAAAAGGAAAAGAAGAAAAGAAAGAAAAAAGAGCAACGACTTCACACTCCGGCAATGTGACCGAAGATAATTATACTATACCTCAAGTCAAAGTGTCTACTAAATCTACTCCATGAATAATTGGTAGGATTGGAGAGCTGATGCGGCCTGCTTTCTTCACCCATCATGTAAAGTAATAAGGACACATGAGTCACTCAGGAAAAACATAATTTCACAACAAAGCTGGACCACATTCATAATATTTAAATTAAGGTGACCTGCATAAGCTCCGTCAGCCCATTTCTACTTTGAATCCAGCTTGAAAATACTAGCTTGGCCCATGGGCAAAGCTTGGGCCGTTCAGTTTTTGGTTTGGGCCTGAGCTCAAGTCATTGACTCACCTAATTTCATTTGCTCCTAAAGTATCCCATTATAGTCATCCCCTAGACAACAACCCATTCTCCATGAATGCATACAGCTGGTTTCGCTTCTTTGGACATCTATTTCATTGTGTATGTGTGCCCCACTTGATCAACAGATAAATTAACAACATTTAAATGCAAAATAGTGATTTTATCAAATTTGGGCTGGGCAGGATCGAGTTCGGGCCTAACCAGATTTTGGTTACTCTGCTGGGCTGGTACGGGCCATGGGTCATAAGAATAGGCCCGGCCCAAACCAAATTTGAGTCGAAAGTGGGCCTGTCCCGAAGCCCAACAGAGCTTTGGACACCAAAATATAAACGGCTAAAGAGAGCAGCGGAGTTGTTGGGTTGGAGAAAGGTTGCAGGTTTCTCCTCTCCCACTCCAAAGGGGCGACCGAGAAGAACACAGTCTCATTGAAGCCTAATATGGTAATTTCACTAATCTCATCCTCTTCCATTTCCTCATGT
This sequence comes from Magnolia officinalis, assembly GCA_021015155.1. Lineage (NCBI taxonomy): Eukaryota > Viridiplantae > Streptophyta > Magnoliopsida > Magnoliales > Magnoliaceae > Magnolia > Magnolia officinalis. Next base: position 85,097,270 of record JAJHSJ010000003.1, on the reverse strand, counting down.
AAAGAACAAGAAAAGAAAGAAAAAATAATGAATTTCCATTTTAATTTATAAGGGAAAGGGACGGGAAGCTTTGGGAAGAGAAGGAAGAAGGCACACACTCTCTGCGTGCGGTGCGGGCGCCGTAGCTTTCATCTTAAGAAGAGTCGATGCGCTTCTTGCGCTTATCCCGCTAGCCGTATCCGCAAGTGTACGTAATCTACCGACCCCGCTTTTTTAATATTTCTGCAATTTTGGAAGCTCAATTCGGTTTTTATGCATTAGTTGGGTTTGGATACTCTGCTTAATCATTCTTTGATTATTATTTTTCATGTATTTTCGTGCAATCTCTACAATATTCGATGTGGATTAGAGATTTGTGAGCTATAAATAGACGGTTAAGAAGTGAATTACAGCAACGGTTCACATTTTGACTAAGGCAAGTTCAAAGCCTAATAGTGGGGGATCATCTAATCGAGGAGGTTTTTTATTTTTATTTTTATTTTTATTTTTAAGGGGTGCATGGTCCATTGACTGTGGGCTGCAACACACCAATGGTCTATAGATAGCTGAACAATTGGGACAATCTTTTTAGAAATGAAAGTTTCTGTATAGTGTGGAAAGATTTGTGTCTGTATTTCACGTTTATGCTTCTAGTTTTTATTTTTTATTTTTCCTTTTCTTTTCATGTGTTTGAATGGAAGGATGACTACTAAAATGGGGATATGAATTAACCTGAAATCATCAGGAAATTGAAACCATGGTTTCCTCTTTTCTCCGTTGTTTCTTTTGGATTCCAATTTTACAGGGATTCCATGTTCTGTCACCTCACGTCTTTGCCTTAGAAGTCATCAACGTCTCTTTTTTGGGAGAGATGAATCTGCACAGTTTTTCAAGGAAAATCTGAGAAATGGAAATCAGTTTGCAACACTACTTTTTTTTCTTTTTTTTTTTGGCAAATGGAGAAAAAGCGGGTTTCCATGGAAAGCAATTTCATTTCCAGGGTTAAAATGTTCCCAAACGCCCCCTAAGTTATGTTTTTTTTTTTTTTTTTGTATGTCTACCATTGTGCCACTTTCTTATGGGAGAAATGAAACCTGTCTCCTATTGTGCCACATTCTTATGGGAGCTCCAAGGGGAAACCCTAGACTTCTTTGCCTTAGAAGTCATCAACGTCTCTTTTTTTTTGTATGTCTCCTATTGTGCCACTTTCATTTCCATGCTCAATTCTCATTTCTAGTTTATGATTACATGGAAAGGGAAAGCTTGGCTAACATACTAAGCAATGATGAATGAGCTGCACAGTTGGACTGGAATATAAGGGTGAAGGTTATTAAAGGTGTCACCCATGCATTATCTTACATGTACCATGATTGCACTTAGCCAATTGTCCATTGAGACCTATGAAGTAATAACGTTCTGTTGAGCTCAGAACTTGAGGCCTGTGTCCCTGACTTCGGCACTGCCAGATTGTTGATGCCCGATTCGTTCAATTGGACCATGCTCGCAGGCAGTTATGGATACATCGCTCCAGGTTAGTTGCTAATTCATTCTCCATGCTTTAATAGTTTTATTAGCAACTGGTCTTTTATTTTTCGTAAGATTTCCTATTTTTTGTTGGAAATTACATAGTAAAGTTTGTGCATGAGTTATCATACTGTTGTCAAATGTGGCACTCTAGGGAAACTGGAAGATTCCTTAATCCAACAGTCGTAAGAGGCCTTGCAAAGAAACAAAAGGGATTGTATTGTTCAAATCCCCAACTTTGTTTAACTAAAAAATTGTAAAGCATCTGTGAGTATTTAAAACTAATATATAACCATGCAATTGAAGATACTGTTAATAATGTTTTTCCTTTGCTGCACTTGATGTCCATCATTTTTTACATTATGCATGATGTGTTGAGAAAAGTCTTAAATCTAAAAGGTTTTGAGGTCGTTTGACCGGTCGTGGGAAGCTTCGACTGGTCGTGGGAGACGCTCAACCGGTCATAGGTTCGAGCCCTGGCACGACTCAAAGTCTAGCGAGTTTTTACTATTTTTTTACTGTAGCTACGACTGGTCGAGGGTCAGCTACGACTGGTCGAAGGTGGGCTACGACCAGTCATAGGAGAGCTACGATTAGTCGTAGGGTACGCAATTTGTTCCACGATTTTGCGCGAAACTGCGGATTTGAGTCCTTTCGCAACTGGGATGCGGAAGGGAAGTTTCCTAAACTATAAATAGGTGTTCCTAGGGTTTTTCTAGGATATGGTAATGCATGCTAAGGGTTCCTAAAAGGGTTTAGGGTTATCAAAGGGTGTAGTAAGGGTGAGATTCGAGGTTGTTCGAATCGGGTAAGTCCTTTCTCTTTGTAATTGATGCTTTCATAGTAGTGATCTGTCGCTTTGTGCCGTGGTTTTTTCCAGAAAGGGTTTTCCACGTTAAATCTGTGTATTCTCTTGTATGCTTGGTGTCATTGGATTGCTATCCTAGATCTAGATCTGTGTGATTCCGCAGGCCAAAAATCCCAACCAGTGGTATCAGAGCAATCGGTTGAGGCACAGATCTGAATCTGAGGGATTAGTAATAATGGCAAGCGCTAGGTATGATATTGAGAAGTACTCAGGGAAAAATAATTTTGAGTTATGGAAGATCAAGATGATGAGTTCCGTAATCAAGCAAGGCGAAGATGGTGCTCTTGAGGAGCGGAAGTCCACTATGACTGATGGTGATTGGAATACTCTTGATAAGAAGGCATTATCATCGATCCGTTTATGTCTCACGGATGAAGTTCTCTACAACATCATGAAGGAGAAAACTGCGGCTAAGTTATGGGCGAAGTTAGAGGATGTTGATGCGAAGAAATCTTCTGAAAATCGCTTGCACTTGAAGCGGCAGTGGTATAACTTCAAAATGGCAGAGGGTGGAGACCTGGAGGCTCACATCAACAACTTTAATAAATTGGTTTGCAAATTGCTGGATATGGAGGAAGTGATGAAAGATGAAGAACAAGCATGTATGTTGCTGAATTCTCTCCCGGCGTCCTTTGAGGCATTCAAGGACACTATGTGCAGCACGAATAAAATCCTGAGTGTCGATACCGTTATCTCAGCTCTTCAAGGGAAGGCTATGAGACAACTAAACAGCGACATGGGGACGTCTTCTGATGCACTGTTTACAGTGGGTAGTAATTCTGGACAAGGTACAAGTTCTTTAGGTTCTAGATCCAAATCCAAGGGCAAAGGGAAGGTAAAGTGCTGAAATTGTGGGAAGGAAGGACATGTGAAGAGGGATTGTGAAAATCCTAAATCGAAGAGGGAAGATTCTGAGGCTTCATGCAGGGAGGCCAACGCTACCACGTCAGATGGATGTGATGGTGATGTTTTATCTGTGTCTACTATCAGGCGGCCATACGATGATCGTAAGGACGAGTGGATGCTAGACACAGGGGCATCTTTTCACATGACTCCTCATAGGAGTTGGTTCACCAGCTACAAGGAGTGCGATGGTGGACAGGTATTTATGGGCAATGGCATTGCCTGTAATATTGTGGCTATTGGTATGGTGCGCATTACGGTGCGCATCAGGATGTTTGATGGGGTGGAGCGTACCCTGATTGATGTCAGGCACGTTCCTGATTTGAAGCAGAATCTGATTTCTCTTGGTGTGCTTGAGGCAAAAGGATGCAAGTACACAGGTATTGATGGTACTCTTAAGGTATCCAAGGGGGCACGGGTAGTCATGAAAGCGCAACGACTCGATCATGTTTACAGGTTGATCAGGAGCACTTCAAAAGGTGGAGCTACAGTGGATGTAGCGGATTCCACCTCTGCATGTGTGTGGCATGTTGGACATGGCCACATGAGCGGGCAGGGCAAGAAGGCTGAGACGTGCGGACAGGGATACAGAGCAGGTGGAGCAGTCACCTGTGAGAAGAATCACACGGCATGATCGCAGGATATCGGCGAGGTACATGGACGACTCCAATATCGCAGGGGATTCATCTTCTATTCAGATGGCTCTAGGTGAGCCTGGTGCTGAGAAGTGAAAGGTGACTATGGGCGATGTGATGGATTCGTTGTACCAGACCGACATATGAGAGCGGGTGGAGCTTCCAGTGGGCCGGTGAGCGGTTGGATGCAGATAGATCTTCAGGAGGATACAACATAGATACAGGGCGAGGTTGGTAGCGAAGGGTTATGCTCAGAGAAAAGGGATCAGCTTCTCAGAGATATTTGTGCCGACGGTATGACAGGTGGCTATTAGATCCGTGTTTGGCGTTGGTTGGCCAACGTGATCTTGAGCTGGAAGGATGGATGCGGAGTCTGCACTTCTGTAAGGGAAAGTGAAGAGCAGATCTACATGAAGCAACCAGAGCGGTTCGAAGTTAAAGGAGCTAAGAAAAGACTTTGCAGGAGGTCGTGGTTCGACCTGTCGCCTAGGCAATGGTTTGATTCCTTCATGGTGGGACATTCAGGATGAAGGATCGGGGGGTTGCAAAGATGGTTTTCGGCGTTGAGACTGAAAGAGGAGTAGGCTTTGGTAATCACAGGAAGAATACCTTGTGTGTAGGTATTGATCTAGGATGTGATGGGCTAGGTAAAGCCGGAGAGCGTTCCCTACGCGTCTCTCCTCAAGTTTTCCTCAGGACATGTCCCAAAACAGATGAGGAAAAGCAGGATATCTCATGAGCCTTATTCGAATGCGGTGGGCAGTGTATGCCATGGTCTAGTTTAGACCGGTTATTTCACAGGCTATAAGTGTTGTGAGCAAGTACCCCAGCAAGCAATATTGGGTAGCGGTGAGATGGTAAGAAGACTACGTCATTCTTTTGTGAAGACAGGAGCAAAGGTGGTTGGGCATGTGGATTTAGATCCGGCAGACATGATCAACAAGAAATTCCTGTAGAGAAGTTCAAGTTCTGTGAAACTTCTCTGGGCTCGGCGATGGCGGAAAAGAAGGACGGAGCGTGATCTTGAGCTATGATGTGAAGCAGAGATAAGAGAAGATGTCAAGGAGCTACACGGTTGAAGATTGAAGACTTGGTGGAGATTGTTGAGAAAAGTCTTAAATCTAAAAGGTTTTGAGGTCATTCGACCGGTCGTGGGAAGCTTCGACTGGTCGTGGGAGACGCTCGACCGGTCGTAGGTTCGAGCCCTGGCACGACTCAAAGTCCAGCGAGTTTTTGCTGTTTTTTACTGTAGCTACGACTGGTCGAGAGTCAGCTACGACTGGTCGAAGGTGGGCTACGACCAGTGGTAGGAGAGCTATGACTTGTCGTAGGTTACACAGTTTGTTCCGCGATTTTGCGCGAAACTGCGGATTTGAGTCCTTTCGCAACTGGGATGCGGAATGAGAGTTTCCTAAACTATAAATAGGTGTTCCTAGGGTTTTTCTAGGATATGGTAATGCATGCTAAGGGTTCCTAAAAGGGTTTAGGGTTATCAAAGGGTGTAGCAAGGGTGAGATTCGAGGTTGTTCGAATCGGGTAAGTCCTTTCTCTTTGTAATTGATGCTTTCATAGTGGTGATCTGTCGCTTTGTACCGTAGTTTTTTCCCGAAAGGGTTTTCCACGTTAAATCTGTGTTCTCTTGTATGCTTGGTGCCATTGGATTGCTATCCTAGATCTAGATCTGTGTGATTCCGCAGTTCAAAAATCCCAACATGATGGAAGTAATGTGGCTGCACGGTTAGACTGACCAGGATTCATGTTACCCAACCAACTTAACCATTTGTTATCAGCTATTAAATTCGTGGCGCTCTCCATTTTCCATTGCTGTCCATTTGTTGGCCACCAGTTGGATGTATAGAATCCTCCAATAAGTGTAATTTTGGGTTATCCTCGGGCCATATTTTCAGATGGTCTGGATAGATTTACATGGATACCAAGTATAGATGGATGAGTCATCACTATTTAATAAATGATTGAAAAAGTTCATTGATTCTAGCCCATACAAGTAAATGTGAAAATGATGCATAAGGGCTGGGTTACTCCGTTGCACAAGGGTTAGATATCTCTATGATCCAAACAGTTGATGTGATGCCGCACACAGAGAATGCCCCACACAAACAAAAGAAGTTCCAAGATGAAATTCTTGCCAATGAAATGTGTAGATACAACGATACCTATAGACACATCAATACACTCTAGATTACACATGCCAACTTCTCATGTGTTTGGGATATATGAGGCATACATAAAGGTAGGCCTAACCATGCAAATGACCTAACACAATGTTTAATCTGGTCCTCTTATCAGGCAGGCCACCAACACATGAAAACAATGGATAGTTTTGAGAAAAAATGCCAATTGTACACACGCAATGTATGCATGTGGCATGCCTTATTAGTAGACCATCCTAACTTACTAAGAAGATCATCTAAAAGTTTAGCACATCTTATGCAACTCCCAGATGTGCCACACACATGGCAATTGGCATATGCACAATTTGTAGAGATGCCTTGGGGTTAAGAAGCAAAATAACCTAGAAGATATGAAACCTAGATTAAGAAACCCCTGTGAGTTTGATATATGCTTAAGAGTTTAGCTATTGATGATTAACAAAGAGAAGAACATGACTAAACTGTCTTCCTTTTTGCAGAGCTTGCATATACGATGAGGGTGACTGAAAAATTGAAAAATGCAACGTATATGGCTTGGGTGTCGTGGTACTTGAAGTGATGATGGAAAGGCATCCTGGGGAGCTCATCTCCTCTTTGTCATCATCACCATCACCTCTACAAAGATCAAACACATCCACAATTTATGCGGAGTGGCGGAGGGAGGGACTAGTTTGGGGTTAGTGGCCCTCTATGAAACATATCAACCATTGATCAAACCCCAAACAGAGGTACAACCCATGGACCCGTGACCCGATCCTCACCCGTTTATTAATTGGGTTTAGAATTTAACATGTAGTCCCACTTGATAACAAATTATTAGGCCCAAGCACCACTCCTTCAACCCATTTACTTAAGGGCTTGTATTTCAAGCCCATTAATAACTTCGTAATATTTGGGAATTGGAACTTTTTGTTAACACTTATGCGAATCCTAGAAACGGATTGATATAGTAATGAGTCAACCATAGCCTGATTTATTTACCTTAATAGCCTTTGTTTTCAGGCTGAAACAGAAACATAGCCCAATAAGTACACCTGAGCCCAAGTTATAAGCAAGTTTGGTTAGTTGGCTAAGGGGTTGACTAGAGTAACAGGCCCATTGCCAGCCTAATTTATTGTTCTACTTGAGATTGGGCTGTGCAAAATAAAAACTTAGACTTTGACATGACAAGCCCATTGCTTGGAACTGGATGTTCTCAACAAAAGATGATACTCGACTCTTTGAAATCTGAGCCAAAACTCATATGGTCCCAGGGTTCACTCTTTGAAATCTCGATGCTCCTCGCAAAAGAGGAGACTTGAATCTAAAAGTAAAATCCGAGCATATTCCATGTTCGTTTGCCCCACTCGAGATTTGGATCAGCCTTGTTTTTGGTCCCATGCCCCAAAATGATGTGGCAAATTAAATAGATAGATTGAACAGATTTGTCACAAACATCATTGTAGACCACACCTATAGTCAAGCAACTCTCACCCTCCAACTTAAATGTCCACCAATCTCTCGCTCTCACATTGATTGTCGTGTTAACCTAGTCTTGATCGTACATGGGGCCACTTTAATGTTTGTGAGAAATTGACTGGTACATTTATTTTTCTAGCTCACTTAGGTTGTGGGCCTAAAAATGTGGCAGATCAAAAACTGAAAATGGGCCAAGGATGCCTCAAGATGTTTCAATGGTGAGCATTCCATACCACCGTTTCTTACCGTGGGCTCTCTGGAGATTGGTATCGTTTTCATTTTTGAGCCATGCAATAAAATGAGCTGCCAAAATAGATGGACTCAGCAGATTTGTCAAAAACTTCATGCGGCTCTATGACTCGGCAGATTTGTCAAAACATCATCGGCCAGACGTTTAATTCCCATACTTTCATAGTCGTTTTGCCTACTTGAACTTTAGATGGGCCTCATTTTTGGGTCCATGCCTTAAAATGAGGTGGAACATAGATGGATGAAGTGGATTTGTCACCAACATCATTGTACGGTCATTCACTAAGAAAACAGATGGATTGAATAGATTTGTCATGAACACCCTGTGTCCTCATCATGAATGTTTCAGCAGTAGATGTTCAATCTCCACTCTTTCCTGTTGGTTGGCTCAAGCTCATGTGGATGAGATCCACCCCATTAATCAGGTGTGCTGCTCTTTATTTGGACCCGGGCCAAAAATCAGGCTGATTCAACCGTAGGTACACACCATGTGAAATAGCTGAGATAAGATGTCTCATTTTTATAATACTCCCAAGTTATGTTTGATGTCCACTTTTGTGCGTATTGACCATCCAATCAACTCATCTGACGTTTCATACCAAGATTATTAAATTCTTCTAATATAAATATCCCATTCTAGTCATCCGTTAGACAGCAACCCATTCTCACTGGTTTCACTTCTCTGGACATCTATTTCATTGTGTATATGTGCCCCACTTGATCAAATGATATATTAACAACATGTAAGTGGAAAATAGTGATTTTACCAAATTTGGGCTGGGCAGGATCGAGTTCGGGCCTAATTAGTTTTTCGAGCTCAGGTTTGAGTTATTCTGCTGGGGCTGGTGTGGGCCATGGGTCATAAGTGTGGGCCCGGCCCAAACATGGCCATGCACAAACCAAATTTGAGTCCAAAGTGGGCATGGCCTGAAGCCCAACGGTGCTTTGTATCATGCCTAGCATACTTTGTAATCCATCTTTGTACCTCTCTTTGTATCATGTGTCTCTCTTTGTATCTTATATGGCCTGTTATACACATATGGCCATGTATGTATGTCTATCTCACACATATGGCCATGTACGCATGGCCAACATATATAGGGGCCACTGTACATGTGGAGCATACTGTACACATTGCTCGTACACTACATGTGCATGTAAATTAATAGTTAATTGTTTACATTCAACAGTTTTTCGTTATAAAAGGGAATTTGAATTAGTGGGCTCACTTATATATCCCATCAAATGATCAATGTCATTTGATGATTTTTTAAAGGATGTATCACTCTAAGCTGACTTAGAAGCTGACCGAACCAGGTGGCCCATGGGCTGACCAAATTGAGTTGCGGGCCCATTCCCTTTCCAAATTTAGTGCTCCACTAAAGCCCGGGCCATGCAAAATTAAACTTCAAATAGACTTTATCCTGAAACGTACAATTGAATCAATAAATACATGGGCCCACTCATTGGAATATAGTAGCACCAGACAAAATGGAGACTTGGAGACTTAATGCTAAGAGTAGAATCTGGCCCAAAACTATCCAATCCTAGGACCACTCCTTGAATTGTTGATGCTCCACGAAAAATCATAGACTTGACTTTAAAAACTAGAATATAAAACTTACATATCTAGTTTGGGGCCCACTCATTGGAACATAACAGTGCCACGCAAAATGAAGAGTAGAATCTGAGCCAAAACTATCTAGTCCCGAGGCCACTCTTTGAATTGTCGATGCTCCAAACAAAATTATAGACTTGACTCTAAAAGTGACATCTAAAATGTATCTAGTTTGGGCCCACTCATTGGAATACAACAGTACCAAACAAATTAGAGACTTAACTCTAAGAGTAGAATCGAGGCTAAAACTATCCAGTCACGATACCACTCCTTAAATTGTTGATGCTCCAAACAAAATTATAGACTTGACTCTAAAACTAAAATGTATCTAGTTCGAGGCCACTCATTGGAATACAATAGTACCAAACAAATTGGATACTTAACTCTAAGAGTACAATCTGGGCCAAAACTATCCAGTCCCAAGACCACTCTTTGAATTGTCGATGCTCCAAACAAAATTATAGACTTGACTCTAAAAGTAACATCTAAAATGTGTCTAGTTTGGGGCCACTCATTGGAATACAACAGTACTAAACAAATTGAAGACTTAACCCTAAAAGTAGAATATGGGCCAAAACTATCTAGTCCTAAGGCCACTCCTTGAATTGTGGATGCTCCAAACAAAATTATAAACTTGACTCTAAAACTAAAATCTAAAATGTATCTAGTTTGGGGCCCACTCATTGGAATACAACATTACTAAACAAATTAGAGACATAACCCTAAGAGTAGAATCTGGGCCAAAACTATCCAGTGCTGAGGCCACTTTTTGAATTGTCGATGCTTCAAACAAAATTATACTTAACTTTAAAATTAAAATATAAAATATATCTAGTTTGGGGCCCACTCATTAGAATATAACTTTACCAAATCAATTGGAGACTTAACTCTAAGAGTAGAATTTGGGTCAAAACTATCCAGCCCCGAGGCCACTCCTTGAATTGTTGATGCTCTAAACAAATTTATAGACTTGACTCTAAATCTAAAAGCTAAATGTATCTAGTTTGGGACCCACTTGTTGGAATACAGCAGTACAAACAAAATGGAGACTTTTCTCTAAGAGTAAAATTTGGCCCAAAACTATCCAGTCCCTGGGGCCACTCTTTGATGTCAAATAACCATTTACTCTAAAAGCTTAAGCTGCTAGAGTGTGGTGTATCAATGTATATCAAGGGACTTTTATCACTTCAATACTTGAATTGTCGATGTCCTAAACAAAATTAGAGACTTACTCTAAAAGTAGAAACTAAAACCCATCTAATTTGGGGCCCACTTGTTGGAATCTTGCGACGTATGCCCCATATAAGTGTCATGCTAATTGAAAAGTTGGCATGTCACCAAAAGTTGTAGTGATCTGTTCTAGTGTGAAAAATGATCTGGATGGTAAGTAATTCAATGGTGCATTTGGATGTGTTAGGATATTGAACGTATGCCCACCTGATTAATGGATTGGATTGTTCCTTGCTACTAGCTCTACCTAATGATTGGATCTTGCACACGTGTGTTGTGATTTGGGGTGTCAATAAGTCAAGTTTGGACCGGGCACAAAGCCTGACCCTGACATGAGCCTAGCACCACAAGCCCAATTTTACTAGGATCGGTCTAACCCAACCTAAAAATTGATGCTGAATGTTCTTAATGCATCCGTTGAGAGGAGGATCTCACATGCAAGGTGATATAGACATTGTAAAAATAAAAATCAGCTATTTAGGTGCAAGATGCAAGCATTGCCTAACCTGCAATGGGAATGTATATTTATAGGACAAAACACTTGCTAAGGCCAGGCTAGGAAGAATGGATCAGGCGAATATGACTTGAGCCCAAGCTGGATTAAGGGCTTGTGTAGGTCCACGTGAACTAGGTTGAGTCTAATCCAATTTGGTGGTTGTCAGCACTGAAAACATGGGTGACTTCGTGATGTAGAGCGGGTCACGGACACTTTCATGGCCAAGATGGATCAGAAAAGGCCTGGTTGACGATAGAAGTGATCTGGACCGTCAAAACTTTTTTTTTTTTTTTTTTTGTTAGCTTGTTAGTACACCCACTATCAATTCACACTTCACTGTTAGCCACCCCCACTAGGGAATTGATACCGGACCGACAAAACTTAAGACGGACATATCTCACAAATCGGGATGAGCTATTGGACGTATCACATATGATTTTGGGGTAAGATGAGCTACTTTACCAATGCCATGTTATACAAGCCAAATTTGTGAAATAAATATCAGATCGACTGTTGAATACCTGTTTTAATTTTGAGTATAACTCTTTATCTGTTGGGCTTTAGAAGTTGCGCCCAACATTAAATGTGATTAGAATAGTTAGGGGAACATCGTGGTTCGGCCAAATAAGACACTTACTATTTTTGGTCGAAAACCATACACACTAGTACGAATCATGACCGTCTATAAATAGTAAGTTTACTATTTATAGTAAATTGCAATTTCTAGGAGTTTCATTTATAGTATGATTCCGAAACTTCTCCCTAGGGTTCGTCGCCTTATTTAAAGAGTTGTAAAGTGACTTGAGAATAACTACTGGACATCTGGCCCATGGATTTACCAGAGTCAATGACCGCCGCCAGCTCTAATTTAATGGTCCCCTTGAGTTTGGGTTGTGCAAAATAAAACCTTGTAATAGAGTAGGCAAGCCCAAACAAATCAGTTAAAATCTAGACCTAATCCATCCATTCTCGGGCCCCATTCCTTGGAAATTTGCAAAACCCAACCAAAAAAACGAGACTCGACTTTAAAAGTTACTAAAGTCGATTGTCCATCCGATCCTGGATAGGAAAAAGGAGCAGTACATATTAATTACAACAGGGGAGATCCTATCACTCGTTTGGACTAAACATGGTGTGGGTACCACCAGGGAGAGGATGAGAGAGACGTGAGAGAGAGGAAGAGAGTATGAAAATGACTTAAAGCTCAGAATTCTACTTCAGGTTTTTAAAAATGATGAAAAGAAGTCATGATGCATGCATAATACCTTATGATTATAATCCTAATGTGTGTTCCAAACGGTTAAGCATAATGCATCATTTTAAAATTTTATAATTAGGTACATAACAAGCTATCTAAGTGGGCCTAGAATTCTTGAAATTATTGAGGGATCCAGTCAAGTCTCTGCTTTGGAAGTTTACCCAAAACTCAATGGAGAAACAAGGTTCTTTCTTTGCCTTTCCAACAAAGCTCATTTTATTGTCAGTTCATGACTTCCCTCTCATCTGTTTTACTTATAGGAATGCTAATTTGAGCACCTCACACATGGAATCAAGCCATACTTATAGGATCCTACCTTTTCTACTGATGTTTCTCAGTTTCTTTTATTCAAAGATAAACCAATGCCACCATAGCAATCATTCGTTTAAAAGAATATTTGAATATATACATCTGACATATACACAACAAAGTATATATCAGCTTAAGAGCACTTTTATAATTATTGAGTATATAATACATCATCTCACCCTAATTAAGGTTATTGAGCATTCTACAAAACTATACTCTCTCTTCTCATGAAGCCACATGGCTTAGTTAACGAAAAAAAAAAAAAAATTTGCTAGGATGAGCGTGCTCATGCAGCCCCTATCTTATCTTTTGCCTTCTAAATGAAGCACAGCCACATTTGTCATTATTTGGACTACTGAGTTGAAAAGGATTTTCCTGCGATAGAGATGAGAACAATCAAAAGCTTTCATATGGTCCACACAGCAATCGTAGGGCCATCGTAACAATTGCCTAATACACATCACACCACATGCATTGTCCAGTGGAGACGGGATATACTAGGGTGGTCAGACAGCAACTTGATGGTTTATTATTTTCTATTGCTAACATCAAGAAGTAAACTTATCTTGGATGGAACAAAATTACTAAATGTATGGAAGAAGAAAAGGTAAAGTGCAGAAAATTATGGGTCTGCTAATCAGATAAGCCATTATCAGTACCATCAGGCAATTGATGGTTTGGCTCAACATTATGTATGGCCCACCTAATGAGTCAATCAAATTGATTTTCGAGAATGGTGATCTTCATAGTGGGGTCTACTTTTTTTCATGGCATAGATACCCTGCACAATTGTCATGCTAGTCGAAAAGTTGGTATGTCACCAAAAGTTGTAGTGATATGTTCTGGCACGAAAACTGATTTGGATGATAAGTTCAATGCTGCATTCAGATGCTTTATGGAATTGAAAATTTTCCCACCTGATTAATGGATTGGCTTATCCCTCTCTGCTGGCCCCACCTAATGATTGGATCTTGTACACGTGTGCTGTGATTTGGGGTGGTAATGGGTGAGGTTGAGACTGGGCACAATGCCCGGCCTTGGCATGCGCATAGCACGACAAGCCCAAGTCCATTGTGATCCGGTCTTGCCTAACTTGAACAAAGGGTTGGAAGGGCCCTGGCTCGGCCGTTTCCCAACGGCCCATGACCCAAAACCACCACCCTCCAATGTTTGTTAGAAGAAGGGGGATCAGTTATTAAAGCTCCGCCGGTATTCCGCCAGGAGCAAAAGTAATACCAGCCAGGCTGCTGGGAGTTTGGCCGTATTTAATACAGATGAAGGAATTCTTCCATGGTTAACTCGGGCTGCTTCATCTCGGCCCAGAGAACCACGCAGCCGAATAAGTCCCTCCATCCATTCGGAACGACCTGCCTCGGAGCCATGCCGAGGCTACCCAGCATATTCCGATCTATTCTCTAGAGCGGCAAGCGGAGACCGCACTGCATCGCAACTTGGAAGATCGCAACTGCCCTCGCAGGGGGCTGATCAGGTAGTTCATCAGGCCGAGGAAGACCCAGAATAACTGAGCTCGGGATGTGATTTCCGACCCTGATCCTTAAAAGGTCATCCACAGTCAGAACAGAAGGCACCGACCCTTTAGCCCCTTCCTCGACTTCAACTTCTTTCTCGGTCGAGGGGTCAGATCGGGTAGAAAAACCTTCTACGTTCTCCTGTCTCGAAGATGGATCCGACTCTCTAGACAATGTCACCGACCTTTCCGCTGGAGAGTCCGATACCCTCTGCGAATGACGGAATAGGGGATCTGCCTCTACAGCAACCTCCACCAACAACGAAGGTGATTCCGACACCGCCCAAAAGCGGCTCGCTTCACCCTCGCCACTATATTCTCCCTCCCAAGGGCTTGTTGGGCCTGACATTGCTGAAAATAAAAGAAAAGGAGGAGGAAGGAGCTCACCGGAGGTATGCAACAACACCGAAAATCGCAGAGGAGAGGGAGGAAGTGCCAGAAATTGCAGAGGAGAAGGAGAAGGGAAGTAGAAAGATTGAAAGCGGAATTGGGCGCGAAAATGGCTAGGGTCACGCAATGGGGCGTCCCTATTTATAGTCGTGCCACGTGGCCCCTTCATTAATGGAAGAGTCGAATCGACGCCTCCTTGAATACTCGGCCTGACACATGGCAGCACCCCACACGATGATCAGAAACGCCATTGAGCATCTAGCCACGTGTCTTTCTGCCATTCGTTCTGCCACTGAAACGGCGGTCTTCCCGCTCGTGCGGCCTTGAGAAACGAACTGATGCGTGGTTAAACGAAGCGGCGTATCTCGATAACCATACAACCGCCTTACGAACAATAAATGCTTCATCATAAGCTCGGTCCACGTGCAATCCGACCCAACTCCAAATTACTCCTTGACCGCCTCAAGACGACACAAGGAGTAAGAGGGCTCACTGTTGGGAGAAAAAATATCACAAGTCCCTAACTCGACTTGAAGGTCGAATTGAGCAGGGAAATAAACTAAGTCATGGAGCAATGACTCAGACTCGTTGGGTACCAAGTCTGAATAAATCTCATGCCCCTGAACGCTAGATGGAGAGACATAGCTCAGATCGCGAGGCGCCGAGCCCGACCGTGGCTTACATGTCCTGAGCCACAAAGCGAAACCTCCGAGAGGGGGATATATCTCCAGGTCCCAGCGAGGATCTTTCAGAGGGAAGATAAAGCCGACCCACCCAGTTGGTCGAGCCTCAGTTTCATCCAAACCCTAGTCCGACCCATGACATGGGTCAGTCGATAGAGCGGATGGAGATTTATTGCATGATCTACCCCTATACGGCAGTGATCGAGCTTCGTGACTCCCCTGTTGGAAGTTACCTATTGAAACTCCACATCTCCACCCGAGATTTTCAGGAGATAAATCAGAATCTCCGAGGAACTAGGGATATCAAAGATTATGAAATCACATGAGATAGACATCTACTCCGCTGGTTAGGAAAGCTCTCCGGAGCACCTCACCTCTATAAATGAAGATGCCGATGAGAGAAAGGTACACACACGTTCTCACCCCAACACTATTATTCTTGGACCCAGATTCTGACTTTAGCATCGGAAGGTCCCCTGGTCAAGCCAGGGTCACCTTTGTTTCTTCCTTGTGCAGGTTCTCGAGTGCTACTAAAGGGGGCGAGCCAAAAACAGCATCAACAGGTCCAATACACATGTAAGATAGCCCATGTGATCTAATCCATCCATTTAGGTGGGCCCAACATCTAAACCCCATTTATTTAATGTGGACCCAACCTGGACCAGCCTTGAAACTCAGGAGCGGATTAGGTGAGACCCCAGATCCACCCATATGGGTGGGACCCCTGACTGTACTGTGATGTATGTGACTACATCCATGTCGTCCATCTGTATTGAAAGCTCATTTTGGGCATGATAAATTTTTATTTTTATTTTATATATATAAAAAAAAAAAGCAGTTCCACATCCAAAATGGACAATAGTACAGGAAACAATGGTGATTGACCATTGAAAACTTCTTGTTGGCCACAAAAGCTTTGGATCAAGATGATATTTATGGGTCCCTTCATCTATGCATTTGTGACCTTATCAACAGGTTAGATGGCAAATATGTCAAAAAATTCTCTCATTCATCTTTTTTCATTCAATCGTAGGTTATATACATAAATAAAATTAAAAAAATAAAACCTCTTTGCTATACAATTCCGTCTCCTACACTCATGCTACGGGATGTTTACAAATTTCAAAATGCCTAAAATCTCTCTTGGTTGTTTAGCTCATGCCAACAACTCTCTTGGTTGTTTACAATGCTAAAATCTCTCTAGGTTGTTTAGTTCACTCCAACAACTCTATTGGTTGTTTACAGCTCATGCCAACACTCCCCCTCAAGTTGATGCATAGAGGTCTCGCATGCTCAACTTGTCAAGTGAGTTGTAGAAGTCCTTGCTAGATACAGCTTTTGTAGGGATGTCCGCCAACTGATCTTCGAATTTCACAAATGGAAACCTAATTATTTTTTCTTCAAGATTCTCTTTGATGAAATGTCGATCTACCTCCACATGTTTAGTACGATCATGTTGAATAGGATTGTGAGAAATGACAATTGCAACTTTGTTATCACAGAAGAAATCCATCTCGGAAGTGGGGGCAAACCCGATTCCAGTGAGTAAATTTCTTAGCCAAAGGAGTTCACAAAGACCCTTAGCCATTCCCCTAAACTCAGCTTCAGCGCTTGACAAAGCTATCACTTTTTTGTTTCTTGCTTCTCCAGGTTACAAGATTTCCCCCAACGAATGTAAAATATCCTTAGGTGGACTTTCTGTCAGTGATATTACCTGCCCAATCCGCATCCGTGTATCCATAAACCATCGACTGACTATTATGTTTTGAGAACATAAGCCCCTTGCCCGGGAATGACTTCAAGTATCGAAGTATTCGAATCACTACTTCCATATGACTTTTACTTGGATTATGCATAAATTGACTTACAACACTTATAGCGTATGCAATATCTGGACGAGTATGGGAGAGATAAATGAGTTTACCAACTAACCTTTGATATCTTCCTTTATCTGTTGGTACTTGGTCTGGGTATTCTCCAAGCTTGTGATTCTGAACCATGGGGGTGTTTGCAGGTTTACATTCCAACATCCCTACTTCGGTCAGCAAGTCTAATATGTATTTCCGTTGGGAGAGAAATATACCTTGCTTAGACTTGGCAACTTCAATTCCCAAGAAATACTTGAGTCCTCCCAGATTTTTCATCTCGAATTCAGTTGCTAATTGCTTTTGAAGCAGAGAGATTTCTTCTTCATCATCTCCTGTAATAATCATGTCATCTACATAGACTATCAAAGCAGTTACCTTGCCCAACTGATGCTTTAAGAACAAAGTATGGTCAGAGTTACTTTGTTGGAAGCCATATTTCTTCATTGCCAAGCTAAACCTTCCAAACCATGCTCATGGTGATTGCTTCAGTCCATACAACGCTCGCTGCAATTTACACACCACTCCATTCTTTGAAGATGTTGTATAACCTGGAGGAACATCCATATAAACCTCTTCTTGGATATCACCGTTGAGAAAAGCGTTTTTTACATCAAATTGATGCAAAGGCCAACCAAGATTTGCTACAAGAGACAATAACACCCTAACTGTATTCAACTTGGCTACAGGTGAGAAAGTTTCTTGATAATCGACACCATACGTCTGCGTATATCCCTTCGCTACTAGTCGTGCTTTGTACCATTCAATAGATCCATCTGCTTTGTGTTTAATGGAGAACACCCATTTGCCCCCCACGGTTTGTTTTCCTTCAGGTAATGGAACAAGAGTCCATGTATCATTTTTAAGTAGTGCCTCCATTTCTTCCTTTATAGCTCGGGTCCATCTTGGATTTGCCAATGCGTCATGAACGCTGGTAGGAATTTGACATATGGAGAGTTCCTGTGCAAATTTCTTGAGAGGTTCAGAGAGTTCCTTGGTGGATACATAGTTAGCAATTGGATACCTCGACCTTCGTTCTTCAATATCTGGAGAGTATCTGTTAGGTGGTTTGCCACGGTTGTACCTGTGAGGTAAGACATATCCTGCAGATGCATCTATATCATCGGTATGTAAGGGTGTAATAACAGTACTTACCTCAGGAGTATTCTTAGGAGATGATTCGGCTGACACTTCAGATGGAGGGGATATAGGTTCGGTCTCAGATGTTGCATGCTCTACATTAGGATATATCTCGGCTTCACAGTTCACAACGCCTGAGTTATCATTCGGCCCACCATGCTCTTGCGGCTCGGCTTCACAGTTCACAACGCCTGAGTTATCATTTGGCATCTCATGTTGGAACCAATTCAACTCTTCATTATGTATCTCCCCCTGAAGAGTAGAAGTAGGTGCCGGAGATGAAAAGAACATATCAGTCTCCAAGAATTGGACATCCATAGTCACATAGAGTCTGCAAGTGGTAGGATCATAGCACCGGTACCCTTTTTGATGGACGTCATAGCCCAAAAAAAAACATCGACGTGCACACGGATCAAGTTTAGTGCGCTGGTTCTTGTGGAGATACACATAGACGACACACTCAAAGACGCGAGGAGGAAGCATCAGTGCGGTAGGTAGTGACACATAAGTAGAAAGACATTGTAGTGGTGTCTTAAAGGATAAAACCTTGGAAGGCATTCGGTTGAGAAGATGGACAACAGTTGAGACGGCATCGGTCCAAAAATGTTTGGGCATATGAGCACCGAGAAGCAAAGCACGAGCAGTCTCAAGAACATGTCTATTCTTCCTCTCGGCGACACCGTTCTGTTGAGGTGTTTGTAAGCATGACGTTTCATGAATTAAACCATGTTGAGTAAAGTACGCTTTAAGGTGCTGATTGACATATTCTCCACCATTATCAGAGTGGAGAACTTTCATGGTGGCACTGTACTGAGTACTAACCATAACATGGAATGTTTTAAAAGCACTGAGAACCTCATCTTTGTGTTTCATCAAGTAGAGCCATGTCATACGAGTACAATCATTCACAAAAATAACAAACCAACGAAAGCCAGACATATTAGTAACAGGTGAGGGCCCCCATACATCAGAGTGAATTAAAGCAAATGGAGTGTCACTTTTAGTCGTGCTTAATGGATAAGTAGCGCGATGGCTCTTAGCCAAAATACAAGTGTCACATTTTAAATCAGATGCCTGTAAATGCTTAAACAGATCAAGAAAAGCATGCTTCAAATAAAGAAAAGATGGGTGTCCCAAGCGTCGATGCCACAACCAAAGTAGTGTCTCTTTATCAGCATGTGGATGGTTCATGTTATTGGCCCGGCCGATACTGATGTCTTCCACATAATATAATCCCCCCCTCTTAGTACCACGTCCAATTATCTCCTTGGTGATAATATCCTGAATAAGACAAAAATTTGGATAAATAAGTACAACACACCCAAGGTCTGCAGTAAGCTGACTTACAGACAACAATTTATGGGATAGATACGGAACAAGTAAAGTATTAGATAAATGCAAGGATGGAGATAAGGTCACTGTTCACTCCCCAAGTATAGGGTTTGTGATGTAGTAATAAACTCGGTAAGACCGAGGTCGAATCCACAGGACTGAAACCTGTACGTAGTCTGAAACTAACTAGAACTAGAACTAGACTAAGATGAATTCTAAAATAACATTGAGAAATAATTGTGAATAATAAATCTAAAACTTCAAGAAATTCAGAGGAAGGGAAACTAGGGATTCAGAGGATCCACTTGTAGAGATCAGGGAGATCTTATGCATGTATCACAAATCATGGAAATTAAATGAACTGATGTTGATATAGTTTTCAAGAGATGAGAGGTATATGAATTAGAATGGATTCCATCACCAAACCATGCCCAGGAGACAAAGCAAACAACAGAATTAAACTAATTACCAACCAGTCAACATGTTTATGAAGATTAGGAAAGGGTACCGTCATCCAACCATGCCCAGGAGACGATGGTAAACAACAGGGCTTCCTGACGTCATAACATTAAAAGGAAAAGGAAATACTCAAAGCCATTGCAGACCCATTGTAATTTCAGTCACAACAGACCATTAAAGACTAAAAATATTCCTTTAATAAAATAAATATCAACTTCAATTCATAATTAAACCAAATTAAAAAACATAAAATTAAATCTCCCATTCCACTACAAGCTTCACCCCTTAGCCCTAGCTAAGGGATTAGCCAGACATGAATGGGCTTGATCTCTCCATAATCAGAAAAATAAATAAAAAATAAAGGAAAAGAAAACCTTTTTCTTCTTTTTAATCTCTCTCTCTCCCTGGTGCTCCATCAAAACCAAGCTGCTGCCCCCACGTCCAAGCTCAAAGCCAAGCTGAGATGCTCCACCTGATACCCCCCATGTTTTTCTTCTCTCCCTTTTATAGCCTGGACGAGTTGTGTAATGGCCGGAGTCGCACGCAACCACTGAGTTGGTGCGGAAATCTCACGCAGTCCCTGCGTAAGTTTGGTTACGCAGTCAAGAAAACGGTCCAGGAAAGTGGTCTTTTCCTTGCATCTGTCAACAAAGATCTCGTCCTCTGGAGTGTTTTTGGACGACCAACATGATGGACGGATCAGATCTTCCATCTGATCTCAGGTGATGGCCCGCAGCTGCTCGCGAAAGCCGGATTTTTCGGGCACGTAACAGAGCTTACGTGCAGAACTTTAGCTGTTAGTGGGTCCCGTTGTTGTAATCTTTTGAGAAATCCACCCCGTTCATCTTGTTCTCCTCGGAACTTTGACCAGAGATGGTCAGTTTTGATCGTCTTCTGATGTGGCCCACACACTGATTTAGTCCACCGTCTGTCTGCTTTTGAGTGGAATTTTTCCTTTATGCGAGCATGGGGTTGGAAAAACTCCTTTTGTACGGTCGGTTCGACGTCGTGAACTCAGTGAACGGTGTGGATCTTCGAAAAATGCTCTGATGGTGGCCCACCAGGAGTTGACAGCAACTCCCTGTTGCGTACGAAGAAACTCCGTCTTCGTTTAAAAGACGGACGTCGGGTCAGCGCCTGCTGACCCGACTTAGTTGGTTCGGTGGGCGGCGGCGCCTGCCGTGGGCTGTACACACACATGCGAGGTGGGTCCCATTTTGATGTATTTTCAAGATCCAATCCATCCATCTTCTTTCTCCCCTCAGTTAAACAGTTGAGACCAAAATTGAAGCATATCCGGAGATTAGGTGGGCCAGAATTACGATGCTGGGCTGATCTGTCCGTTAGGCCACTTCCAGGGGATCCGACGGCTGGAATTTGATGTGTACGGTTAATATAGGGCGTTCAGGCTACGTATGAAGTTTCGAGCTGAACAGATGGTGAAAATTCCATGATCTTGCATTCTGGATCAATTTCAGGCCTCTTTAACGTGAACAGCTTGATTTTCTCGAATTTCTGGCATGTAGATCAAGTGATCTTGGTCCCCTGGGGTCCCGTCCATTGGTTTAGTGAATTCTGAGCGTAAATCCACGCTTTTAGCGTCCTATTTCAATCCAAGTTCGTAAATACGCCCTGCATCATAAACACGCCTAAATTAGACCATTAAACAGTACAATGTTCATAACTCTAGGAAATAACTGGGGTCTGATATGCAATATTCGACCCTCAACAGTCACGGAGCCAGCTCCAGTGATTGGTGAGATAACACCATTTGCATTGGCTATGCTGGTGCGTCGCAGAAGAGAGGTCTGAGAGAAGTCCGAGATAACAAATGTCATATGGTCAGTGGCCCTCGAGTCAAGAAGTCATGCACTACAGTCCGCATCTCTGTGGGAGGTAAGAAGAGCAAGACCAGGGATACCTGAGTTCAAGTTGGGAGGAGCATCCGTGGACGTTGCAACTGGTTGTATAAGAGAAAGATGAGGCTCTACAGCAGCAACAGCAACTGTGCCTGAACTTCCATTGGTTCCGGTTCCATCAGGACGTTTACGGGCTTGAAGATCATGCCACCAATCAGGGTACCCATGCAACTTAAAACAGTTTTCATATGTGTGTTTCTGGTTTCTACAATGAGAACATTTTTTCGCATCAGTAGAATTCCGGGTCTTGGAAGATTTATCAGGGGCAGAAGTGCTTAACGTAAGGACTTTGGAGGCCAAGACAGCTCCCTGGAGCCCATCAGTGTCATGGGAAGTCATAACTTGCTTTCGAATAGCTTTCCGTCTAACATGCGCATACGCTTGTTCGACAATAGGAAACGGTTTCATTTGTAAAATATCAGCCCGTATTTTGTCTAACCGATCATCAATACCATCCAGAAACACATAAACACGGTCTTCCTGGATGTCCGATTATAGTGCTGAATATCAACAGGAGTTCCATAGGATTTTGGCCGGCGGAAATCAATTCACGCCATAAACCCTGCAACTCAGTGTAATATTTTTCCAGCGAGCAGCAGCTTGCTTCAGTCGTGTCACACGCCGTCGAAGATCATACACTTGTGAGGTATCACTACCATCAAAGAAGGTAGTTGCAATGGAATCCCAAACCGCTTTTGCCGTAGGAAACCGAATAAAATTGCCAATTAGGACGAATCCATGGAAGAATTAACCAACTTTAACAATGGTGTTATCGGTACGCCATTTGCGAAAGGAGGGATCAATTGGTAGCGGCTGGGGAAAGTCGCCGTTTAATGTACCCCAGTTTGTCCTTGCCAGAGATATACATCTCGACAACATGGGACCACAGTGCATAGTTGGAACCATCCAACTTAATGCCGATCGGAGCAGCGGATGTTTCAGTGGTGATGGTCGGGGTCCGAGTGCTGTTCAAAACCTCGGTCATCCGTGTAGTCAATTCAAGGATGGAGTCAGAGAGATTGGACGTGCCACCAAAGGAGTTCGAATCCGTAGAGTCCGCCATGAACGGAGGTATAGTTAGGGTTGTAATACAGGAAGTCAAAACTCGTTTGGCTTTGATACCATGTCAAAAAATTCTCTCATTCATCTTTTTGCATTCAATCGTAGGTTATATACATAAAATAAATTTAAAAAAAAAATAAAACCTCTTTGCTATACAATTCCTTCTCCTACACTCATGCTATAGGATGTTTACAAATTTCAAAATGCCTAAAATCTCTCTTGGTTGTTTAGCTCATGCCAATAACTCTCTTGGTGTTTACAATGCTAAAATCTCTATAGGTTGTTAATTCACTCCAACAACTCTATTGGTTGTTTATAGCTCACGCCAACAAAATAAACATTCCTGTGGAATCCATGAAGTCTTTAATGGTGGAGATTCAATCATGGTTGTTCCTGTGTGTGGTTGACCTAAGATTTGAGTCAGTTCATATTTGGGATCATGCCCTGAAATGAGATTTCAAAATGGTTAATGGTGTGGATTTAGGGCACATACTTCAGTGTAAGACGCACAGTCAGGGTCCCACCCACCTCGGTAGTTCCGGGGTCTCACCTAATCCGCTCCCATGAAAATCAGATTGGCTGAACAACCCTAACATTGATTGGTGGGCACTCGTTTCTTGAAATAGGAGCATGGGAATTGTTCATTTTTAACCATCCATCAATTGTCCACCGATCTGATGGTCGGATGATCAAATAACCATTTGTTAGCGGTTCATGATATGTCTAAACTGGAACCCATAATTTAGACAGTTTAATTTTAGTTGAATTTTATTATGCAATTCTGCACTTTCAGAGATAAGCCCGTTGACAGCCCAAGGAATGTACCCAGCCCATTGCCACCACTGCCCTCAAGCTCACAGATTTTTTTTGGATACTCTGGAAGAGCGTGATGGATGATACGCAGTCCGTCTCTATCCTTTTTGCGATTTCCCTATATGTATTCAATGCCATACTCCTGCTGTATGTATTTGGATTCGTGTTACCGAGAACCTGTCTCGGCCCGAGTTTGACCTGTTTAGGGCTGGGCCGGCCCAATTCAAAATTCTAATTTTTAGGCTTTTGCCCGGCCCATTGACACTGACACGTAACATACCCAATGGGTACCTGAGTCTGGCCCGACATGAGCCGGGTATGGAAGTAGTAAAATAGGTATAGGTGTAATTTTCAATCATCCACCCTAGCAATAATCACAAACAAAAAGGTGAGAGCGGATCCCATTGCCTCAACCCCAGACAGCTCTTGAAAAAGCCTTTATGCATGTTCGGGTCCTGATTAATAATTGGTTGCGGTTGGTATTTCGTTGCCTATACTTTAATTTGGTTCAAAACAGATTGTATTATATATTATTATGTGTGACCCATATTCAATTATTTAAAACAATAATTATTAATAATTAATAGTGATTAGTATTTTTTAAAAAAAATTCTCAAAACTATAGAAAAAAGATGACGGGTCGTCGCAACATTGTAGCATAAGTTTATTGTACAACACTTTGTATGTGGGGTCCACTGTGAATTGTGCAAATGTATGCTATCCAACCCATCCAACGGGTTCAGCCGTGAAGAAAGTGGGATGGGTGCTCTATGGTTCTAGCCGATCCCACCATCACGTGGACCATTGAGTGAATTTGGAAGTAGTTTCCTGGGCGATTGTCCATTTTATTTTAATGGTGTGGTCCATCCGGAGCACTTAATATCATGTCGGGGCTCACTTAATGCTTTGGTTAGATGGCCTACACACACTATAGTGGGCCCCTCACAAATAATGCCTAAAAAGGAAGCTGAAGAGTGGAAGAGAAATGCTTTGGTTCTCCAACGAGTGTGATCCACCGATGGTTGATATTGGTGTTTTATAGTGATAGTGGTACAGGTCGGTACTCATCACTTATCCAAAACTTTAATGGATATAAGTAGGGTGCTCATTTTCGATCCCATCGTAGGTATTGATACCTTGTTGTTGGTTGGTAAGTATTGTAAATTAATGAATCAATTTAAAACTAAAAGAAATATTTATATAGTAAAATTGAAGGTTTTTACTACATTTCAAGTTAATACTGCGTTGATATCGGGATAATAAACACAATATTATAAGTCTGTCAAGATTTGAATTATTGTGACAATATGGTGTAATGTATTTTTGCCATATAAATATCGAGATTTTCAAAATCTGAATTCAAAATAGGGCGTGACTTTGCTCAACTTGGCCAAGTCAGGTGGTGTTTTCGAATCCGAGTCAACGAGTCTTAAAACCATGGTCCACCTGATTTGGCTGTCACATTGACCATGGAATGGATTTTATATTAAGTTAATTTATACTCTTTAAACACCAGCTTCGAATCCAAAGCTTGCTCTAGTCTCTGTTTTTGTGACATAAATCCCTCCCTACCATTAATGAATAAGATTTTCAAATGTTATTATTTTATGCTCTAACAATTGATGAATTACTCGTAGTGGTTCATGAATAAAAATAGGGACAAGCACTATATGAGCCCGTAGACCTCTATTAAATGTGAACCAGATATGAAGATGGCGACTATGGTTGCTGTTTCCATTGTAATTATGTATTGGGTTGTTGCTTTGGACATGAGGTTATTAGTCTCATGGCCCGATAAGGTAGCCCAGAATGGCCAGCATATTTAAAGGTGGAGGTCAAAGTATTTTGTAGTTGACCATGTTGATGAGGCCCAAGTCCCACATGGCTACTCGATCCCATGACTTCCGCGTTGATGAAACAGGGTCTGACCCCGACTCAATTCAGATTTACCCTCAACTCGGGCAAGTCACAAAAGACCGTGTTTGATAGAGTCTAGAGCAGGCCCACCCCAACGCATCCACTAATGGGTCTGGATCTAGCTGTGGTGGGCCTCTAAATCAAACGCTGCCGAACTTGGGCCCAGGTCGTGATCATGTGCAGGCTCCAGGCTGGAAAATAAGTCCAGCCAAGCCAGAAACCCCTGGCCTTGTGACGAAGTTCCTGCGAAGGGATTATGGGTGGGGCCCACTGCAATGTTTGTGAGAAATCCAACCCGTCCATCCATTTTTGAGGTTATTTAGGACATGCAACAAAAAATGAGGATTATCCAAAAGTCAATTGGGCCATACAAGATGAAACAGTGGGAAAGGAATTCCTACCATTGAATCTTCCTAAGCTCCACCTTGATGTTTATATGCCATCCAAACCGTTTAAGGTCATTTTTTACCGGGATGAAGTGAAAAAACAAGAAACTTAGACTCATACGTAACTTTTGTGGCCGTATAAATATTTCAACGGTGGTCACTAAATCCCCACTTTTTCCTCTCGTGTGGCCCGTTTGAATTTTGGATCCACATTATATGTGGTCAAATTTCTAAAATGAGCTCTAAAAACGGATGAACGGATGGATTTCAAAAAACATTGCAGTGGGCCCCACTCAGAATCCTGCGCAGGAAATCCACGTCCGACATGATGCAGCATAAATCTTT
>JAJHSJ010000003.1:85008846-85070633 GCA_021015155.1 Magnolia officinalis | reverse complement strand
TGAAAGTGTCTACGACCCGCTCTACATCATGTTTATCCAACTCAAGGAAGAAACAAAGTCTGTCTCTGCCTATTTCCATCATAGCTCATCTTATCATCATTGCATGACTTAACTTGGGTCTGTTTTACTTTTGGATTGGTAATTTGAGTACCTCGCCCATGGAAACAGGACATACTCATGTGAGACAGGCATTGCTTGTCAGATTGTCCTAACATATACCTAGTTTCCATGTCTTGAAAAACTAGCCCTGTGATCATCAGGTGTGGCCACCTGTTGAAAGGGAATGAATGGTTATTAAAAAAGACCAGAGGTTCAAATCATGTGCCCTCGATGATGATCAATTTTGCATGATTTTTTTATCTATGGAACTCACACAGTGATGGCATGGGATAAGTCAATCTTGAAAATCTTGTTACAAACTGCAATGGTCCATAAGCCTAGAATGATAGTCTAGATCATGACACATGAAGTCTATAAGTATGTGTGTCACAGAATAACTCATACGATGCCGGAAGAGAATTCAACAACATGCATGCTGGTCTTCATCTTTGACCACTTCCTCTATATCCAACAACTTGCAAATCAATTTATTAAAGTAACTGATGTGGGCCTCCACATCTCCACCTTCTGCCATCTTGAAAAGGTGAACAACTGTAGCTTCAAGTGTAGGCGATTTTCAGTGGATTTTTTCGCATAAATATCCTCTAACTTTGCCATAAACCAGCTGTAGTTTTCTCCCTCAAAACGTTATAGAGAACCTCTTTCGTGAGACACAAACAAATCGAGGATAAGGCCTTTTTATCAAGAGTATTCCAATCATCATCACTCATAGTCGACTTTTACTCAAGAGCACCATCTTCACTTTGCTTGGTTAAGGAACTGATCATCTTGATATTCCATAACTCAAAGTTATTTTTACGTGAGTACTTCTCAATGTCATACCTAGTGTTTCTCATTAATGTTAATCCTGTAGATTCAAGCTTGCGCCCCAACGATATCTCTGATATTACTTGTTGGGAAAAACAACGGAATCACACATAGATGAATCTAGGATTGCAATCCAAAAGCATCAAGCAAACACAAAGAGTACACAATAATTTAATGTGGAAAACCCCTTTCAGAAAAAAAAATCACGACACAAAGCGACAAAAATTTACTATGAAAGCAGAAATTACAAAGAGAAAAGACTTACCTTACCCGATTTGACCAATCCTCAAATCTCACCATTGTTACACCCTTCGAAACCTTAGAACTATTTAGAAACCCTTTGAAATAGTTTAGGAAGCCTTAGAATACCTCCCAATCCCGTTTACACACACATATATATAGTTTTAGAAAGAATCTCAAACAAAATCGAAAAGAAATTTCGCAAAATCTGTGTTTCCACAAAATTTCTGCACAAAACCTTCGATGTCATCGAGCATCCTTCGATGTCATCGAAGAATGACCAAATTTGTCCAGCCACCAGAGGTGAAAATCCAAATAATACTCGATGGCATCAACTGGCTTCGATGACATCGAAGCCTGCTCGATGTCATCGAACCATGACAATCAGATTTAAGACATCTGACAACACACTACTTTGATATTTCTAAGAAATTGGCCTATACATCTTATTTTTCCAGCTTGTAATTTTAAGTCATAGGCTTAAAAATGAGGCAGATCAAAAGCTCGAAGTGGCCCAAGATGCCTCCAAGATGTTTTAATGGTAAGCATTCCATCCACCGTTTTTATTGTTTGGCCCCACTAATGTTTCAATGGCGGCAGTTTTATTCTACCATTCCATGTTTGTTTGGTCGACTTGAGCTTTGGATCAGCCTTATTTTTTGTCCCATGCCTCAAAATGAGGTGGCAAAATAGATAGATTGAGCAGATTTCACAAACATTATTGGGGATCCTACCTATAGTCTAGCAACTCTTACCCTCATACTTAAATGTCCACCAACCTCTTGCTCTCACATTAATTATATTCCCATACTTTCATATTCGTTTTGCCTACTTGAGCTTTAGATGGGCCTCATTTTTGGGTCCATGCCTTAAAATGAGGTGGAAACTAGATAGAGTGTATTTGTAACCAATGTCATTGTTTGCTCCACCATCAATCAAGCAACCCCACCCTTTATGCTTAAATGCCCACCGGACTTGATTGACGTTGCCATCCTAACTCAAATGCACTTGGGCCTACCTTAATGTTCATGAGAAATTCATTCCATCCATCCATTTTATGTCAATATGAGGGAATGGGCTAAAAGATGAGGCAGATCCGAAGCTCAAAGGCCCCTAGATATTTCAAGTGTGGACGCTAAATCTCACTGTTTCCTGTCATGTGGCTCACTTGAGCTTCAAGTTGGCCTATTTTTGAGCCATTCACTAAGAAAATAGATGGACTGAATAGATTTGTCATGAACACCCTGTGACCCTCTGTATGTTTCAACACTCTTCCTGTTGGTTGGCTCAAGCTCATGTGGATGAGATCCAATCCATCAATCAAGTGTGCTGCTCTTTATTTGGACCATGGCCAAAAATCAGGCTGATTCAAACGTAGGTACATACCATGGGAATAGCTGAGATAAGAGGCTCATTATTATAATACTCCAAGTTACATGTGGTGTCCACTTTTGTGTGTATAGACCATCCGATCCACTCATCTGACCATCCAATCCACTCATCTGAGGTTTCATAACAGGATTAGTAAATTCTCCTAATACTGATGTTGTCTAAACCGTGTGAATTTAAAGTTTTCAGGAATGATTTTACACCTTTACCTATGGTGAAAAACTCTCTTCCCTGTGGTGTAGCTGATGTAAGTCTTGTATTTCACTGAATCTACAGGACTCATGGTACGTGACCGCCTAGTACCATCCGTCCTATGGCTGACAAAGTCAAAGACCATTGCTGTCTTTAATTTATTGGTCTCCTTAAGCGTGGGCTAGGCAAAATAAAACCTTGTAATAGACAAGGCTTGAAAAGTCCAAACAAACTAGCTTATAATCAGAATCAAACCCATAAATTCATGGGCCCACTCACCCAACAAAAAGGACACTTGACTCTAAAGTCGCTGGCATTGATTGTCTTAACCATCCGATCAGTGGATGAGAAAAAGAAGAGGTTAGATGATTCTAAGATTCAATTACTGATCTGGACTCCGCATGATGTGAGGTCCACTTGGGGAGAGGATGAGAGAGATGGGAGATGAGAGAAACGATACATGAAAATGACTAAAGCTTACAATTCTAGGTTTCTAAATATTAAAGAAATAAATCATCATGCATGCATAATACCTTTAAATTATGAATTTAATGTGTTTCAAATGCCTTTTAGGGCCCATTTGGATACTACCAAATAAGTTACTTTTTCTACTTACAACAATAGATAAGTGATTTACTTTAGATAAGTTTGGTTTATGATTAGATACAAGTAACTAAGTTTGGTATAATGATTAGTTATAAGTAACTTTTTAAACTTAAAAGTACATAATCACTTTAGTTATAAAAAAAATTAATCTTTTTTACTTTTCATTAGTCGCTGAAGAGAGGCATCGGAGAGAGAGACGAAGGAGAGGAGAAGCTAGTATGTTGTTTGCCAAACATAGTAGAAACTAAAATAAGTTACTTGTGAAATAAATAGCTTATCTTAACCAACTTATTATACAAATGCTCCATTATTAACATAATACATTATGCTATAATGTATCATTTTTATAATTTATAATTAAGGTCATAGTGAGCTATCCAAACAAGCCGTAGAAGTCTTGAGATATTGGGAGGTCCAGTTAGGTTCCTTTGGAGGTGTACCAACACAAGGGAAAAACAAAAGTTAACGTTAAATCAGAGGAGCTGCAGCCCATGATCCATGAACCGGTGTTACCTTGTTACTAACTAATAGTAGAATTTAAGCATGTATCTCCACGCATAAAAAGATTATTACGTCCAAGCGCTGCTCTTTGATCTATTTACGTGGATGATCCGGTAGTGACTTCTTCTTAAGGTTTTGGGACTGAACCGTTCGTAGAAGTTTTAAATGGATGGGTAGAACCATAGCTTGGCACATCAATACTATATATAATGCCTAGAATCATTTGGATATTTTTGCCCCATTATTAGTTTTAGGGATGCCAATATTCAAAGGACATGAGAACTGGATTTTTCCATATGGCCTCCTGCCTTTTCGATTATGGATCGGAGCCCTTTAAACTATATCCCGAACGTGGCTATAGTTTTCTCTATTAAACACTAAACCGCTTGCTGATTGGTTTTTGGCATTTTATTATCTTTACCTCACATTACGTTGGATTCATTGGCATACGACCTTGTTGATTGTGAGAAATTCACTTAATCCATCTGTTTTACAGCTCATTATTGGGTGCGGGCCAAAAAATGAGGCAGATCGAAAGCTCAAAGTGGGCTATGAAAGCCCAAAGATTTTTCGACGGTGGGTGTTCATTCCCCATTGTTTACTATCGTTTGGTCCACCGGAGCTTGATATTGGCCTCATTTTTGGGTCCATGCTATAAAATGAGCCGGAAAAAAATGGATGGACCGGGTGGATTGGTCACGAACATCCTATGGTCCCCCCTAATATTTCAACGGTGGCCATTTAACCCCGCTGTTCCATGTTCGTTTCGCCCACTTGAGATTTGTATTAGCTTCAATTTTTGTCACATGCCCTGAAATGAATTGGCAAAACAAATGGACCGAACGAGTTTATCACAAACATCACTGCAGACACTACCTGTGGTTGAGCAACTTTGGCCTAAATGTCCACAAAGGACCTTTGGCTCTCACATTGATAGACATTGATTGTGGTGCTAACCTAACGACCGTATGTGGGGCATGTTTGTGAGAAATCGACCCATACATCTGTTTTTCCCGCTTATTTTAGGTCAAAAGCCAAAAAATGAGGTAGATATCAAAGCTCAAGGTGGATCCCATGATGCCCCCAGGATGTTTCAATGATGAGCGTTCCATCCTACTGTTTCTTATCATGTTGTCCCGCTAATGTTTCAATGGTGGCTGTTTAACTCCACTATTCCATATTCGTTTGGCTCACTTGAAGTTTGGATTTGCATAATTTTTAGTCCCATGCTTTAAAATAATGTGGCAAATTATATGGATGGAGACGATTTGTCACAAGCATCATTGTGGACCACACTTATGGTGGAGCAACTCCCACCCTCTAGTTTAAATGTCCACTTACCTTTAGCGCTCACATTGATTGGCATTGCTTGCCTTACTAAATTAACTTTGATAGTCTGTAGGACGACTTTGATATTTCTAAGAATTTGGCCCATACGTCTTATTTTTCCAGCTCATTTCAAGTCATGGGCTTAAAAATGAGGCAAATCAAAAGCTCAAAGTGGCCCAAGATGCCTCCAAGATGTTTTAATGGTAAGCATTCCATCCACTGTTTTTATCGTGTGGTCCACTAATGTTTCAATGGCAGCAGTTTTATTCTACTATTCCATGTTTGTTTGGCCCACTTAAGCTTTGGATCAGCCTTATTTTTTGTCCCATACCTCAAAATGAGGTGGCAAAATAGATAGATTGAGCAGATTTGTCACAAACGTTATTGTGGACCCTACTTATAGTCCATCAGCTCTCACCCTCATACCTAAATGTCCA
Organism: Magnolia officinalis; assembly: GCA_021015155.1. NCBI lineage: Eukaryota > Viridiplantae > Streptophyta > Magnoliopsida > Magnoliales > Magnoliaceae > Magnolia > Magnolia officinalis. The sequence continues at coordinate 85,065,012 of JAJHSJ010000003.1, read as the reverse complement.
CCAACCTCTTGCTCTCACATTAATTATATTCCCTTACTTTCAGATAGAGTGTATTTGTCACAAATGTCATTGTTTGCCCCACCATCGATCAAGCAACCCCACCCTCTATGCTTAAATGCCCACCGGACTTCTGGCTCACCCATTAATTAACGTTGCCCTCTGATGTAGAGCGGCTTGCAGATAATTTCATGGCCAGGATGGATCAAAAGAGGCCCGATCGGAGACGGAGATGATCCAGACTGTCAGAACTTAAAACGGATGTATCTCACAGACCGGAATGAGTTATCGAACGTAAAATATATGATTTTAGTGTAGGACGAACTACTTTAGCCACCCAACCCGGCTATGCCGGGTTGCGCAAGCTGGATTTGCGAAATACCATCAGATCAACGGTCGTATCCTGTCTTAATTCCGTTTTTACTATAAATAGTAAAACACTAAAAGTGCTTAGAAAAGTTAGGAGAGCGTCATACCTTTAGTAAGACTCTGCTCAAACTCACGTCCTTAATTCCTTGCATCACCATCCTAACTCAAACTGTACTTAGGGCCTATCATAATGTTCATGAGAAATCCATTCCATCCATCCATTTTCCAGTTAATATGATGGAATGTGCCCAAAAATGAGACAGATCAGAAGCTCAAAATGGCCCCCAAATGTTTCAAGGGTGGACGCTAAATCTCACTGTTTCCTGTCACGTGGCTCTCTTGAGCTTCAGGTCGGCCTCATTTTTGAGCCATTCACTAAGAAAATAGATGGACTGAATAGATTTGTCATGAACACCCTGTGTCCCTGTGAATGTTTCAAGACTCTTTCCTGTTGGTTGACTCAAGCTCATGTGGATGAGATCCAATCCGTCAATCAAGTGTGCCGCTCTTTATTTGGACTATGGCCAAAAATCAGGCTGATTCAACGGTCGGTACATACCATGGGAAATAGCTGAGATAATTAGTCTCATTGTTATAATACTCCCAGTTACGTGGTCTCCACTTTTGTCTATATAGACCATCCAATCCACTCATCTGACCATGCAATCTACTCATATATGGTTTCATACCAGGATTAGTAAATTCTCCTATTACTCATGTTGTCTAAACAGTGTGAATTTGAAGTTTTCAGAATGATTTTACACCTTTACTTATGGTGAAAAACCCTCTTCCCTATGGTGCAGCTGATGTAAGTCTTGGATTTTACACAGTGATGATCTTGTGGTAAGTGGATATGATTTTACACATGTGACCCACTTCTATGCATGAATTGGGGGCAGTTTCAAACCTCAGTTGAGCAGGTGCAACCTTCATTTCTCATTTTACTTGGGGGGTTTTGGGTAAGGGATCCTGCAGATGGGAGGACTGAGGCATTGCCATCCAAGGGACTAAAGTCCTGTGCAACACCTGTTGTAGGTAGAGCATGCAACTATCATGCTCAGTAAGTCCACGGTGACATGTTTGTGACCTTGATTCACGTTCATCAATCATGACTCTTCGTGTTATGACCCGAGGCAAACAATTATGCCAATCCAAAACTCAGGTGGCTACGTTACAGGGAACAATGGAATACGATCGGACAACACGATTATTTAGGCATGGTCTATAAAATGTCCAGGTTGGCTTGACGACTTGGCTGGGTGGACTTAATCCGCTGGGTCGCGTCTGATTCAGTTCAGCAGTTGTCTGCACAGAAAATATTTGTGACTTGGCCTGACCAGCTAATTCACTATCTGAGTTGCAACTTCGATTCAAATTCAAAATCAAGCGAGTCAGCTAGAGTCGGTCCCTTAAAACCGTGATTACAGTACGTAGTTTCCGGCCTATGTTCTAGAAATCCCACAGATTTAGAAAATTCTGTGTATCACTTTTCTTTAATTAGATGCAGTGGATGTCAATTATCTTTCTTTCAAACATTCGCTTTGAATTCCATCGATTAGATATCTAAAATTATCTGATGGGTATGTGTTTTGAATCATATAGAGCATGGAAAACTAGATAGACGGTTCTAATTGATTCTTCACCTAACCGCATGTGCTATGGAGAGATGAATCTACTGTATTCCAATCATAGAAGTGGTTTTAGACGGATGGGTAGAAGCCATTGCTTGGCCCATATACACTATATATTCAACGCAAGAAGCATTTGGACATTTCTACCTCACTATTAGTTTCAGTGGTTTTAACATTCAAAGGGATACAAGAAAACTTTTTAATTGAATGTAGGGGTATTTTAGAAACTTAAAAATATTGTGGCTACTAACTGAATGATGGCTAAGAATTTTAGCTGCAAAAGCCAACCAATGGTTCATTCTTGATCCCGAGTAAGTAGTTCCACCCGGGTCTCTCTCTCTCTCCAACCTTCTCTGCCTGAATTCCAAAATGCAGTCCAAGACTTCGTATGTATTCGATGCATTACTTTTATTTAATGAGGACCAAGTTCATGTGGATGAGATCCACCCTGTCATATCAAGTGTGCCACACTTATTTGAACCAGGGCCCAAAAATCAGGCTGTTTCAACACTTAGTACACCATGGAAAATAGCTGAGATACTTTTATATAGTCCACGTTACATGTGGTATCCACTTTGGTGTGCATCAACCATCCAATCCACTCACCTGACATTCCACACCAAGATTAATTGAATCTCCAAGAATTCAGGCATTCCCATAGTCATGTTGGCCAAACCATGTGAATTTAAAATTTTTAGGAATGATTTTACACTGTTCCATGTAGTGAAAAACCCTCTTCTATGGCGCGGCTGATGTAAGTCTTGGATTTCCCTATAGTGTGGATCTGATGCATGTTTGTTCCACAGTGATTAGTTAGCTAGCACATGTCATCCCTTCCATGTGCCTATGCAATTCAGGCCATTGAAGTCCCAATTTTTCTCTTCCTTCCTCTCTCCATGTCATTGCACGCCACATCTCCTAACCTACTTAATAGTTTCAGGCTAAAAAAGAAGCACAACACAGTATGCATGACCTGAGGCCGAGTACTGGCCATCTGGCCTATGGGCTGACAGAGTCAAAGAACATTGCCACCTCTAATTCAATGGTCTCTTTCAATGTAGGCCATGCAAAATAAAACTTTCTAATTGACTAGGATTGACAAGCCCATACAAACCAGCTTAAAATCTAGACCAAATACATTCATTGATGGCCCCACTAGTTGAAAATTTGCAAAAATCCAACAAAATGGAGACTTGACTCTGAGTCACTAGAGTTGATTGTCTTAACCTTCCGGTCATGGATTGGAAATAGGAGAGGTGCATTGATTACAATTGAGGAGATCCAATCACAGGTTTGGACTGCACATGGTGTGGGGTCCACTGAGGAGAGGATGAGCCAATGGGAGATGAGAGAAATGTGATAGGAGAGAGTGCATGAAAATGACTTAACCTTACAATCCAGGTGAGCAGGCAACCTGCATTTCTCATTCTACTACGGTTGTGTAGGGGATCTGGTAAAATTGAGATTGAGGACTGGGCCATTGGCATCCTAGGTACCAGAATCCTCTCCAATACCTGTTGTAGGCAGAGCATGGAACTACCAAGCTCTGTGAGTCAACAGCGACATGTTACACCCATATCCATAGCTCAAGTGGTAGACTGAGTGAAAGATACTTCATTTCAACACTGAGGTCTTAGTATCGATTCTTAGAGGGGGTGGCTAACAGTGAAGTGTGAATTGACAGTGTGTGTACTAACATTAATAATAATAAAAAAAAACAGCCACAAATTTGTGACATTGACTCTATTCATCAATTGTGCCACCTCATGTTAGAACCTGAGGCAACCGATTAGGCCAATCCAAAACTCAGATGGACCATACTACAGGGAACAATTGGATATGGTTGGGTAACAAGATTATTCATCGACGATCCATAAAATGTCCACCAACCATCCAGGTAGCAAATCAGATAAGTGTAGGTTTTGGCTTTCGAGCCATAGGATCCATGGATCAACGGTGTGGGTCTCACCTTGATGCATTTGTTGTATATTCATGTTGTCCATATGTTTTCCATCTCATTTTAGGACCCGATCCCAAACCTTAATAAGATCCAAATCTCAGGTGGACTGTATCACTAGAAATAGGGATGAATGACCATTAAAGCTTTTTGTGGGCCACAAAAGTTTTGGATCAAGCTGATCTCTATATTTTCCCTTCATCCAGATCTTCCGGACATTATTAACATGTTAAATTTCAAATAAACATTATGAAGACCTTACGATGGGCCCTTTGGTAATTTTAATGGTGAGGCACTCAATCACTGCTGTTTCCTATGAGTGGTCCACCTGAGATTTGGATCTTGGTAAATTTTGTAATCCCATTCTAAAATGGTATGGAGAAACAGATGGATGGTGTGGATATACGAAAAATCATCAATGTTAGCCTCACGATAAGGGTAACACCCTGTTCCCCAGGTATCACTAAAGCCTTTTAGCAGGATGCTGGACGGTGCTTTGATGCCCCACTATGATGTATGTGTTTTATCCATGTTGTTCATCCATTTTTCCAAGATTACTTTAGAGCTTGATTTCAAAAAAATGAGATAGATCTAAATTTCAGGTGGACCACATCGCAGGAAACAGTAGTGATTGAATGTCCACCATTATAAACTTTCTAAAGCATACGGTATTAAGTCATACAGACCTGGATGAATGAAAAAAAAAAAAAAAAAAAAAAAACAAATATCAACTGTATCCAAAAAATTTCCAATTCAATCAACCCTATTTCCTGTGATGTGGTCAACTTAAGATTAGGATCTACTCATTTCTAGGCTGGTACAATAAAATGAGCTGAAACAGAAAGAAGAAAAAAAAAAAGACAGCATGGATGAAACACATATACCATGGTGGGACCAAGAGAGCACCGACCAGTAGCCAGTAGCCAATCCGCGTCCTTGGCATGCAATACGCATCCATGCAGAGGTGAGAAAGGTTCAACTACGGCTGTCATAAACATGATGGGCGTTTGGGCTTGGGGTAATGCATTACGCCCGACGGTCACATTGGGCTTAAATGAAGAGCCCAATTATAAATCACATCGGTCTCGGGCTTAGCTATCCAAATCCCGTAAACCTGGTTCGGCCCAAAAAATCTTTTCTAAACCTACTTTTCTCCCTTTTCTTTCATTCTCTCCCTCTCTCTGCACATGAGGCACACCAAAATACCATTTATCTGCAGAGATATTCAGGGCTTGGGCTCGACCGGACTCAGGACGGGCTTTATGTAATTGTCCTGGGCCGGACTCGAGCTAGACTATTTCAGCCCGCATGGGCCCAAGTTAGATTTGGGCTTAGGTTCATAATTACAGGCCAGGCTTGGACAGAGCTCGGCCCGGACCTAATCCGGCCCATTGAAAACCCTGGTCCAACGGATCTAATTTCAGCTATTATTCCTTGTCTAAGTTAGGGTCCACAAATTGGAGCGTTTAGATCGTGTGCGCACGCATTTCTACAGGAATTCATATTTTTCAGCGCCTGTATCAATCAACTCTTTTTCTTTTCTTTTCCTTTTTTCGTAAGAGTAAGACAAGCTGTTCTTGTCCAGAGTAGCATCAACCTCCTATAAAAATACCCATCCATTGTAAGTTCGTAACAGACCATAAGCAACAACAGCCATGGCCATACAAAAATCTCTCTCTCTTGCTTTTCTTCTTTTATTATTAGAATTTCTTTCTTCCAATGCCTTTACAACAGCACCAGCATCCACACTCGGAGAAGCAGAGGCTCTCTTGGAATGGAAAGCCAGCATCTTCTCACCACAAGCTCTCCATTCATGGTCACTTCCAGCTTCCAATGCTAGTGCCAACACAATCTCTCCATGCAAATGGTATGGGATCTCCTGCAACGGCATTGGAAGCGTAATAGAGATAAGCTTACCGGGTGCAGGCTTACAAGGTAAGCTTCGTAACTTGAGTTTCTCGTCATTTCCAAACCTCCTCCGTCTCAATCTCAGTGACAACACACTCACTGGAACCATCCCAGCTGATATCGGCACTCTTTCCAGACTCGTCTCCCTCAATATCTCCATGAATAATCTCTCTGGAGTTCTACCTCTTTCAATGGCTAACCTTTCTCACCTTTCAGAGCTCGACATCTGGTCTAATGAAATAACTGGGCCTATTCCTCCATCTTTAGGTAACTTGACCCGGCTGACAGTCCTCTACCTCTCTAACAATCAAATTTCTGGTTCAATTCCTGCACAATTAGGAAATCTCAAGAACTTGGTTGAGTTGTCATTGCAGAATAATAATCTGACAGGTGTAATCCCTCCTGCTTTGGGAAATTTGAGAAACCTTGCAGTTTTGTACCTCTTCGGCAATCAAATTTCTGGTTCAATTCCTGCACAATTAGGAAATCTCAAGAATTTGGTTCAGTTGTCGTTGCACCATAACAATCTGACAGGTCAAATCCCTCCTGCTTTAGGTAATTTGAGAAACCTTACACTTTTGTACCTCTACAGCAATCAAATTTCTGGTTCAATTCCTGCACAATTAGGAAACCTCAAGAATTTGGTTAAGTTGTCGTTGCACGATAACAATCTGACAGGTCCAATCCCTCCTTCTTTAGGTAATTTGAGAAATCTTACACTTTTGCACCTCTACAACAATCAAATTTATGGTTCAATTCCTACACAATTAGGAAATCTCAAGAATTTGGTTAAGTTGTCATTGCACGATAACAATCTGACAGGTCCAATCCCTCCTACTTTAGGTAATTTGAGAAACCTTACACTTTTGTACCTCTACAGCAATCAAATTTCTGGTTCAATTCCTCTAGAAATTGGGAATTTGGTAAATCTCAATGTGCTAGAGCTTTCCTGTAACCTTCTAACAGGTTCTATCCCTTCCTCTTTAGGAAACTTTACCAAGCTTGAACGCTTCACTGCATTTGACAACCATTTAAATGGTGAGATCCCAAAAAGCTTTAGAAATTGCACTAGGTTAACTAGAGTTCGACTGGAGGGAAACCAGCTCATTGCAAATGTATCAGAAGTCTTTGGTGTATACCCACATCTCTATTTCATGGATGTCAGCAACAACATGTTGTTTGGTGAACTCTCACCGAACTGGGGAGAATGCATAAACTTGACGATGCTACAATTCTCTGGGAACATGATCACTGGTAGAATTCCTCGCGAGATTGGGCAGTTGACATGGCTAGGAGTGCTTGGTCTTTCTTCAAACCGTCTGGTAGGAGAGATTCCAAAGGAATTGGGGAGGTTGACTTCATTGTTCAACTTGAATTTAAGTGATAACCAGCTTTCTAATAGGGTTCCTCAAGAAATTGGGAGACTGTCCAATTTGGAGATTCTGGACCTATCATTGAACAACCTAGCTGGTCCAATACCACCTCAGTTGGGGAATTGCTTCAAACTACGGTATCTGAAATTGAGTGAAAATTATTTGAATGGAAGCATTCCATTTCAGATAGGCAACCTGACACACCTACAGGGTGCATTAGACCTTAGCCATAATTCACTCAATGGAGAGATATCATCACAAATTGGGAACTTGCAGATGCTGGAAATGTTAAACCTCTCGCACAACATGTTGTCTGGCTCAATTCCAAAATCTTTTGAAGGGATGCTTAGCTTGCAATTCGTAGATTTTTCATACAATGATTTGGAAGGCCCTATTCCCAACAACGAAGCCTTTCTGAAGGCTCCTGTAGAGGCATTCATAAAAAACAAAGCCTTATGTGGTGAAGTGCAAGGTTTGAGACCTTGCAATGCTCCTTCAACAAGCCATGGTGATACGAAAAAAGGCAGCCAAGTTGTCATCTTTATTGTTCTTCCTCTCTTGGTAGCCTTGTTTCTTTTATTTATAGTCGTCGGCGTTTCTTCCATTTATTACCAAAGACGAAGAAATAAAGAGAAAGAGGTTCTCGAAAGGAGTAACAAAAATCCGTTTTCAATATGGAATTATGATGGGATTGATGCATTTGAACAGATCGTGGAAGCGACAGAGAGTTTCAATGACAAATATTGCATCGGAACTGGAGGGTATGGAAAAGTTTACAAAGCAAATCTACCATCAGGCCAAGTAATAGCTGTGAAGAAACTTCACCCACTCGAAGGTGGGGATCAATCTGATCAAAGAAGTTTTAGAAATGAGATTCGAGCATTACTAGAAATCCATCATCGCAACATTGTGAAGCTTTATGGTTTTTGTTCCCATGCTCAATTCTCATTTCTAGTCTATGAGTACATGGAAAGGGGAAGCTTGGCTAGCATCCTAAGCAATGATAGTGGAGCTGCAGAGTTGGACTGGACTCTAAGGGTGAAGGTTATTAAAGGTGTGGCCCATGCATTATCTTACATGCACCATGATTGCACCCAGCCAATTGTCCATCGAGACCTATCAAGCAACAACATTCTGCTGAATTCAGAACTTGAGGCATGTGTCTCTGACTTCGGCATTGCAAGATTGTTGATACCCGATTCGTCCAATTGGACTATGCTCGCAGGCACTTACGGATACATCGCTCCAGGTTAGCTGTTAATTCATTCTCCACGCTTTAATAGTTTTATTAGCAATTGGTCTTTATTTTTCATAAACTTTCCCTTTTATTTATTTATTTATTTATTTGTTGGCAATTACATACTAAGGTTTGTGCATAAGTTATCATACTGATGTCAAATATTGGAATCTAGGGCAACTGGAAGATTCCTTAATCCAACAACTGTAAGAGACTTTGTAAAGAAACATGCATGGGTTTGTATTTTACAATCCCCAAAGTCAAAACTAATATGTCTAACAATGCAAATGAAGATAAACTTAAGAATAATGTTTTCTCTTAGCTATACTTGTGGTCCATCGTTTTTACATTATGCATGGTGGAGATATTGTGGTTGCATGGTAATTCTAACCATGATTTAAGTTACCCAACTAACTTAACCATATGTTATTCGCTATATATTAAATTTGTGGTGCTGACTATTTTTCTTAACTGTACATTTGTTGGCCACCAGTTGGATGGGATGGATAAAATCCTCTAATAAGTGTAATTTTTGGTATCTGGTCAATCTATAATATGGGGCCGTGTTTTCAGATGGTCTGGATTGATTTACATAGGTACCAAGTGTAGATGGATGAGTTACCGTTATTTATTAAATGATTGAAAGAGCTCAATGCTTTTGTCCCATACGAGTAAATAAGAAAATGATGCCTATGGAAATATGGCATCGTCTATGATCGAAACCATTGATGTAATGACCCACACAATGAATGCCTCATGCAACAAAAGATGTTCCAAGATTGGAAAAATCCTTGAAACAATGCCCATATCACCCAATCCTTGCAAATGAAATGTGTAGCTACAACAATACTTGTAGACACATCAGTGCACTCTGGTTCACACATGCCAACTTCTCATGCGTTTGGGACACCTGAGGCACATGTAAAGGTAGGCCCAACCATGCAGACCACCCAACACAATGATTAATCTGGTTCTTTATTAGGCGGGCCACTACCATGTGAAAACACAATGGAAAAACAATGCCAACGGTACACAATGTATACATGTAGGATGGCTGGCGAGTGGAGAATCCTGACTTTTTAGCAAGATCACACCTCACACAGATGTGTTAACGTTACACACATCTCAGTTGGCATGTGCGCAGTTTATAAAGATGCCTTGGGCTTAACAAGCATAAAAACCTAAAAAATATGAAATCTTGATTAAGAAACCCGGGTGACTTTGATATATGATTAAGAGTTTAGCTATTAATGATTAAGGAGGAGAAAAGATCATGACTGAAGTATCTCCTTTCTTGCAGAGCTTGCATTTACAATGAGGGTGACTGAAAAATGCGACGTATATAGCTTTGGTGTTGTGGCACTCGAAGTGATGATGGGAAGGCATCCTGGAGAGCTCATCTCCTCTTTGTCATCACCAAGTAGACATGATATACTGCTAAAGGATATGTTGGACCAACGTCTCTTGGATCCAACGGCTGAGATTGCACAGGAAGTCTTATTTGTGGTGTCCATGGCACTTTCATGCATTCGACTAGATCCAAACTCTCGGCCAACCATGCACTACGTGGCTCAAGAGTTATCTATTAGTCGGCCTTCCTTCTCTCTAGGACCATTCCACGCACTTACATTACGTCAACTGATGGATCTCAAGGTATAGTTGAGTGGATGAAAATCATTGAGGTTGGGGATGTGTAGAGGCAAGTACATTATTATTATGTGTGTTTATTGTATGAAAATCATCCAATGTAGAGAAGGTGTGTTTTTCTTGTTATGATATGCATGTAATTCAGTGTGTGGAATCCATGTTTATGGAAAATTTAGATTTGCAGGTGAGGTCTATATCTTTCTTTGTGGTTCCCACCCTGAATGTTTGTTCATTTGATTGATCGACCGATCGAACCCTTGTTTCATGTACAGGTTAAAAACATCTTACAACATTTTCAAAACTTGTTAAGGAGCTTTGAAAATACTTGAGATGATTTTATTTTATTTTCAAGAGAATGATTTACTTTTCGTTGTTAACTTCCTTTTTTTTTTTTTTTTGCAGCTTTGCCATATATGAGATAATATTAATATTTGATGGTAAAAAAATATAAAATTTACTTTTTTGTACAAAGTAAAATATGATTCTATTTGGGAGCTTTAAAAGTTAAAGAAGAGAGTGACATTTCTTTGAAAGCCATGCACGGTAGGATACATATATTAAGTTGGGCGTGATTAATTGTAAGGGCAACACCTAATCCGCTCCCGTCGGTAATTAATAAGGTTTGTGGCATTTAAAAGAGCTTTTGATGATTTATTTATTTTTTCTTCTTATGAAAAGTGACTTTGAAGGACGTGGATTGACTCATGACCTAGGACTTGAGTTGGGCCTACCACAATATGTTTTATTGATACCGTCTATCCATTTTGCCAGGTCATTTTAGGGCATGAGCCCTATAATGAGGTATATCAAACCTCAAATGGACCACATCACAGGAAATAATGAGGATTAAATACCTACCATTGAAAGTTTGTTAGGGGTGACAGAAGTTTTGGGTGAAAATGATATTTGTGTTTTCCTTTCTTCAAGCGTGTGTGATCATATGAACAGGTTGGGTGGCAAATAAACATCAAAGTAGGCCTTAAGAAGGCTTCATCTATGGGCATTATTATCTCCATTGTTTCTTATGATGTGGTTCACTTGATCTTTGATCAGGAAAATTAGACGAACCAACCAATAAAACACATACATCATGTTGGCACCACAAATTAAGTTGGTTCATCAGGCAATCTGCATCCACTTTAGAAATACCACGTGGCCTTATTAGTGCTCTCAATGCTCTAGCATAGCATTTCAATGAAGAGATAACTAATTTCTGAATGTACTCTATTCTAACATTTTAACATACAGCTCACCTTCTCAATATACTTTTGAACTAATTAAATTTATATATGATTTTGATAATACACATCAAAGTAATGCGATCTTATTAGAAAATTTTCTAGGGAAGTGTAAAGTAATAAGGACACATGAGTCACTCAGGAATGACATAAAACCACAACGAAGCTGGACCACATGCCTAGTCTTTAAATTAAGGCTAGTAATGGACTGGGTGACTCGTAGAAGCTCCATGAGCCCATTTCTACTTTGAATCCAGCTTGAATACACTACCTTGGTTCATGGCAAAAGCTTGGACCTCACATGCATAGCCCAGTCAGTTTGTTTGGGAAGAGAATGAACAAGACACATACTCTCTGCGTGCGGTACGGGCGTCGCAGTTTTCGTCTTCAGAAGAGCCGATGAGCTTCTTGCGCTTATCTCACCAGCTGTATCCGCAAGTGTACGTAATCTATCCGACCCTCGCTTTTTTAATATTTCTCCAATTTTGGAAGCTCGATTCGGTTTTTATGCATTAGTTGGGTTTGGATACCCTGCTTAATCATTCCTTGATTTATTATTATTTTTTTTCATGCGTTTTCATGCAATCTCTATATTCGATGTGGATGTCTTTTGTGTCCCACGGCTGATTGATTAATCCCCAGAAAATCTCTTCAATTGTCTAACCATTAGATTTGTGGCCTATAAATAGACGGTTAAGAAGTGAATTACAGCAACGGTTCACATTCTGACTATGGCAAGTTCCAAGCCTAATAGTGGGGGGATCATCTAATCGAGGAGTTTTTTTTATTATTTTTTAAAATTTTCTAGGGGTGCATGGTTCATCGACTGTGGGCTGCAACACACCAATGGTCTGGATCGCTCAACAATTGGGACATTCTTTTTAGAAATGAAAGTTTCTGTATACCGTGGAAAGATTTGTATCTGTATTTCACGTTATGCTTCTAGCTAGTTTTTATTTTTTATTTTTTATTTTTCCTTTTCTTTTCATGTGTTTGAATCGAAGGATTACTACTAAAATGGGGATATGAAAAAGTAACCTGAAATCATCAGGAAATTGAAACCATGGTTTCCTCTTTTCTCTATTGTTTGTTTTGGATTCCAATTTTACAGGGATTCCATGTTCTTTCACCTCATGTTATCTTCTTTGCCTCAGAAGTCATCAATGTCTCTTTTTTGGGAGAGATGAATCTGCACAGTTTTTCAAGGAAAATCTTAGAAATGGAAATCAGTTTGCAACACTACTTTTTTTTTTTTTGCAAATGGAGAAAAAGCGGGTTTCCGCGGAAAGCAATTTCATTTCCAGGGTTTCCATGTTCCCAAACACCCCCTAAGTTATGTAATTTTTTTTTTTTTTTTTCTGTATGTCTCCTATTGTGCCACTTTCTTATGAGAGAAATGAAACCTGTGTGCAGCACACTAATTTCCTTATCTGGTGTAATAACGCTAATTGGAGAGGTCATACCAGTCCTTGATCTGGACTGTTCATCTCATGGACCCACCATGGAAGGATCATATCCTAAAATTTGCTAGATGAGATGAATCTATACCTATTCAATTGAACTATTTCGTAAGGAGTGCTGTCCATTTCCACCAATTATTATTATTATTTTTTTTCTTTCTACCACTCATTTGTAGGCGGGCAGTTGGACAGCTAAGATTGTCAAACCAATAATATTTTCCTGACATTGCCAATCCATTTGGGTCCACCTGCATCCAGTTTTTGTGGTAGCTAACACATAACATCATGCATGGTGCATGGATTCGATAACCTCTTTTTCCTTGTTGACATAGGGCCTTTCTTTCCTGTTTAACATACTGTTTTGTTAACATAGGTCTCTGCGAATTAATGTTTAGGAATTTGGACAGACTGAATATTCCGTTCAAACGCATATGCATAGAAAAGTGACGAACATGTACACATGCATTAGCTTTTATGAATGGCTATGCTGTTGTCATGGCATTTTTCTCTCCCCCTTTTCATTATCATTCACTCCTGCACATAATGTCCAAAGTGTAATTGACTCGCAAGCTCTATGTTTGATGTTGAAAAACTCAGGCCCAACGAAGAAACCAATCCTTTTGGTTTCCTGTTTCGTTAAAATGCAGCCAAGTTGCTTTCAAAAAAAAAAAAAAGAAAAAAGCAGCCAAGTTGATTGTCTACTTGTGACGTGGCAATTTTCTTGTGAAATCGGAATTTAGGTCAGGCGAGTTGATTGGTCCGCCACTTTGTGCGCTTTACATGAGAGCATAATTTAGCAAGCTTAATGAGACAACTACATTTTCCTTTTCTTTTGGATCTTTTCTTTTTTTTTTTTTCTACTTTTTTAATATGCATTTGTTGGTGATTGTATTCAAGAAGTCAAAGGAGGAATTCTGTTTCCCATTTCCCACAAAGATGTATAAGAAATGTTTTCTATGACTTCCATGCTTCCTGGAATTTCATGATGTCAATACCAAAAAAAAAACTCCACACGGGGTGACACTTTTGTGCATTGATCAGGATCATAGATTTGGTGGGCCATCATGTGGATAGGACTTATGAGCACAAAAATCCAGATGACGAGCTTATGATAGCCATTCCAACAGTGGTCTGAATATGGACATTTTTGTCACCATGTTGAGCTAAAACAATGCTTTGTTAATGCAAATGGGTACGTGATGGACTGATCTGGATCCATCTTCTTTTGAAATCTTTAGCTAGAAATATTGTAGAACAGTCTCCAAAGATGAAGTCACTGTGGAAATGATTCCCACCAGCCCACTGGTTGAAACTACTGATCAATCAATCTCCTCTGTTTCAACCAGACGCAACACATGCCAAAAGGGAATCAACACGTGCTAAACCCAACGAAACTCTAAACATGAAATTTTATTAAAAATAACCACAATGGGCTGTCACACGCAAAGCCAAAGAGGCAGTTATCCTTGGCAACTAAAGAAAAAACCTAATACAATAAGAAATGTCCAAAATGCCTTTGAATCTCACCACAAACATATAGGCTCATCTTAAACTAGTTGTACCTCACTTAAACTGTATCAGAATTGTATGATCATGGGATCATTCTGAAGCTGGCTCGATAGTGACCAATTTCATGACGTTCTAATATTGTTATGCCCGGAAAGTGGCCCACCAAAAAGTGACGAAATACCAAAGGGAAACTTGTTGAACCAATATGGACTCAGTCTAACCCTATAAATTAATTTATATAAATAAATCCTATGAATTCGATGACCATTTGTTTGATTCCATGGGCCCCATAATATATATCTGGCTTTTCATCTCATCAAACTTTGGATCAGGCATAGATCATCAATCAAGACAATATGGATGGTTGGAGTAGTCAGGTCTTTGGTCAGCCAGATTTTTTGGTCTTTTGGTTGCAGCAAATATCCACATTCAATGGGCAAAACTCAGAACATTTGGCATATGGACCATTTCATGGGTCACAGTTTTTTATTCCTTTGTGTATCTTCTTGTAATGTATATAGTTTTGGCAGATTCTGTTAGTATGCTGTTTACTGATTATCTTAAAGAAACAGATAACTGGAGTGTGAAGGCCATTAGGAGGAAGACAACTGGAACGGGAAGGATGAGGTAGTTACGTCATGTGCCTCGAAGGTTCAAGAGCAATTTCAGAGAAGGTGGTGTCTTTGCTTCTTCCATCTTTGTCAAGATTGAACGTCTTTTCTTAATTTTTTTATTTTTACTTTTGTGCCTAGCAGTTTGGTAGCTTTTGAGACTGATTTTCTCCTTTTTTAGGGACCCAAGCGGCTCCAAGGAAGACAACTGCTGCTGCATAGAGGAGTTGCTTCAGTTTTGGGGCATGTCTGAAGCATCCAGTTCTTGTATTTGATCTGGATTTTGTTGAATTTTATTAATTAGGTTCTTTTACACTGGAGATATTGCTATCTTCTATAGAGAATAGACTTTTTGACATCTTAAACTGCCGAATAAGCATGAAGTTTTAGTATTGGGATAAACCATTCTTTTGTATAAACATGAAGTTTTGATGTTGGGATAAACCATTCTTTCGTTTTCTGTATATTTGCCAGTTGCATTTTCCAGCTCAAGCAGGAGGATTTCTGTTGACCCTTTCGATAGACCTAATGCCCAAGAAATCAGAAAGAGCAAAAATAGGTTTGCTGGTCTTATGTTGAATGTTCACGGTCTTGGTACACCTTCAGTGACAGTTAGTGTCTTACCTAATATTTTTAGAATTGGGTTTTTATTTGTAACTAGATGCATCATCTTTCATTTCGCTACTCAAATCATGGGTTTAGGGCCTGCAAGATGTTGCAAATTGTATGAACTTTAACCAGTTGTCGCTTTTCGTCTTTTTGTCAGCATTACATACTTTTTGTATACCTAATGCATTTACAAGTTATAACTGATGCTGATGTTAAACATCAATCTGCTGTTCACGTGTTGCCTGGTTATTAACTTCCTAACAGATGTTTTGACTTCCTGACCTATTCTGGCTCAGGAATCTGCTATAGATAAAATTATTTAGTAACAATTAGCAATATTATTCTTCTAGCACGTTTGGCTTACAAATGCAGGTTGTGTTTCAGCTTTGACTGGTGAACTTGCATGTTCTTAATAAAATGGTTGACTTGTGATTTTAGTAAACTGACCCATTTCACCTAGGAGTTTCAGTCCCAGCGAAAACCCGTCCTGTTTCAGTAATGAGTTTCGATCCCAACCAATCCGAAAGTCTGGTCCATTCCAGGTAAGTAAATACCGGTCATTGCTGATCGGCTAATCAAACTGGGAGTTCCTCATTGATCAAGTGAGTTTAATGTGATATTTTTTCTTCCTCTTATGGTTTCTGGATGAATTTGATTATTTTTCACTTTAGCAATACCATTGATGTAAATGAATCAGCTAGTTAGAAGATCAGATCAGTGAGATAATTGATCATCTGAATCAACTTGCAATGAAGCTACCTTCCAAATTTGATAATAATATTAATAAAACTAAACTAAACTAAACGAGGTCTGAAACTTGAGTCAGGCCTGCTGCTACCATAAATATCCTGAAATGACAGCTTTGTAACTATTTCAGTTAGGATTAGGATCCCAAATCTGCCAATCTTCACCATCCCGATAGATGTTCTGAACACAAAATCCTAGAGGTATTTCAAGCCCATTAATAACTTTGTAATATTGGGGAATTGGAACTTTTTGTTAACACTTACGTGCATCCTAGAAATGGCTTGATATAGGAATGAGTCAGCCATAGCCTGATTTATTTACCTTAAATAGCCTTCGTTTTCAGGCTGAAACCAAAGCATAGCCTAATGAGTACACCTGAGCCCAAGTTAGAAGCAAGCTCGGTTAGTTGGCTAAAGGGTTGACTAGAGTCATAGGCCCATTGCCAGCCTAATTTATTGTGTTCTACTGAAGACTGGGCTGTGGAAAATAAAAACTTACTTTGACATGACAAGCTCAAACAAAACAGTAAAAATTGTGGGCTCATATCAAGTCCCAGACCCAACTACTTAGAATTTGGCAACATTAATGAAAAAAGCAGACTTGACTCTAAAATCCATGTCCAAACTCCAGATCATATCAACAAAGAGGAGACTTGACTATAAAATAGAATATGGGCCCATGCTAATCCAGTCCTGAGGCCCATTGCTTGGAACTCGATGTTCTCGACAAAAGATGAGACTTGCCTCTAATAGTAGAATCAGAGCCAAAAATCAGGCTGATTCAACCGTAGGTGCACACCATGTGAAATAGCTGAGATAAGAAGTCTCATTTTTATGATACTCCAAGTTATATGTGATGTCCACTTTTGTGCGTATAGACCATCCAATCCACTCATCCGACATTGCATACCAAGATTATTAAATTCTTCTAATACTCATGTTGTGTAAACCATGTGAATTTAAAGTATTCAGTAATGATTTTACACCGTTACCTATGGTGAAAAACCCTCTTCCCTGTGGTGCAACTGATGTAAGTCCTGGATTTCACTGAATCTACAGGACTTATGGTGAGAATGTGACGGCCCAACTGATGGATGGGGCTGATATGATGCATGTTTGTCCTCCATAATGATTAGTTAGCTAGTGCAAGTCATCCCTTCCATATGCCCATGCAATTGAGGCCATTGTAGTTTCAGTATCTCTCTTCCTTCCTCTCTCTACGTCATTCATGTACATCATATTTTCTAGCATACTTAATAGTTTTAGGCTAAAAATGAAGCACAACGCAATATGAATGAACTGAGGCCGAGTACTGGCCATCCGTCTTATGTGCTGACAGGGTCAAAGACCATTGCTGGCTCTAATTTAACGGTCTCCTGGAGCGTGGGCTATGCAAAATAAAACCTTGTAATATATTAGGCTTGAAAAGCAAACAAACCAGCTTACAATCAAACTCAAACCCATGAATTCGTGGCCCTGCTCACCCAACAAAAAGGACACTTGACTCTAAAAGTCGTTAGCATTGATTGTGCGTATTGATTCTAAGATTCAATTACGGATTTGGACTGTGGGGTCCACTGGGGAGAGGATGAGAGAGAGATGGGGGATGAGAGAAAAGATAGAGAAGAAGAGAGTACATGAAAATGACTTAAGCTTACAATTCCAATATTTCTAAAAATTAAGGAAATAAATCATCATGCATGCATAATACCTTTAGATTATGATCTTAACCGGTGTTTCAAATGCCTTTTAGGGCCCTCTTCGTTAATAGCCAAGTGGACTGCGGGGGGTTGAAGGCAGGTGTTTGATAAGTGGCCTGGTTGGCTATAATAATAACAATTGTTCAGATTTGGCCGACCATAAGAATTTAGAATATTACTCGGATCCGTTATTGTGGGTACTGCACGTTGAAGCCTACATGGACCACTCCGTGTTACAATTTGCGGTTGTAGGAGGTTGAAGACGCTCTCCTATCAGTTCCTTTCCTTTAGCCAACACTGAATCTTGTGTGCGACTTGTAATGGAAGGTTGAGTCAAAGGATAAGGCTGACTAGGGACTCTTGTAATTTTCACCTTACATGCCAACTGAACCACTTCATCTGTGGTCCTGACCGGGTGCATCTGAACTTTGTCCTGAATTGCCGGTCGTAAACCGCATATGTACTGTGTTACCTTCTGTAATTCGGCCTCCGACAAGTCATTCCTTATTACTAACCGTTGAAATTCTTTGGTGTAATATATGACAATTTGATTCCCCTATAGGAAATTTTGGTATTGCTGGAACAATACATGCTCATAATCACTGGGGAGGAATCGTGATCGAAGAAAGCGTCTCATATGTGGCCATGATCGGATAAACGCCTTATTATGTTGTATACGTGAGAGTTGTAATTGCTGCCACTGTGCAAAAACACCAGAATTTAATTTAAATGCAACTAATTTTACTTTCTTATGCTCTGGCATGTCTATGTAATCAAAATACCAGTTTACTTCAGCTAACCAATTAAGGAATTCTTTTATACGCAATAAGTCTTTAAAAGTAGAAAGTTCGGCCGTACCTCGATAGTCTCTTTCAGCACGATGTAGTCGATCATCTCCATGAATCGCTTGTCGGGCATCAACACCACCGACGTCCTCGTCGTTGGAGCTCAACTCATTTGGAGTAGCCCAACAATTCACCTCCGAAAACACTCTATGAAAGTTAGGAAGTTACCAGAATTTAGGATTTCTAATTCTAAAACTAGTTAATCTAAAAAAAAAACACAATCGTCAATCCCCAGCAACGGTGCCAAAAACTTGTTCACAACCTCAAGTGCAGGGTCGCGATGTAGTAATAATTTTGGTAAGACCAAGGTCGAATCCACAAGGACTGTACCTTGTACGGTTAATTTAGGATCCTCAGGCCAGATATATAGTTTCGAGCCGAACGGATGATGGAAACCCTGTGATCTTGCATTATGGACGACTTTCAGGCCTCTTTATCGTCAATCACTTGATTTTCTCGGATCTTTGGCGTGTAAATTTTTCGTTCTCGATCCCCTAAGATCCGTCTCTTGCCTTGGTGATTTTAGAGTATTAAATTTATGCTTTTAATACCCTTTTCAGTCCAAGCTCTTTAAATTCACCTTGCAACAAAAAGACGATTAAAATGAAGCGTTAAACAATATCATGTTTGTAAAATCAGGTAATAACTGGGGTCTAATATGCAATATTTGAGCCTCAACACATAAGAAATTGTAAAACTATCCAATTTGGAGGTTCTTGATTTGTCAATGAATCACCTAAGTGTCCATTACCACCTCGATTAAGGGATTGCTCCAAACTCGAGTATTTGAAATTGAGTGAAAATTTATGAATGGAAGCAATCCTTTTCAAATCAGTAACTTAATATACCCATAAGGCTTACTTTACTAGATCTAAGTCAAAACTCCCTCGATGGAGAGATATCACCACCACTCAAAAAATTGCTTAGGCTAGAAAAGTTAAATCTCTCCCCCCAACATGTTGCCCAATTCCATACCGCCTTCCTTTTAAGGGGTTTTAGGCTTGCAATTTGTTGATTTTTCATACAATGCTTGGAAGGTCTTCTTTGCAATAGCAAAACCTTTCAAAATGCTCTTTTAGGGGTATTCATAAAAAGCAAACAAGCAAAGGCTTATGTGATGAAGCGCGAGGTTTGTGACCCTGCAATGACTCTTCAGTAAGTCATGGTGATGCATGGAAAGGCCACAGAGTTGTAATCCTCGTTATTCTTATCTTCTCAGTTTTATTTCTTTTTGTTGAATCATTGGCGTTTCATCCATTTATTACCAAAGAAGTATAGAGAAAGGGGTTCTTGAAAGGAGCAACCAAATCTATTTTCAATACGAAATTACGATGGTATTGCCATGTTTGAAGACATCGTGAAAGTAACAAAGGGTTTTGGCGACAAATACTACATTGGAGCAGGAGGGTAAGGGAAGGTTTATAAAGCAAATCTACCATGGGCCAAGTAATAGCTATGAAGAAACTTCACCCACTCAAAGGTGTGAATTGATCTGATCAAAGAAGTTTTAGAAATGAGATATAAACATTAACAGAAATCCTCCATCACAACGCCGTGGACTGGATTATAAGGGTGAAGGTTACTAAAGGTGTGGCCCATGCTTTATCAGACATGCGCCATTATTGCATCCCACCAATTGTACATCAACACCTGTCAAGCGACAACATTCTATTAAATTTGGAACTTGTGGCTAGTGTCTCTAATTGCTGATACCAGATTCATCTAATCGGACTATACTTGCAGGCACTTACCGATATATGTCACTAGATTAGTTGCTAATACATCCTCAACACTGTAATATTTTTAGCAGCTTATATTGCTCTCTGGTTTCCTCTTAGTTACCAATTTTTCACTGGGCAATGGTGCACTATATTGTTTCAGCATGAGTTACCGTACAAAAATGGCAGTTGAATGTGAGAAAATTTTCGTTTAAAAAAATTTCTCAATCACCTCCAAGATTCCCTAATCCAGTAGTTGAAATAGGCCTTGTTCAGTGACTACCACATATTTCATTGCATTGAATTATTCCCTTGCCTTTATCTGGTCAAGTAATCGAAAAACATCCCCAATAGGGGTAGCAATAAGCAATAGGCTGGCATAAGGTTTGGAGTCGCCCACTAGGCAGGCATAAGGTTCAAATCCGGGCATTAAAAGTTAAGCCTGTTTAATAATTGGGTTAGGCTCAGGCTCCGTTCAAGAGCCCATTAGCCGAGCCCTGCCCTTTTAAAATTTCAAGGGATGCATTATACGAACAGACCAAATCTTGTACAAAAGGGGTTAGTCAGGATCCACCTTGGTCAGAGGTCATGCATAATCACCATGGCTTGGTTGGTATCCTGCTGCATAATATCGCGAGTTGGGCCTGGGTCTGTTTGCTGGGGCCTATCATAAGACCAAGCAGCACTCAGGCCTAGGTTCTACTTTGTGGACGAGCGTGGACAGGACTCTGCCCAGCCCAAGCCCAGGCCATTGACAGCTGTAGTTTCTAGCCAATGGCAATGGTTGATTCTCTTTTATTTTGTAAAGCGTCAATGATTTGGTGGACCAAATAGTCGATATGATGTTGCACACAGTGGATGGCCATGCACCAAAAGATATCCCAATATTGGAAGATCCTATCCATTGAATCTATTTCATTTTATTTATTTTTTTGATATTGAATATGGACTGTTTGCTTTATTTTCTTTTCTGACCATCAACTTGCTTGCCTCTGATTAAAAGGCTAGGATTTCTGATCAGCAGAACTATTACTACATGTGCCATCAGACAGGCCACCACCATATGAAAGCAACAGACAGTTGAAAATGATGGCCCACAATTCTCTCTATGTGTATCATCCATCTATATTTAATCTGATTCACTGTACACGTGGGATCATCCATCTATGGTTCCACTATACATGTACTCATGTATCATGCATAGCCTACTTTGTAATCCATCTTTGTACCTCTCTTTGTATCGTGTATCTCTCTTTGTATCTTGTATGGCCTGTTATACATATGGGTTAATTATGCATGTATGTTTATCTACATGTGCATGCTTGTACACTATAGCTTCTTATGGATCTGCTTCATATCTGGGATCATGCTATGAAATGTCATAAAATGATATGAAAAAATGGGTAAATTGCATGGATAAAACACATACATCATGATGGCCTACAGAGCATCAACTAGTAATAACTTGTTACTAGCAGTGTAAGTTGGACAGGACTCAGTCCAGCCCAAGCCCAGGCTGTTGACCGCTATAGTTTCCAGGCAATGGCAATGGTTGGTTTTCTTTTACTTTGTAAATTGTCAATGGTTTGGTGGACCAAACAGTTGATATGATGTTGCACACTAGTGGATATCTACTGTACGTATTACATATCAACCATTCAAACCCCAAACAGAGGCACAGCCCATAGACCCATGACCCAATCCTCAACCGTTTAATAATTGGGTTAAGAATTTAGTTTAAAATTTAACATGTGGTCCCACTTTTCAACAAATTATTAGGCCCAAGCACCACTCTTTTGACCCATTTACTCAAGCCCATTAGTACCTTTGTTATATTTGGGAATTGAAACCTTTTGTTAATACTTATGTGTGTCCTAGAAACGGTTTGATGTAGGAATGAGTCAGCCATAGCTTGATTCATTTACTTTAACAACCTTAATTTGTTTTCTGGTGAAAACCAAAGCATAGCCCAATAAGTACACCTAAGCCCAAGTTGGAAGCAAGCTCTCACCACTAAAAATTTCCCACGGCCTGCTGTAATGTTTCTGCCATCCAACCTTTTATTGATTAGGTCACACACAAATATCAATTTCATCCAAAACCTTTCAATTGAAGGTAAGGTTATCTTAGAAACTTAAAAAATGTGGCTACTAACCGAATGATGGCTTAGATTTCATCTGCAAAAGCTAACCAACAGCTTGTCTTTTACCTGCACAAGTCTTTTCACCCGAGTTTCTCTCTCTGATATCCAAAATGCAGTTTCTGATATGGATGCTGAGCATTACTTTTGTTTGATGAGGAAGAATGAGTTCATGTGGATAAGATCTAACCCATCAATCAGGTGTGCTACTCTTTATTTGGATCAGCACTAACAAATAAAGCTGATTCAAAAGTCAGGTGGTACACACCGTGAGAAACAGTTGAGATGAGAAGTCTCACAATTAAAATAGTCCAAGTTTTTTTATCCTGGCTGCTGCCTGAAAATCTAGTTCTGTACATTTGCCTCATCAATGAAATCTTGTTTTGAAAAAAAAGTAAAAAAATAAAATAGTCCAAGTTATATGTGGTGCCCACCATGATGTGTATATACCATCCAATCCATTCTTCTCACATTTCACGCTAGGATTAATCAATTCGCCGAAAATTAGGACATTCTACTACTACTCGTGTTGGCCAAACTATGTGAATTTAAAGTTGTTAGGAATGATTTTACACTATTCCCTATGGTGTAGCTAATGTAAGTTCTGGATTTCGTGTGAAAATTTGACAGCCAAACTGATGGACAGTGTGGATCAGATGCAGGTTTATACCACATAGTGATTAGTTAGCCAGCAAAAGTCATCCCCTCCATGTGCCTAGGCAATTCAGGCTATTGTAGACCCGATTTCTCTCATCCTCCCTCTCTCCATGTGGTTGTGCACCACATATCTAAGTTACTATAAGTGAACCACAACACAATAAGCATACCTAAACCTGACTACTGGCCATCTAGCCCATGAGCTTAACAGACTCAGACCATTGCCACCTCTAATTTAATGGTCCACTTAGTCCTCAGCTTTACAAAATAAAACCTTGTAATAGACTATGCTTGACAAGTCCAAACAAATTAGTTTAAATCCAGATCAAACTCATCCATTCACGGCCCTACTTCTTGAAAATTTGCAAAACCTGACAAAAATGGAGACTTTGACTCTAAAAGTCACTAGATTGTTTGTTCTAATTATGCAACCATGGATAGGAAAAAGAAGTGGTGCGTATTGGTTACAATAAAGGAGATCCAATCACTGGATTAGGCTACACATGATGTGGAGTCTACTGGGGAAAGGATGAGAGAGACGAGAGATGGGAGATGAGAGAGAGTATATGAAAATGACTTGAAACTTATAATTCTAATTAGGATTCTAAAAATTAAGAAAATAAATCATTATGCAAGCATAACACCATAACATTATAATAGCAATTAGTGTTCCGAACCCATTTTGTTAACATAATGCGTGATGCTATAATGCATCATTTTTATAATTTATAGTTAGGTATATGATTAGCAATCCAAATGGGCCCTAGAAGCTGCAACCTGCATTCTCATTTTACTTGGAGGTTTTAGGTAGGAGATCCGGTAAAATTTAAATTGAGGAATGAGCCATTGCCAAAGAATCCTCTGCAAAACTTGTTGCAGGCAGAGCATGCAACAATCAATGTCATGTCATCAGTTGTGACATGTCTGTGACATTGACTCCCTTCATCAGTTGTGCCACCTTCGGCAAACCATTAGGCCCTATTTGTTTTTTCCTCCTGTATCCTACGTAGCTTGTAATTGGCTTAAGGGTGGTAATATAATTTCTGTTGGGAAACTGCACAACTTTCTCTTCTATGTGCAAATTAATGAGATTAATAATATAAGAGATTTAATGGATGACAAACACTTCCAACACAAGCAAATCATCGAATATGTAAAGTGTAAGAGACAAATTTTATACATGGAAAATCCTTTGATGTGAAGGAAAAAATTATGGGACCAGTACTGTGCAAAACCACTATGTTAGAGATAATAAAAGTTCCATCATCAAGAGAACAACTCTCTTAGATGCCCTAATAAATTACCCAAAAGTTGAATTTCAAGCAACAATAAAAGAAAGAATTTTGTTGCCAAATAAGGATTGTACAAAATTCCAACACAACTTTTGAAGAAGACAATCGAAGAAATTAGTGTTGTGAATGGACTCTCACAAACCCCGAGATAAAAACTGGTTCTTATAGTCAACAAGAAGTTTGGAGAAATAAGAGACCTTTCTCATCTTTTTCCACCAACTATTCTCCTCTTTATCACTAAGAACGAAAATCAAAATATAGCAACAAGTCTCTCTAGATAGGAAAAATATATATTATTTTTCTCTCCTTTTACTTTCTTTAAAAAAATAATAAAAAAACTGAAAATAAAAATACCCCCATACACGTAGTTAGAGGAAAGACTACTTAAGGCCATACATGTGGGTCCCATTTCCACATGCAAAAGGACCCTCAACAATCTCTTACTCATCTTTCAAGAAAAGTAGGTAAAAAAAATAAAATTAAAAACTATCTACTTTATTAGCCATAATTTAGTAAGTATACCGGAGCCTGACGACTTAGAAGCTGACCCAACCAGGTGGACCATGGGCTGACCAAATTGAGTTGCAAGCCCATTGCCTTTCCTAATTTAGTGCTCCACTAAAGCCTGGGCCATGCAAAATGAAACTTCAAATAGACTTTCTCCTAAAAAGTACAAATGAATCAATAAATACATGGGCCCTACTCATTGGAATATAGTAGTACCCAACAAAATGGAGGCTTGGAGACTTAACGCTAAGAGTAGAATCTGGCCCAAAACTATCCAATCCTAGGACCACTCTTTGAATTGTTGATGCTCCATGAAAAATTAGAGACTTGACTCTAAAAACTAGAATTTAAAACGTACATATCTAGTGTGGTGCCCATTCATTGGAATACAACAGTGCCAAATAAAATGGAGACTTAACTCTAAGAGTAGAATCTGGCCCAAAACTATCTAGTCCTAGGACCACTCCTTGAATTGTCGATACTCCATGAAAAATTAGAGACTTGACTCTAAAAACTAGAATTTAAAATGTACATATATAGTTTGGGGCCCACTCATTCTAATACAACGGTGCTAAACAAAATGGCGACTTAGTTCTAAGAATAGAATCTAGCCCAAAACTAGCCAATCCCGAGGCCACTGCTTGAATTATCGATGCTTCAAACAAAATTATAGACTTAACTCTGAAACTAAAATTTAAACTGTATCTACTTTGGGGCCCACTGGTTGGAATACAGTAGTACACAACAAAATGGAGACTTTTCTATAACAATAAAATTTGCCCCAAAACTATCCGGTCCCGGGGCAACTCCTTGAATTATCGATGCTCCAAACAAAATTAGAAACTTGACTGTAAAAGTAGAAATTAAAATGCATCTAATTTGGGGCTCACTTGTTGGAATCTTGCGACGGATGCCCCATATAAGTGTCATGCTAATTGAAAAGATGGTATGTCACCAAAAGTTGTAGTGATCTATTCAGCATTGAGTACTGAAGATGAGTGTCATTGTCCAGTGGGCTTGAGTTCTGCTACTGCTATTGGAAGTGCTTTCTTTTTGCCTTATCCATTTCTAGTAAAGTCACAAAGACTTTTTATCCGTTTCCCAAAGAAGGCGCCGAAATGTTGGCGCAATATCTCATACCCTAAGCCTTAGTTACACTACTTAGATCCAGATTCCTAGCCTAACTTTGGCATCGAAGAGTCCCCTGCTCTAGCCAGCATCTCCTTTGTCCTTTTCCTGTGCAGGCTTATAGGGATCGGCGCGAGTGTTTGGAGCTCGGCAAGGGCGAACCAGATTTTTGCATCAACACATAGCATGATCCATTTCAATTCCGTACTACAGGAAGCTTAATTTTAAACTAAATCTTAACCTACTTTGGGAATCAAAGTGTAAATTTTAGTGAGATGGAACCCAAGTGGAGTGGACCAATTTGAAAATTATAAGAAGCAATAAAACATCATTTTTCCTCTTTGTTTTCGGATTACATGTAATGGGCAATAATCCACTAAATCAACGCTTGAATTGTAGAATTCTCACAATTTTGAAAATTTACCAATAATTTCTTTTATATATATATATATATATATATATATATATGAGCAGTGGTCTCCTATGAACAGTACCGCACGAGATTTCGTACGCACTAAAGCATTCACGTAAGCCGTAAGAGACCTCATACACATCGAGGCTAGCTTGTAGGCTAGGGGTGGGCTCAACACAATAATTTCGTGAAATCCACTATGACCACAAGATCATTGATGAAAATTTAGCCACATAATTCAAAACCTAATTAGACTCATGATTTAGGTGGGCCACAATAAAGGAAAAAGTGGGAGAAGGGAATACTTACCGTTGAATTTTTAAAGGGCCCCACCGTGATGCATTCCAACTATTCATGCATTCCAACCATATATAATTTATGTGGGCTACAACAAGTGAATTAATTTGGATGGTAAGCGTCCTCCCACACTATTTCCATTAATGCGCCCTACCTAAATTAGGGATCATGTTGATGTTTGATCCCTACTAATAATTTTTTATCACCCACCTCATGGCTGGAGTGGATTTCACATACACATCGAGGTGGGCATCCCCAACACAATCTATTGGCATAGGATGGCAAGACTAGCAGGACATGGATTCTATTATGCATGTGAACGTCTACCATTAAAAATTGTAAAGGGCCACGTAAGTTTTGGATCAAGCTTATAATTATTTTTTTCCCTTCGTCCATGTCTTTAAGATCTTACTATCAGGTTGGATGACAAATAAACATCACCGTGGGATCTAGAAAGGTTTCAACAGTGGAAATCATTATCCCCACCGTTTCCTGTGGTATGATCCACCTGATCTTTAGATATGCTTCAATTTTGGGCTCAACCCCTTACAATAGATGAAAAAAAATGGATGGACAGCATGGATAGACCACATACATTCAAGGTGGTCCCAAATGAGTTTTGTAACCCTTAAAATTCTTTTAATGGTGGGCGTTCAATAACTACATTTTCATATGGTGTGGTCACATCAATAGTACATACATATAAATTTTTCATTACCGTGCATGAATTTTAATAAGGCAGATAATGGTTGGAATGGATGTCTCAAACGAATCACAGTGGGGTCCACCCTCAACCTACTGTCTAAGTAAGCCGGCCTTAGTGCACACGAAGTCTCATGCGGTACAGTTCGCAGGAGACCGGGACTATATATATATATATATATATATATATATATATATATATATATATATATGTGTGTGTGTGTGTGTGTGTGTGTGTGTGTGTGTGTGTGTGTGAAGCCGTATTATTTCCGCCGACAAGCTGATATGGTACGGCACAGGCCTGAAAAGAATTCCTACTTGCATTAGGTACTAAAAGATTGAATTGTCATGCATTATTATTCTTGGAGTTAGGTAAACATTGAACAGCAACTCAATGGACGATATGGATTTCCTTCACACGAAGTCATTGCCCCCTTAGAAACGGTAGGCACGACCCAAACAAGCCAGGCACCAATTTCCTTCACACGAAGTCATTCCCCCCTTAGAAACGGTAGGCACGACCCAAACAAGCCAGGCACCAATTTCCTTCACACGAAGTCATTGCCCCCTTAGAAACGGTAGGCACGACCCAAACAAGCCAGGCACGAATTTCCTCACTAGAAGTCATTGCCCCCATAGAAAGGGTCGACACGACCCAAACAAGCCAGGCACGAATTTGCATCCTTACTGACGCTGCCAGCATCATGGTGGCTACTGGACAGTGCTCTGTGTGCCCTACCATGATGTATGTATTATATCCATGCTGTCCATCTATTTTTTCAGATTATTGTAGGTTATAAGCTAAAAAATGAGGTAATTCCAAATCTCAAGCGGACCAGACCACAGTAAAACAGTGGTGATCAAATGCCCACCATTAAAAACTTCCTAAGGCCCACGGTAATTTTTACTTGCCATCCAACCTTTTTATTAGGTCACAGAGACATGGATTAAGGGAAAAACCAAATATTAGCTTCATCCAAAACTTTTATGGCCCTAAAAAGTTTTTAATGGTGGCCTTTCAATCACCACTCTTTCCTATAGTGTGGTTGACATGAGATTTGGATCTGCCTCGTTTTTGGGATCATGCCCTAAAATGATATGGAAAAATGGATGGACGGAAGGGAAAAATCACATACATCATGGTGGGGCCTACATAGTACCATCCAGTAGCTACTGGTTAGGTCAGGCAATTCTCGTCCATTTACATCCCATCAACACTGACTTTTAAAACAAAGCCAAAGACGTCGAGGAGATTGAAACAGGCTCGGAAGGAAGCTTATACCAGAAAATTTAAGCGAGTCAAAGACGTCGAGGAAATTGAAACACCGCGGAGGAAGCTTATTGCTTTCCCATCCTTTTCATACTGGTTGCTGACTGTATCTCAGATCTAGAGCGAGTGCAGACACTTTCATGGCAAAGATGGACAAGAGAAAGTCCGATCCGAGGCAGAAATAATCCTGACCGTCAATACTTTAAAACGATCTTATCTTGTAAAAAGGGATGAGTTTTTCCATATATCATAATTTTAGGGAGGAGAACTACATAACCCAATCAACCCCGCTGCACCGCGTTGCCCACGCCGGATTTACGAGATTCTATCAGTTGGTCAAAAATCTCGATTAATTTTGTTTTTACTATAAATAATAAGTTTTAGTTGGAATATAACTTTGATCCTCTAAGTTGTAGAAGTTGTACCCAACATGAAAAAAAAAAAAAAATGCTTAGAAAAATTAGGAGAATAATGTGGTTAGGCCAAATTGGACCCTTACTATTTTTTTTGCCGAAAACCATAAGTCTAGTAGAAATAGAGGTTGTCTATAAATAGTAAATTGACTATTTATAGTAAGTCAGGTGTTTGAATTGGAGTCTAAGTCTAAAACTCCATCCTAAGTTAGAGTTCCTTATTTAAAGAGTTGTAATTTCATTTTTTATCATCAAAGTTATTTCGAATTTTTGAGAAATTATTTCTACTTTTATCCCTCGCCGATTCGAGGAAGCTCTCTGAGGAGTCCAGAGAGCTCCCTAGATTCGGAGTAGATATCCCCTGAGAGAAAGATGGTGATCGATCTCATCATGTCCCTCCCTATGTCAAGTGGTATCAGAGTGAGGGCTCCCCTCAGGCCGATTGCAACTAATGACAGAATGGACCAAAATCATGTGGACGGTGATCCATGAATTCGTTATCTATAAAAAAGAATGAAAGATTTTCATTTAGAAAGTCAGTTAACCATGCAAGGGTTACAAGCAACTCTCGATCATATTGTGAATGCGCTAATTTTGCCCCAAGCCCAAGACAATGCTTAACCGCTCATTATCATTATACGGCACAACCCTAATTTCCGTAAAGCACTTCCAAAGGTAAATCGTAGAGCTATCCTAGATGAATTGAGCTTCAAGGACGAGGATATCGGTGGCGTCGTTGCCCAACGACCAGTCCATAAAGACAATTGACTAGGTCGTGCTGAAAGATACTATTGAGGTAAGGCTGAACTTTTCAGTTTTAATGGCTTATTATGTATAAAAGACTTCCTCGATTGGTTAGCCAAAGTAGAGCGGTATTTTATTATATGGACGTGCTAAAAGAAAAGAAAGTAAAGTTGGTTGTGTTTAAATTAAATCTGATGCTTTTGCATGGTGGAAGCAATTACAAATCTCACATGCCTAATAGAAAGAGGTGTCCATCCGATCATGGCCGCAAATGAGACGCCTTCTTTGATCACGATTTCTCCCGAGTGATTACGAGTAGGTATTATTCTAACAATATCAAAATTGTCGGCAGGAGAATCAGATCGTTACATATTACACCAAAGATTTCCAACAGTTGGTAACGTGGAATGATTTATCAAAAACTGAATTGTAGAAGGTAGCACAATTCATAGGAGATTTATGAACAACAATTCAGGACCAAATTTAGATACACTCGGTCGGGACCGTGGATGAAGCGGTTCAGTTGGCAGGTGGGCGGAACACAGCTTGCAAGAGTCTCTACTCGGCCTTATCCTTCAACTCGGTCCCCTATGACAGGTCCCACGCAAGATTCAGTATTGGCTAAAGGAAAGGAACCAGTAGGAAGGCGTCCTCAACCTGCTACAATTGTAAACTGTGACACGGGGAGCGGTCCATTTAGGCCTCAACGTGTGGTACACACAATAGTGGGTTCGAGTAGGATTCTAAATCCTTATGGTCTACCAAAGACGAACGATTATTATTGTTGTGGCTAACTGGGCCACTTATCAAACACCTGCCCTTAACACCCCGTAGCTCACTTGGCTATTAACGAAGGGGGTATTGAAGGTGAGGTAACGGAAAAAGGCCTTGGATTTGATGAGAGTGAACAAGCCATTGAAGAATGAGGTACTGACAAAGAATGGTTGGCCAAGGATCATGGCGAATCATTGGTCATGAGGTGGTTATTATACACTTTAAAGAAGGAGGTGCACCCGGAGAGGCACAATATATTTAGTACGCAGTGTACCGTCAATGGCTAGGTCTGTGATGTAATCATAGATAGTGGTAGTAGTGAGAACATCATCTTGAAGGTGATGGTGGACAAGTTATACAGCTACCTATGACAAAGCATAATCATTTCCCGAAGATAAGAACATGTTTACATCTTCGTCAATGATGGTTGACATATAATCGTTGTCCGTATGGTACAAGAAAACCACCATAAAGCTTCTAAAGTGGAGGGGAGTTCCCTCCTAACCATTCGGGATTTCATAGAGGAATTCAAGAAAACCAACAAGGTGTATGCCATAGTGGTAAAGGGTAGGGAATTGGAGCCCCTTTTAAACATTCCTCCAAGTTTAAGGTCGTTGTTGAACGAATTCAAAGAGGTTTTTCTCGAAGAGTTATCCAATGGATTGCCCCCCATGCGAGACATCCAACATCACATAAACATCATTCATGGGGCTAGCTTGCCCAACTGCCCTCATTATCGAATGAGTCTGAAACAGTGTGAGAGACTTCAGGAGCAGGTGGAGGAATTGATCCCTAAAGTGTCTTTTGAGAAAGAGAGAGCATAAGCCCATGTATCATACCAGCTTTATTAACGTTGAAGAAAGATGGGAGCTGGCACATGCGTGTCAACAGCCGGGTAATTAACAAGATTACATTTAAATATCGGTTTTCGATACCATGGTTAGACAACATGCTTGATATGATAGAAGGTGCTAAGGTGTTCTTTAAACTAGATCTGAGGAGTAGATATTATCATATATATTCGTATTCGGCCCAATGATGAGTGGAAAATGACATTCAAGACTAAGGAATGGTTATATGAGTGACTGGTAATGACCTTTAGTCTATCGAACGCACTGAGTACTTTTATGCATCTGATGAATCAAGTATTAAAACCGTTCATTAACTGGATTATTCATTGTTGCTAGCTCTACCTAATGATTGGATCTTGCACACGTGTGCTGTGATTTGGGGTGTCAATAAGTCGAGTTTGGATCAGGCATAAAGCCTGACCTTGACATGAGCCTAGCACCACAAGCCCAATTTTACTAGGATCGGTCTGACCCAACCTAAAAATTGATATCGAATGTTCCTAATGCATCCATTGAGAGGAGGGTCTCACATGCAAGGTGATATAGACATTGTAAAAATAAAAGCCAGCTATTTAGGTGCAAGATGCAAGCATTGCCTAACCTGCAATGGGAATGTATATTTATAGGACAAAACACTTGCTAAGGCCAGGCTAGGCAGAATGGATCAGGCGAATATAACTTGAGCCCAAGCTGGATTAAGGGCTTGTGTAGGTCCAAGTGAACTAGGTTGAGTCTAATCCAATTTGGTGGTTGTCAGCACTGAAAACATGAGTGATTTTGTGATGTAGAGCTAGTCACTGACACTTTCATGGCCAAGATGGATTAGAAAAGGCTCGGTCGATGATAGAAGTGATCTGGACCGTCAGAACTTAAGACGAACGTATCTCACAAACCGGGATGAGCTATTGGACGTACCATATATGATTTTGGGGTAGGACGAGTGTAACACCCCGCCTTAAAACTAGAACAGTGTCCTGAGGCGCTCACGTACGAACCGACGCAGAGGACCGTACAATTCGATCTCCCGTGTGGGCTTATCACCAGTAAGTTAATCCTAATTAAGCCACTAATGCAATTAGATCAAATGGTGTTCAGGCCGAAAACAGGTTGTAGAGCTAGACGACCAAATTACACTTGGCGACTATTCGTACAAGCCGTGTACCGCCCGAAGAAAAACCAAAAAAAATTCCAAAATTCTGGTAGGCCATGGGTCTCATTGGGCTTATGGTCCATCGTGGACATCAGGCTCAGGTGGTGCCCAGAAATGGGCGAATCGTGCCGTCTAGCTGGCACTTGGAAAACGCGAGTCGCCAGGCCTAAAGAAGGAAGATATGAAAATTTAATTAATTGGCTCTATTCCTTAAGTCAGAAAATCTGGGCATTTTAGCCATCAGATCTCTTCTAAATTTACATCAAAGGCTAGGAACATTTCCCTGCCCTCACCCATGAAATCTGATTGTTGATCGAAAGCTTGTAACCATTGATCACAAATCGGACCGCTGCAGCAAAACCTCGCGTCCGTTTGCCATCAAATTCCACCTGACCCTTCATCAAGCCATGGGGCACCTAATCCACCAATTAGATGGGCTAGGCGCCCATCAGGGTGGCCCCAATAGCCTAGAAAGGGCCCCACAGAGCCATTGGTGGCATATTAAGAAATTCAGGGCCAAGGGATATAATTCCAGGGTATTTAATGCCAACACTCTCATTTGCTGAAAATTCTAGCAACTGAAATCAGAGAGAGAGAGAGAGAGAGAGAGAGAGAGGAGAGAGAGAGAGAGAGAGAGAGTAAAGGTGGTGCTTGGGGACTGAAATTTTCCGCACCCACGTCCTTATATTGCCAAGAATTCCGGCCGATCGCCATAGAACCGAGCTACACCCGATCTAAGGTGAGAATCGGACTTCAATCCACTCATTTTAGTGATCAGCCACATGCATGCATCTTATCTCCACTTTCTTGCAACGCAGGGCCCCGACACGTCAAGTTTGCGGACCCGATGACATTAGGATGCTTAGGAAGGCTTCCGGTCAACTATAGGTGCAGACCATTACCCTTAGATGGCCAATCTTCGTGCCTAGCGTGGTTTTTAGTAAACGTGTTTGATGAAACTTCCTTGCATGTTGCTGAAATTGAATTGGTTGAGTTAATTTGTGAAATTTAGGGTTTTCTCCAAATGGAAAAGGGGTTAAGGTCCAAACATTCCCAAATATATAAAATGCTATGTTGCAGGTTGAATTAGGGTGTATGCACTTAGTTTATCAACTAAATGCTGAATTCGCTGGTTGATTTCAGTTGTATGTGAGACATGATAGGCATAGGAGTAGTGCCTTGTAGTTGAATTGCTGAATCTCTGAATTAATCGCGCTAAATTTCTGATGTATTGCTGAATTTCCTGTTTTATGTTGGCATATGTGAATTCGTGTTGACAAGCCTAGGTACATGGCCGCCCCTTTGGTAGAAATCGATGAAATATGTGAACATGACTCTCTCATTTCGTGAAAATTATTGGGTTGTTGTCTATGTACTTGGAATGTTAAACTTTATTCTGCATTAGTAGAGTTACTCTGGAGATGCTGAACTTATACTGCCAGTTTATGAACTTGTCGTTTCATGGATTGGCCGATTGACCATAATTATTTTGGGAAACCCTTTTATTGGCTCAGCCCACGGGCAAATCTGGCCCTATTAGTTAAGCTGTGAATTGATGGTCATAGTTGGACTACACGAGACACCGTTCTCAGGCCGTTCGGTTTATGATGCGACTTATGAGGGCATATTGGCTTACAATCGGCCATCCTTATATGTTAACCATATTTGCACGCCCATGTAGGAACTTGAGATACCCCGAGACCTTTGCGCCCACTGTTTAATTATAAGATTTGGCCCACAAGACTCCTGAGCCGGGGACAGTGGTATGAGACACTGTGCCCGTGCTGTTGGCCTACACTGAGGTGACGAGCTTCCCCGTAATAACCAATGAGCACCAAGACTCGTGAGCCAAGGATGGTGGTATGGGACACTGTGCCCGTGCTGTCGGCCTATGCTGGGGTGACGACCTCCCCATAGTAACGCGAGCAGGACCTGGAAGTTTTAATTGATTTCGTATGAGCCCAGAGCTATGGGATTGACGAACTCACGAGGGCTAAGGACCGCGAGAGCCATACAGCCACGGTCGTGAGCCGCGCGATCAAGTTTGGGCAATGTTTCTGCTAAGGGTATTCCGGTTTTCCCAACCCGCTAGATGAATGAACGTAAATAATTAACTCAGCTAATATGTTTATAACATTGCATTACTTATTTTGGTAATTCGGCAGTCGAGGTCGCACTGAGGGAGTGTTGGTCATTGCGATCATTAGATGTTGTACTTCGAGGGAGTGTTGTTGTTTACTAAATGCATTTCATGCATGATTATTTGTGCCATCTATTTCTAATGGTACCACTGAGTTAGCTACTCACTCCCACTCTGGGACGGTGTTCTAAAACACCAACTAGAATCTCGCATAAATGCAGGAACTTTGGAGCAAGACATGTTGGAAGATGTCGGTGTGGACGACGATGAGGAACAGATGTATTTCCAAACATTTGACGGACTCTACTAGCTCGATGGATGATCTCGGGTTTGTGCCAAGGCCCAATCCTTTCCAGGGAGTGATGAGAGGATGGGACTAGGTCCCTAATTGATATTTTATTTCTTTGGATTATGGGGTTTACATTGGTTTATGACTTTATTAGTAGCACTTGGATTTGTGAATGGTTTATACTTAAATCTCTAATGATCAGTTGCTTTATGTTTGATTTAATCCTCTTTGATTTCATGATGCCCACATTTACTTGCATATGAGGCCCATTAGGGTACACGTGCCACTCGGGAATTCGAGAGCCGATTTTCTACTCGGCCCTTGAATTTCGCGGCGTTACAACTTGGTATCAGAGTATGGTTGGATTAAACCGGGCATGGGGTGACGCGTTTATCGCAACACACTCTGACTAGGAGGAGGGAGCAAATGAACTTATAAACAATATTAGGATCCACAGATTCCACCTACTAGCAAGACTGAACCCTGTATGCTAGTCTAGGACTTGTAAATAGAAAGGCGTAGGCTATATGAAATGACACAAGTCACTTCCAATCAAGGATAAATGAATTTAGTCGACTCAATTCTAACACGTCGGGACTAAGCCGCGCGGGTAATTCACGAGACTGCAATGGCCTAAACATTCAAACTTGACAGTTTGATATAACATAAAATCCCTTTAAATTCCCAGCCTAGTTGAGACAGAAAGTCCTTGCATTGACTTAAAGGACTTTAGGCCCGCTTGAATCATCGTTTGTAGGATTTTTCAAGGCCCAAAAATGAACCTAACAACGCAATGAAACGATCCTTGGACCGCGATTAATGGACCCGACCAATCAGGGGCCTAACAAATGCATTTAAGGGGACCCAAGGGGTCCCACAAACCGCGAGAGAGGACCCAGGGTGGCAGGCCACCGTCGAGTGGCGGCTGCGGCGGCGACGCCAGAAGTTGTAGAGGACGGCAGCAGAACCGCCATTTTGGTGGCGCGCCTCCTCTGGCTCTTGAGGGCGGCGACGCGCCACCGCTGGCCCAGCCATGTGGGGTCCCTCCCACCTGGGGGCCCCTTTTTGATCATCCCTTTTCCCTTTTAAGCCCAAAAATACCCCTCCCAACCCTTTCCTACACTCCAAACCTCTCCTAAACCCTTCCTCACTCCCAAATCTTATTTCAAAGCTCCTAGGTCCATCTTCTTCCTTACATGCTTCATCCCTGACCCACTCTCAATCCTAATCATCCTAAATCTTCCTTGCACCCTTATTATCACTCATTTGAGCACAAAACTCTCCTTTTAGGGTCCCACTATTCTCACTCCTTCAAATCCATTACATTCTCTAAGCATTCTCACCTCAATGGCTTTCTTTGAGGTGGTGACATCCATCTTCTCTATCTCTATGCTTCTTTCTCTTATGGGGAAGAAGCGGGTAGCCTCCGATGGAGCCAGGCTGAGTCGAGAGAGAATCTAAGAAGAATCTTGATGTCGGTGCCGGCCCAAGCACTGAGGAGGCCGATGTATGGTGGGATAGCGTGTTGAGAACCGTCCTCGAAAATTTCGTATGGACTTGGGAGGATTTCGAGATGAGCTTCTCCCAGAAATACTTCCCATGTACATACCGAATTGAGAAGGAGAATAAATTTCTGCACCTCCAACAAGGGGGAATGTTGATGGCCGAATATGAAAACTGGTTCACCAAAAAATCTTGCTATGCCCCCCGAATTGTTGCTGACGAAGAAACTTGCATGAGGTGTTTTGCTGAAGGATTGAGGGCCGGAATCCACACCAAGATGTGTTGTGCGAACATTCAGACCTATGCGGAGTTAGTGGAGATGTCCTTGCGATAGGAGCAGGACGGAGAGCGAGTCTCCCGGGTGTGCCTCCAAGTCGAGTCACGGGGGAGATCTGGGGGACAGTCTTCCTCCTCCTCACGGAAGAAGGGTACAACCAAGTTCGCCTCCTCAGCATGCTCCTCCTCCACCCGTATACGCCTGACCCGATTGTACCTGCAGGTATTGCAGAAAAGTGGGGCATTCGGAGGCGTATTGCTTCTCGAAGATGAGAGATCATGGTTATATGCCCCCTCAACGTGCAAGCCGACTGCCCCAACAAGTGTTGCCAACTCCCCCTCAACGAGCCGCGGGCCCGTCCCAACAATTTCTTAGGTTGCCGGCGCCTCAAATTTGGCCGCCGCCTCAGCCTACGCATCAGCCCAATAGGACGTAACAAGCCCGTGTTCATGCCCTAACCGCTGAAGGTGTGGATGCAGCCACAATCACACTGTCAGCATTTGAAGTCACTGTTAATATTCAAGGTATCAC
The DNA here is from genome assembly GCA_021015155.1 of Magnolia officinalis. Classification (NCBI taxonomy): domain Eukaryota; kingdom Viridiplantae; phylum Streptophyta; class Magnoliopsida; order Magnoliales; family Magnoliaceae; genus Magnolia; species Magnolia officinalis. The sequence goes on along the minus strand of JAJHSJ010000003.1, from coordinate 85,027,380 downwards.
TGTTTTTCTTCTCGTGGACACTGGGTCCACAACATCACTCATATCATATACAACCGCCAAGAATTTGAGGTTACCGACTACTCCCATGTTGGGAGTAAGAATCATAATGGCAACAGGAACCTTCACTGAAGCTACATCCGTCTGCTAAGGTTGCCCCATTAATATGGGAAACAAGAGAATACGCGTGGACCTTATAGTCACAAAGGTCTTCCACTGTGATGTGATCTTGGGTATGAACTGGCTCTCCGCAATGAGAGCTGAGATCGATTATGAGGACCGGACGGTGACAATCTATGAAGACGGTAGCTCTCCTTTTGCATTTCCGGTTCAGGTTAGCTATCCACAACAAGTCCTCTGTTATGTGTCGTAAGAAGAGGGCGATGAAGAACTTTCATTAACATACACACCCATGGTTAAGGACTACGTCGATGTATTCAAACAATTACCGGGACTCCCTCCTAGACGGGAGATTGATTTCACCATAGAATTGGTGCCGGGTACTGCGCCCTTTTCTCTTTCAACCTACCGAATGCTTCCATGTGAAATGGAGGAACTTCGGATTCAGATAGACGATATGCTAGACTCAAGTTTCATTCGACCCAGTGTATTCCCTTGGGGAGCCCCAATTGTGTTTGTAAGAAAGAAGGATGACTCCTTACGATTGTGCATCGATTATTGATGGTTGAACCAAGTCACTGTGAAGAACGAATACCCACTGCCTCGAATTGATGACCTATTCGATCAACTGAGAGGTGCTCAGTACTTCTCGAAGATCGATTTGCAATCCAGGTACCATCAACTTCGAGTTAGAGAAGATGACATACCAAAAATGGCGTTTAGAATCAACTTCGGGCACTATGAGTTCTTGGTTATGCCTTTCGGACTCACGAATGCTCCAGCTGTATTCATGGACATGATGAACAGAGTTTTCAGACATTTTCTATACTAATTGTTCTCGTGTTCATTAATGACATCCTAATATACTCCAGAAGTCGTAAGGAGCATGAAGAACGCTTACAAGCAGTTTTGGAAATGCTCAAGCGAAACAAGTTTTAAGCTAAATTCTGAAAGTGCGACTTCTGAAAAGAGGAAGTCAAGTTCCTTCGCCGCGTAGTGTCCAAGGAAGGCATCACTGTAGACCTAACTAAGGTAGCGGCGATAAAAGATTGGAAGCGAGCGAGCTCAATTACGGAAGTCAGGAGCTTCTTGGGATTGGCGAGATATTACCGCCGTTTTATTAAGAATTTTTCTAAAATCGTCTGACCTTTATCCCAGCTCACCAGGAAGGACCTCAAGTTCGCTTGGAATGACAAGGCGGAAGCGGGCTTCCTAGAATTGAAAGAGAAGTTGACCTCGGCTCCAGTGCTCATTCTGCCTGAGCAAAGGGTCAAGTGCACCATCTACACGGATTCTTCTCGTGTAGGGCAGGGTTGTGTCCTTATGCGGAAGGACATAGTCATTGCCTATGTCTCACGACAGTTGAGGAAACAGGAAGAGAATTATCCTACCCATGACCTCAAGCTGGCGGCGGTTATCTTCACCTTGAAGCTATGGAGGCATTACCTTTATGGGGAAGAGTTTGAGCTCTTTTACGATCACAAGAGTCTCAAGTACATCTTCACCCACAGGGACTTGAATATGAGGCAACGTCACTGGATGGAGATGCTAAAGGACTTCAAGTTCGATGTCTCCTACCATCCTGGTAAGGCCAATCTAGTGGCAGATGCATTAAGCCGAAAGAAGACGCTAGAATTTGCCGCCCCATTAATGGTGGAAGAGTGGGGTATGGTAGAATTTGTATGGGAATTTGAGTTGAAGCTGATGATAGAAGAACCATATGAAGTCGTTGCACATGTTCATGTTTAGCCGATGATTGACAGTCAAGTCATCGAGGCCCAAAGCGACAATGAATTGTTAAGAAAAATGAGGGAACTGGCAAAAATCCGGAGCGATTCCAAATGGAGAATCAGCTCCGATGGAGGTCTACGATTCCAAGGCCGCCTTTGCGTCTTGGACCATCCCAAATTGAAAGAAGAACTTCTAGTCGAGGTCCACAACTCAAAACTAGCAATGCATCCTGGAAGTACTAATATGTACTGGGACCTTAAGCAAAACTATTGGGGGAACAACATGAAAAGAGAAATAGCCGACTATGTCTCTCGATGTCTCACATGTTAGCAAGTCAAGGCCAAACATCGTCGATTGTTAAGCCTTTTGCAGCCTATGCCTCTTGCTGAATGGAAATGGGACTTCATTTCGGATTGCCCAGAACAAGGAAGGGACATGATTTGATTTGGGTGATTGTGGATCGGTTGATAAAATCGGCTTATTTTCTCCCAATTTGAATTTCTTATTTTGCCGACGATTTAACAAGATTGTACATTAAAGAAATAGTTTGGCTCCATGGTGTTCCCTTCGAGATCGTATCGGATCGGGATACCCAATTCGCTTCAATGTTTTGGACCTGAATACAACAAGCGATGAGAGTGAAGTTGAATTTTAGAACCGCTTTTCATTCTCAGATAGATGGGTAGATAGAACGAGTAAATCAGATATTAGAAGACATATTGAGAACGTGTGCAGTAGATTTCGTGGACAATTAGGACAAATGCCTCCCTTATGCCGAGTTTACCTACAACAATAGCTTCCAAGCTAGTATCAGCATGGCACCTTAGCAGACTTTATATGGGCGCCCGTTCGAGCTCCTCACTGATGGGCTGAGATTGGTGAGAAAAGTTTATTGGGACCTGATTTGGTGCCGACAACCACCGAGAGGATTGGAATCATTAGGCGACGTCTCCTAACAACCCAGAGCAGGCAGAAGAGCTATGCAGACACAAGGTGAAGGGACCTAGAGTTTGAAGCAGGGGACCATGTGTTCCTAAGAATTTTGCCAATGAAAGGAGTCATATGTTTTGGTAAAAAAGGAAAACTTACCCCGCGATATATTGGGTCTTTCCAAATTCTCAACCGCATAGGGCCGGTCGCATATCGCTTGGCATTGCCCACTCCACTCACCGGAGTGCACAATGTGTTCCATGTCACCATGCTTAACAAGTATGTTCCCGACCCCTCGGGTGTCATTCGATAGGAACACGTGGAACTCAATGACAACGCCACGTACATTCTTAGGCCCACTCGGATCTTAGACAAGATAGAGCAAGTGTTGTGGATCAAAGCAATCTCATTGGTTAAGGTATTGTGGATACACCACAGAGAAGAAGAAGCTACTTGGAAGACTGAATGTAAGGCCCGTATCCTAATCCGTACCATTCTTTAGACTCCCGCGATCCTCACCATCGAATTTCGGCAACCCGTGACCTATAATCTGCGTGTGTGCCCGACTCTAAGTCGTATCCTGTATATCTATGTCGACTCGACTCGAAACTTATACCCAAGCGACCGCAGTTCCAACACCGTGTCTTGCGTACCATTGCAATACCCAGGCTAGGAGTTGTGGGCACGCATATATTTTGAGGAAAATGCCACGCATTTGAAAATTCTAAAAGAATCTCTACCCAAACTATCCCATCAATCACATCACTAGTTAAGTACACAACCCATCCCTCTCCCATTCCCAAAGTTAACTCTTTCTCTCTCTCTCCACCCATCCCATCTCTTACACAACATCACTCACCCATCCTTTTTGATCCCATCACCTCTCTCTCTCTCTCTCTCTCATTTCTCTCTTCACTCCCAAGCAACCGAGAGAGAGAGAGAGAGAGAGAGAGAGAGAGAGAGAGAGAGAGAGAGAGAGAGAGAGAGCAACCGTCCAAGCTCCAAGAGAAGCCAAGTGTGGCCCACTCCCCACCACACCCAATCTCCCATCCTAGCCATCCATACCTCACCATCCTATATCAAAATTAAAGCCAATGAGCTAAGGAAGCCAAGGGACCAAGGAGTGCAATCGGTGGGTGATCTTAGGATTTTCACCGTTGATTTCTATTTATGGGTCCACTTGTGGTGGGACCACTTGATGTATGCATTGTATTGAGTATGGGGGGCCCATAGTGGCGGAGTCATTCCCCTTCACACGTCTCCCTCTCTTTATTTTTTCTATTACGGCCCACTTTGAAGGATGGATTAGATCCACACCATGGATGGTGGAAACCCCACTATGATGTATTATCCACACCGTCCTTCCAGAATGGCCTGGATGAAGTAAGAACACAAATATCAGTTTGATCCAAGCGGTGGGCCATGCTGATGTGGGCCCACCATGTATTATTTATTATATCCACACCGTCCAGATTGTTGGACGGTGGATTGCACTGTGGTGCATGTGTTTTATCAAAGTTGTCCATCTGTTTGATCTAAATCATCCAGCGATTTGGACGTGGGTGTGATCCACAGTGATTTATGTATTTTGGCCCACCATCCATCTGGACGGTGGGGACCCAACAACATATAGCTGATGGAATGTCGTTAGCAAGTTCTGTAGGTCCCGCATGATGTATGTATTTCATTCCATGTCGTCCATCTGTTTTTCATCTGGGTCGTCCATCCGTGGACCCCAGCTATCCAGCTGCTGTGTTAACATCAACAGCTCATGGGGTGCTGATCATGAGGCATACGTTATATCTAAACCGTTCAATCTGATGGGGTGTGGACCCCCACACGTGTGGTCCCACCTAATGAGTTCCACATCGTCTAGACCCTGGACAGTGGGTCCCAGCAGCCTCAGCTACCCATTGACGTCAGCAAGTTCTGTGACTCCATCATAAGGTATATGTTATATCCCACCGTTCGTTCATTTCTTTCAGGACGTGTGGGGCCCACCCCACGCGTGTAGCATGTGTGGGGGGTGGGGCCCACCTTGATGTATATATTTTGTATCCACACTGTCCGTCCCTGGACGGTGTGCTATGGGATGCACCACGATGTTTATGCTTTGCAGCCATGCCGTCCATCTGTTTTGTGCCATGTGGGGCCTACCTTGATGTATGGGTCTTATCCTGCACCGTCCAGTAGCTGCTGGATGGTGGGACCCACCTCTGATGTATATGTTTTATCTATCTATCCATTTATGTGGCCCGCCGTGATGTATGTATTGTATATCTATGTCATTCATTTGATGAGGCCCAATGTGATGTAATTGCGGTCCATTTGGAACGTGCAGGGCCCACCTTAATGTGATGAATTTATGGCCCATTATGTTGCATATAAGGCCCATATGATGAGGCTCGATGTGTTGTATATGAGGCCCGATGTGATGTATGAGAGGCCCATGGATGTGGCCCATCGTGATATATTTGAGGCCCATGCGATGTAGCCCAATGCGATGTATATGAGGCCCTTGTATGAGGCCCAATGTGATGCACATGAGGCCCATGAGTGAGGCCCAATGCAATGTATGTGAGGCCCATGTGTGAGGCCCAAAGCAATGTATACGAGGACTGATGTGATGTGTGATTCCATCATGATGTATGTAATGATGTTTATCATGGGCCATGCCTTGGAAACAATGATGGTTTGATGTCCACATTGTAACTCTCCCTAAGGCCCATTGTTAGGCCCATTCTCACCTCCCCTTAGTGGGCTAACCCAAACCGTTGGGCTCCCATGATCGTTAGGCCCATCCTTGATATGAGTAGGCCGTCTAGGCCCATCCTTGATATGAGGAGAGTACATCATCATTTAGTATAACTTCACGATCCATGCCCATGTGCATCATATGTATGCTTGATATGAGGAGTGATTGATCATAGCACATGCCATTGCGCGGATTATTATGGGACTCCCTGATAGGAGGAGTTGCCCATATGAGCGCGCAGTGCACACAGGATTGCTGCATGACTGGATAGTATGATTCATTCATCTTGTATTTGTGTGATATGATTTTTGTACGCCCTAGCACATCAAGGCCATAGCCTCCACAAGCATATCGAGGATGGCAGAATTGGACACCGAAAATACTGTTACTAGCATCGGGGCGCCATAGATGTCCTTAAGTGAAAATTCTTAAACCCGATGATACCAGAGGATACTCCAACGTCGAGACCAAGTGGATACATGAGCGCACAAGGGCCGTATACCAGTAAGCCGTGTCTCTTACTGTATCATGGTCGATTAGAAGGGGGTGTGGCCTTATCCGCCCGAGGGTAGATGGCATAACTAGGCTGAGTTTGACCAACTCATAAATGCGCTTCTATCGATTATCGGGCTGAAATTGGTAGGCGGATAGTGATCAGGTCTCTTCTACTTGCATGGTTGCGCGTTCAGTGGGCGGCGATATATGTATATATATATTAGAAATAAACTGTATTGATATGAGGATTCATATGAGATTAGTATGCTTGAGTTGCACCTCGCATATGATATTGGCCCTGTAGGCCTTGCATCGCGTACCCTTGGTATGACTGATAACATTCATGCCTCGCATCGCATGACTTTGGTATGACCGATAGCATTCATGCCTCGCATCGAATGACCTTGGTACAACTAATGGCATTCATGGACTTACCAGCATTTTCGCATTACTTTGATATTGCATACTTGCATTTTTACCGTGCGCATACACTTTCACCACCTTCTAAGCTTTCTATAAGTTTATGTACGACCGTTGCGTGCAAGTGATGCTAGGTCGTAGCTAAGCAGGAGTAGGAGCGTGCCGCAGAGCTTCTGGAGTTTTGTCATTATTATCATTGTATTTTCCTTTATGGGCATTGTACCTTAAAGTTTTTTATCATAGTGGATTTTGTGATAGTGTCTTGGTATTATTCGTGGGTTATACTTATGGTTATGTTTGTTACGGAATAAATTCATGCTGAAAAAAATCCTCCTTATAGGATCCTAGGATTGGAACCTGGTATATAGGTGTCGGGAGCCGAGAATGGGGTACTACGGAGGCTGTCGGTTTCCGAGTTTGGGGCATGACACTGAAGCGGAAATTTCGTGAGCCCGGTTTCCAAGTTTGGGGCGTGACACTGAAGCTGAAATTCACAAGCACTACCCAAACCTACTCAAGCAGTATGAACATGTACAAATTTCGAGGATGAAATTTATTTATAAGGGGGGTAGATTGTAACACCCCGCCCAAAACTAAAACAGTGTTCTGAGGCGCTCACGTGCGAACTGACGCAGGACCGTACAATTCGATCGCACGTGTGGGCTTATCACCAGTAAGTTAATCCTCATTAAGACACTAATGCAATTAGATCAAATGGTGTTCAGGATGAACACGAGTCATAGAGCCAGACGACCAAATTACACTTGCCGACTGTTCGTACGAGCCGTGTACCTCCCGAAGAAAAACAAAAAAAATTTTGAAATTCTGGTAGGCCATGGGTCTCACTGGGCTTGTGGTCCATCGCGGACATCAGGCTTAGGTGGTGCCCAAAAATGGGCGAATCGTGCCATCTAGCTGACACTTGGAAAACGTGAGTCGCCAGACCTAAAGAAGGAAGATCTAAAAACTTAATTAATTGGCTCTATTCCTTGAGTCAGAAAATTTGGGCATTTTAGCCGTCGAATCTCATCTAAATTTACACCGAAGGCTAGGAACATTTCCCTGCCCTCACCCACGAAATCTGACTGTTGATCGAAAGCCAGTAACAGTTGATCACAAATCGGACCGCTGCGGCAAAACCTCGTGTCCGTTTGCCATCAAATTCCACCCGGCCCTTCATCAGGCCATGGGGCACCTGATCTACGAATTAGATGGGCCAGGGGGCCATCAGGGTGGCCCCAATAGCTAAAAATGGGCCCCATAGGGCCATAGGTGGCATATTAAGAAATTCAGGGCCAAGTGATATAATTCCAGGATATTTAATGTCAACCCTCTCTCATTTGCTAAAAATTCCAGCAACTGAAATGGAGAGAGAGAGAGAGAGAGAGAGAGAGGAGTGAAGGTGGTGCTTGGGGACTGAAATTCCCCGCACCCACGTCCCTATATTGCCAAGAATTCCGCCCCGATCGCCATAAAACCGAGCTACGTCTGATCTAAGGTGAGAATCAGACTTCAATCCACTCTTTCTTAGGGCCTGTTTGATTTTCCAGATGCAGGGTAAATACCCCATTATTACAATTTCACCTGTTTGAAAATGTCGGGGTATTCTTGCTTTGAAAAATGGTCCAAAATGACTACATACATTTGTGGGCCCCACCGTCATGCATATGACATGTCTGCATTATCCCTCCGTTTTACCCTAACATTTTAAGGCATGAGCCGAAAAAATGAGAAAAATCCAACAATCAAGTGTCCCACACCAAAGTAAACAATGGCCCCAAGAAGTTTATAACCGTAAGTGTTCATTTACATTTTTACTATAGTGTGGTCACTTGAAGTTTGAATCTGCCTCATTTTTTGGCTTTTCCTAAATTCAGTTGGCATGATGGATGGATAGTGTGGATAATCCACATACATCATGGTGGGTCCCCCTAATATTTGGCAGCCTCCTCGATTTTTGTGTCAAAAAAAGCAAGAGTCAAATCAACATAGGTAATGACGAAGGTAATTACCAAGGAAATAATTATTTCCAATTTCCATTGTATTTACATTTACCCAAGAAAATCAAACATGCCCTTAGCGATCAGCCACATGCATGCATCTTACTGCTGCTTTCTTGCAACGCAGGGCTCCGACACGTCGAGTGTGCGTACCCGACAACGTTAGGACGCTTGCGAAGGCTTCCGGTCAACTATAGGTGCGGACCATTACCCTTAGATGGCTGCTCTTCGTGCCTAGCGTGGTTTTTTAGTAAACATGTTTGATAAAACTTCCCTGCATGTTGCTGAAATTGAATTGGTTGAGTTGATTAGTGAAATTTAGGGTTTTCTCCAAATGGAAAAGGGGTTTAGGTCCAAACATTCCCAAATATATGAAATGCTATGTTGCAGGTTGAATTAGGGTGTATGCACTTAGTTTATCGAATAAATGCTGAATTTACTGGTTGATTTCGGTTGTATGTGAAACATGCTAGGCATAGGAGTAGTGCATTATAGTTGAATTGTTGAATCTCTGAATTAATTGCGCTAAATTTCTAATGTATTGCTGAATTTCTGTTTTATGTTGGCAAATGTGAATTCGTGTTGACACGCCTAGGTACACGGCCGCCCTTTTGGTAGGAATCAATGAAATTCATGAACATGACTCTCTCATTTCGTGGAAATTATTTGGTTGATGTCTATATACTTGGAATGTTAAACTTTATTCTACATTGGTAGAGTTACTCTGGAAGTGCTGAACTTATACTACCTGTTTATGAATCTGTCCTTTCATGGATTGGCTGATTAACTGTAATTATTTTGGGAAACCCTTTTGTTAGTTCTGCCCACGGGAAAATTTGGCCCGATCAATTAAACTGTGAATTGACGGCCGTAGTTAGATTACACGAGACACCGTTCTCAGGCCGTTCAGTTTATGGTGCAACTTATGGGGGCATATTGGCTCACAATCAGCCATCCTTATATGTTAACCATGATTGCACGCCCATGTAAGAACCCGAGATACCCCGATACCTTTGTGCCCACTGTTAATTATAAGATTCGGCCCATAAGACTCATGAGCTGAGGACGGTGGTATGGAACAGTGTGCCCATGCTGTTGGCCTAGGCTGGGGTGACGAGCCTCCCCGTAGTGACCAATGATGTCACGCTCCAAACCCAGAGATCGGACTCACAAGAACTTCGATCGCCGAATCTGGTACCGACAGCCTCCGTAGTACCCCATTCTCGGCTCCCAATGCCTATACACCAGAGTCTGATCCTGGGATCCTACAAGGAGGATTTTTTCTTTTTTAGTGTACATTTATCTCGTAATAAGCATAACCACAAGTATACCCAATCATAAAGGCAACATCATCATCACATATCCACTAATATAATCATTTGAGTACAATGTTGAAAGGAAAATACATAAATCGAACATCAAGCTCCGGGAGACCGCTGAACGTTCCAAGCTCAACGCTGCTGATACCTAACGCCACTTGCACGCATCTATCGTGCATAAGCTTATAAAAAGCTTAGTGGGTGGTGAAAGTGTGTGCACAAGGTAAGTGCCAAGTAAACAATATCAGAGTAATCAGAGTAAGTGAAAATACTAACAAGCTCATAAATCATACAATATCAGAAATGCTATCAAGTTCATAAATTATACAATATCAGAGTAATGCGAAGACATGCTGATAGGCCCATAAATACCATCAGCCTTATCCAGGCTATGCGATGCAAAAATATAATAAACCAATATCATATACTGATGAAGCAATGCAGATCAGTTGTCGATGATGCAATGTAATATGCAAATCCTGATGAGTCCACGAATACCGTCAGTCGTATTTAGGCCGTATAAATGCAGAAACATAGCAACCTAAAATGTCATATACTGCGGATGTAATGCAATATGCGGGTGCAAATGTAATGACCTTGCTGGAGTGTGAAGTCGGGATGATAGTACGTAGTATCGCAGGCTATGGGGTCCATCACAAGGGACTTCTATCCAAACCAGTCTCATACCTAAATTTGGATAGTCAGACTCAATGTAGTAAACTCTTGATCTCAGGTTAGTCGCGCGCCCCAATTAATCCTGGCCATTGTGAAGGTACGTGTAACAAATAGTTACGCACCACCAACCCGAGTGGATAGTGAATGAATGAATGAGTATGCAACTCTTGCTCAATAAGTCCACATATCAGTACGGTTCCTCTCTGGAAAATCACCAGGGTTCAGATTACCGCCCCATCGCGCGCAACAAGGTGAGTGGAAGAGACCTCATTATCTGCCTGCCAATATCGGGCCCAACTCGTCGATAGTGGACCCATTCCTCGAGCTGATCAGACTCAGCCTAGCATTGCCTCCTCCTCTCGGGTAGGTAAGGCCGTACCCCCTTCCAACCGACTACGACACAGTGTGAGACGCGGCCTAAGTCCTACGGACCCCTCATGAGCTCATGCATCTACTCGGTCTAGACGTTGGAGCAACCTTTGGAACCAAGAGGGTTCTGGGACTTTCACCCAAGGATATCTATAACACCCCATGTAGAACAGATTTTCGGTGTCCCATTTGGCCATCCACGAAATATTTGAGGAGGCTTCGGCCCTGATGTCGCTAGGGCATATGGTGGTCATGTCACACAAATGCGAGATGCATGAGTCACACAGTCCAATCATACATCAATCTTGTGCATGTCATGCTCTCATGTGGGACAACTCCGCCTATCAGGGAGCCCTATGAACAACCTGCCCTATGGTATATACAATGGTCAATCACATCTCATAACAAACATACAGATGATGCGTATGAGCATGTATTATGATGCTATGCTGTTACATACTCATAATCGGTATCAATAACCGACATCAACAATCGGCCTCCACAATGTGGACATTTAACCAACATTACCCCCAAGGAATGGCCACATAGAGCCAAACATATAATGGGCCCACGGCCTCACACAAAGGCCTAATATACAACACGATGACCTTACTCAAGGGCCACATATACACGACAGGTGGACCCTGCTCATGGGCCTAATACATATCAATATGGGCCTTGCCCATAGGCCATGAATACATCATAATGAGCCTTACCCATGGGCCATGAATACATCACAACGGGCCTTGCCCATGGGCCCCAAATACATGACATGTGGGCCTTACACATAGGTCTTGAATACATCAAATGGACCATGCATCATGGGCCTAATACATGTCACAATGGGCCTCAACTACGGGTCACATGTACATCATATAGGTCACGACAATCGGCCTTGGCAATTGCAATCGGCCTCGACAATTGGAATCGACACTCGGAATCGACCTCGACAATCGAAATTGGCCTATATAATCGGCCTTGACAAATCAGAATCGGCCTCGAAAATCAGAATCGGAATCTGTCTCGACAATCAGAGTTGGAATCAACAATCGGCATCGACATCGATAATCGGCCTCGACAATCGGAATCGGCAAATCCGCTAACTCAATCAGAATCGGCAATCGGCCATGACAATCGGATCGATCGATAATCAGAATCGGCAAATCGGTCACGTCAATCGGAATCGGCAATCGGCCACAACAATTAGGATCGATCAATAATCAGAATCGGTAAATTGGTCACGTCAATTAGAATCGGCAATCGGTCACGACAATCGGAATTGGCAATCGGCCACGACAATTGGGATCGATCGATAATCAGAATCGGCAAATCGGTCACGTCAATCGAATCGACAATCAGCCACGACAGTCGGGATCGATCGATAATCAGAATCGGCAAATAGGTCACGTCAATCGGAATCGGCAATCGGCCACGACAATTGGGATCGCTGAGAATGGGCCTATCAAGGCCTAAGGGAGGGTCACAATGTGGACTTTCAACCATCATTGCCCATCAATGTGGACATTTAACCAACATTGTCCCCAACAAGTGGCCCACATAGGGCCAAAGTCAAACATATAGTGGGCCCATGGCCTCGCACAAGGGCCTAATACACATCACAATGGGCCACAACCCATGGGCCTCAATAAATCCCAAGAGGGCCTTAAATATACATTATATGGGGCCTCATTCATGGGCCTCATATACATCACCATACACATCGCAATGGGCCGCATATCTGAGCCTAATACACATCACAATGGCCGCATCCATGGGCCGGAAATACATCACAATGGGCCCCATCATACGGGCCGGAAATACATCTTATGGGTCACGTCAATGGGCCACACCAATAGGCCTCATATACATCAAGTCGGCCACATCAATGGGCCTCATATACATCAAGTCGACCACATCAATGGGCCGCATCATTGGGCCTCATATACATCAAGTCGGCCACATCAATGGGCCGCACCATTGGGCCTCATATACATCAAGTGGGCTGCATTAATGGGCTGTACTAATGGGCCTCATACACATCAAGTGGGCTGCATCAATGGGCCGCACTAGTGGGCCGCAAGTTATCAAAGTGGGCCTCTCGAATGACCCACAAAATACATCAAAGTGGGCCTGACAAATAGGCCACAAAAATACGTCAAGGTGGGCCTCACAGATTGGGAACTTGGATTACATCTAAAATCATTTCAATAGTTGTAGGTGCAACATGTGTATCACTGTACACATCATGCTATGGGGCACATTGCACCCTAAAGATGATAACCACCTCCCAAACATTGTTCATGTAAATCAGCACCTGCCCAACATTATCCAGACGTCCAAACATTGTCTATGTAAATCAGCACTGTCCATACATTGGACGGCACCGTCCAAACATTGTCCAGCACTGTCCAGACAGCATAGTCTGGACATTGTGGATGAAATAAATACATCATGGTGGGGTGCCATCAGATGGATGGTTGGATAAAACACATGCTCCAAGGTGGGTCCCACGTTATGGACGGTACAGATGAAACACATGCATCACGAGGGTCCCACGTAGCAGAAACGGATGGACAACGTGGAAAAGAAACATATACATCATGCGGGGCCCACCGTCCAGCCATCTGGACGGTGTGGACCAAGGCACATACATCACGGTGTGGTCCCACGTCCCTTGCTGGACGTGTGGGTGCCACACGTGCAGAGGGTGGGTCCCACGCCCCAGGACGGAAGGCGTGGAATACAAAACATACATCTATGTGAGCTTCCACCGTCCAGCTCTCTGGACGGTGTGGATAATCCCATACGTCAAGGTCGGTCCCACGTGGGGCCCACCAGCTATAACATCAAATATATATTATGTTATATTATATATATTATATATAATATATAATATTACATGAAGTCCAGTCCAGTGTCCTGATGACGGTGGACGGTGATATACATTACCAGGGGCCCACCGTCCAGAAATCTGGACGGTGTGGATGACAGGAACATCACGGTGGGCCCCACGTCCTGAGGTGGACGGGGCAGATCAACGTCAAGGTGGGTACCACCGTCCAGACTCACTGGACGGCTGGGATATACAACAAATCATAAAGGTAGGCCCCTCGGCCTGCTGACGACAATACAGCCAGCCAAGTTGCTGGCCGTCCAAAAGATGGACGGCCCAGATGGGTCACAAGCATGGTGGGTCCACACGTGTGGGACCCACCAGCTATGAATCTAGCTGATATTTGTACTTCCACTCCTTCCAGACGTCCAGAGGACGGGCGGTCTGGATGGAAGGCGTCATCAAGGTGGGTCCGCATCTGGCCAGGGACGGGTGGCGTGGATACAATGCACCCACCAAGTCGGTCCCGCGTGATGGCCCACCGAGGGTTGGATCAAACCGATATTTATATTTTTCCTTCACCCAGGATCTGCCCAAAAACGGGCAGCAGCAAGGTGGGCCTCACGATCGGACGACATGGATAACATGTACATCATAGTGGGTCCATGATCGTTGTGGATCTAGTGGGTCACATGCATCACAAGAGAGAGAGATAGAAAAAAGGGAGATAGATCGGATGAGGTGGGAGGAGCTCCGCCACTATGAGCTCCTCCATGATACAATGCTTAGATCAAGATGGGTCCCACCATAGGTGGGCTCTCAAATCACAAAAAATCAAATCATAAAAACACTCACCTTGATCTTCTTGGACTTCTTCTTCCATCAACGCATCCTAGAGCTCCAATGGACGAACTTCGACGGTTGAGATGGATCATGGATGATGGAGATGGGAGTTAGGAAGGTGGGCCACACTAGCTTCTTCTCTTGGAAGCCATGGACGTGGGTTGCTTGGAGAGGTGGAGTTTGAAAAATGAGAGAGAGATGAGAGAGAGGTGATGGGTGAAAAGGTGAGTGATGGGTGTGAGATAGGTAATGGGTGATGGATGTGTACTTGGTTGTAAGAAAGTGTTGACTTTGGGGATGGTGGTTGTACTTGGGAATGAGATAGGTACTTGACATGATGGTATGATTGATGGGATTAATTAATGAGATATTTCTCTTAGGTTTTGCAACGCGCGGGTTTTCTCGAACTGAACGCGGGCCCCCATCTCCTGGCCTGGGGCGCGCGAGAATGCATCGGAACGCCTGGGGGGCGGCGGGGGCAGCGTGGTCGCTAAGGTACAAGTCTCGGGTTGAGTCGACTCGGGTTGACAGCGTGTAACTCAGGGTTGTACGTAAATGCTGATAACAGATCGCGGGTCGCCGGAATTCAACGGAAGGAAGGAACGCGGAAGCCTACGGAATGGTACAGTATATGATACGGGTCTTACAAATGAGCACCAAGACTCATGAGCTGAGGAGGGTGGTATGAAAAACTGTGCCGTGGTGTCGGCTTATGCTGGGGTGACGACCTCCCCATAGTGACCACGAGTAGGACTTTTTTTTTTTTTTTGGGTTAGGTTGTTAGTATACACCTATGTCAGTACACACAGTCCATGTTAGCCACCCCCACTAGGGATCGATACCAAGACCTCAAGTGTTGAAATAAGGTATCTCCACTCAGTCTACCAGTTGAGCTATGGATCTGGGTGTACCACGAGTAGGATCTGGAAGTCCTAATTGATTTTGTATGAGCTTAGATCTATGGGATTGACAAACCCACGAGGGCTAAGGACCGCGGGAGCCATACGGCCATAGCCCTAAGCTTCACGATCAGGTTAAGGCAATATTTCTGCTAAGGGTATTCCGGTTTCCCCAACCTGCTGGATGAATGAACGTAACTAATTAACTCAGTTAACATGTTCATAATATTGCATTACTTATTTTGACGATTCGGCAGTCGAGGTCGCATTGAGGGAGTGTTGGTCATTGCGATCGTTAGATATTGTCACTCGAGGGAGTGTTGGTGGTGAGAGGCATGCATCATTTCACAAACCAGACATTTCATTAACAACAGTATTTAGGAATTTATGATGTATGTTGTTTAGTAAATCTATTCTATGCATGATTATTTGCGTCATCTATTGCTAATGGTATCACTAAGTTAGCTACTCACTCTCACTTTGGGACGGTGTTCTAAAACAACTATCAGAATCTGGCATAAATGCAGGAACCTTGGAGCAAGACGCGTTGGAAGATGTCGGTATGGACAACGACGAGGAATGGATGTATTTCCAGACGTTTGGCGGACTCTACTAACTAATGGATGATCTCGGGTCTGGTCCAGGGCCCAATCCTTTCCAGGGAGTGATGAGAGGATGGGACTAGGTCCCTAATGGATATTTTATTTATTTGAATTATGGGGTTTACGTTGGTTTATGATTTTATTAGTAGTACTTGGATTTGTGAATGGTTTATACTTAAATCTCTGATGATTAGTTGCTTTATGTTTGATTTAATTCTCTTTGATTTCATGATGCCACATTTACATGCATATGAGGCCCATTAGGGTACACGTGGCACTCGGGAATCCGAGAGCCGAGTAGGATTTCGGGGCGTTATAATGAACTACTTTAGCAACATCGGGTTGTGCATGCCAAATTTGTGAAATACCATCAGATCGACCATTGATTCCTATTTTAAAATTTTTTTTACTATTTATAGTAAGTTTTAGTTTGAGTATAACTCTTCATCGTTGGGTTTAGAAGTTGCGCCCACCCAACATTAAAAGTGATAGAATAGTTAGGGAACAATCGTGGTTTGGCCAAATAGGACACTTACTATTTTGGCCGGACAAAAACCATGCACACTAGCACGAATCATGACCATTTATAAATAATAAGTTTACTATTTATAGTAAACTATGATTTCTAGGAGGTTCAGTTATAGTATGATTTCAAAACTTCTCCCTAGGGTTCGTGCCTTATTTAAAGAGTTGTGAACTCGTTTTTCATCATCAATAACATTATTTGAATATTTTAGAGAATATTTTAGAATTATTTCTATTTTCTTTTCCTGATGGATTCGAGGTGTCTCTGTGAGAAGTTTATAGAAGTTCCGTGAATTTGAAACAATTACCCCCCAGGAAGACGGTGATCAGCTTCACGTCCTTCCTTGCGTCACTTCACCAAACCAGCCTATTCACTCAAGTGGGGCTGCGTAGCATTTAGCCTTTTGTTTCAGACATGGGTACGAGGGGTTTATGATAGGCAGGCGTGGGATGTTCTCTGCGCTGGCCCTGATTTGTAGGGTGTCCAGAGGGGCGCCCTTATGGACAGGCTGAATGCCATATACATATGGCAGTTGGCCCCAGGTGCAACTTTTCTAGAATAAGCTCCTGGCACAACAAGGACTTTTAGAGGAACTGCCCCCAAACTTCCAAGGCAGATTGCAAGGAATAAGAATGAGACTGAGTGCAGTCACGGATACAGCCACCACTTGGATGTGTGACCTCTAATCAAAAGGTTGGATGGCAAATAAATATTACAGTGAGCCTTAGGAAGTTTTTAATGGTGGCCGTTCAATCACAATTGTTATCTGTGGTATGGTTTACTAGAGTTTTGGATCTACCTTATTGTTAGGCCCATAACTTAAAACACAGCTGGCAAAATAGATAGGTGGTGTGCCAAAAACACATACATCATGGTGGCTTACAGAGCTTTTCCAGCATCAGACAGTACCACACAACTGAGTCAGCACAGGATGGGTCGTGGGGCCCATATGGTTGAATTGGTTCTTGTGTGTCGGGTCTGGTCCAAGTTAATTTTAACAAGGGCAGGTCACTCAAAACCATCCGGGTTGAATGGTATGGCTTTAGAACGAGGAAACATGGACAATTTAGTAGGTTCTAGCCTAAAACCATGTATTATATGGCCCCAATTGTGATAATGGGCGGCTCGGGTCCTATATCACTGGTTTGAACCTTAAGCTCATTGTTGCAACCTTGCATTCTTGATCACCTCTATAATGAAATGAAAAAAATAAATAAATACACATTTTCAACTGGTGGAAGAGGGTGGGATTTGTTTCTGCTTAAGTTGGCCTGGGTCTGGACTTATCTACCAAACAGGCCAACAATTCAAATTCTTACGCATGTTGTAGCTCATGACCCATGACCCAATCCTCACCTATTTACTAATTAGTCTGAGAACTTAAGCATGCTTCCCACTCATAAACAGAGCATGCTTCCCACTCATAAACAGAGTATTACGCCCAAGTGCCACTCTTTGATTCATTTACTTGAAGTGGCCCGTTAATAGCTTTTTCTTTTTAGGACTGAACCATTCCTAGAAGTGGTTTTAGGTGGATAGGTGAGAAGCCATAGGTTGGCCCTTATATGACACGAGAAGCATTTGGACGTTTCTGCTCCTATAATTAGTTTCAAGGGTTTCAACATACAAAGGATATAAGAAAACTTTGTAACTAAAGGTAGGGGTATTTTAGAAACTTAAAAATATAGCCGCTAACCGAATGACAGCTCAGATTTCACCAGCAAAAGGTAACTAATACCTTATCTTCTACCCGCGAAAGTCTTTCCACCCGAGTTTTTCTCTCTCTGATTTCTAAAATGCAGCCTGTGAATTTGTGTGGACATCAAGACTTTTGTTTGACGAAGATGGAAGGAGTTCATGTGGATGATATCCACCCCATCAATTAAGTGTGCCACTCTTTGTTGGACTAGGGCCCGAAAATCAGGTTGATTCAACACTCAAGTGGTACAACACTATGGGTTAGAGCTGAGACGAGAAGTCTCGTCATTAAAACTGCTGCAAGTTATATGTGGGGTCCGCT
>JAJHSJ010000003.1:84944687-85008746 GCA_021015155.1 Magnolia officinalis | reverse complement strand
ATCTTCATTGTGCTTCCTCTTGTGGTGGTCTTGTTCTTTTATTTTGCATTTCTTCCATTATTACCAAAGACGAAGAAATAAAGAGAAAGAAGTTCTTCAAAGGAGCAGCAAAAATCTATTTTCAATATGGAATTATGATGGGATTGATGCATTTGAACAGATCGTGGAAGCAACAGAGGGTTTCGATGACAAATATTGCATCGGAACTGGAGGGTATGGAAAAGTTTACAAAGCAAATCTACCATCAGGCCAAGTAGTAGCTGTGAAGAAACTTCACCCAGTCAAAGGTGGGGATCAATTCGATCAAAGAAGTTTTAGAAATGAGATTCGAGCATTAACAGAAATCCGTCATCGCAACATTGTGAAGCTTTATGGCTTTTGTTACCATGCTCAATTCTCATTTCTAGTCTATGAGTACATGGAAAGGGGAAGCTTGGCTAGCATCCTAAGCAATGACAGAGATGCTGCAGAATTGGACTGGACTCTAAGGGTGAAGGTTATTAAAGGTGTGGCCCATGCATTATCTTATGCACCATGATTGCACCCAACCAATTGTCCATCGAGACCTATCAAGCAACAACGTTTTGCTAAATTCAGAACTGAGGCTTGTGTTCTCTGACTTTGGCTGCAAGATTTTTGATACCTGATTCATCCAATGGACTACGCTTGCAGCACTACGGATACATCGCTCCTGGTTAGCTGTTAATTCATCTCATGCTTTAAAATTTTTATTAGCAATTGGTCTTTATTTTTCTTAAGCTTTTTTTTTTTTTTTTTCACTTTTTTTCTTCTCTTTGGCAATTACATATACTAAGGTTTGTGCATAAGTTAATCATATGTTGTCAAATATTGGAATCTAGGGCAACTGGGAGAAGTTCCTTAATCCAACAGCTGTAAGAGGCCTTCCTTGAAAGAAACATAAATGGTTTTGTATTTTTACAACCCCAAAGTCAAAAATACTATAACAATGCAAATGAAGATAAAGGATAAGAATGTTTTCTCTTAGCTACGCTTGTGGTCCATCGTTTTTACATTATGCATGGTGGAGATAATCTTGCTGCATGGTAAGTTTAACCATGATTTAAGTTACCTAACTAACTTAACCATATGTTATTAACTATTAAATCTGTGGTGTTGTCTATTTTTCTTAACTGTACATTTGTTGGCCACCGGTTGGATGGATAAAATCCTCCAGTAAGTGTACTTTTTGGGATCTGTTTCATCTACAAATGGGGCCATGTTTTCAAATGGTCTAGCTTGATTTACATGGGTACCAAGTGTAGATAGATGAGTTATCACTATTTAAGAAATGATTGAAAAATCTCATTGCTTCTGGCACATACCAGTAAATGTGAAAATGATGCATATGGAAATATGGCATCCTCTACAATGTTCAACCAAGAGATCCCTGAGAATGGTTGGCTTTCCTTCATTGTACAAGGGTTTCAACAGCTTTATGATCGAAACCGTTGATATAATGTCCCACACAGGAATGCCTCATGCAACAAAAGAAGTTCCAAGATTGGAAAAAATCCTTGTGAACAATGCTCATATCACCAAACCTTCCAAATGAAAGTATAGCTACAACAATACTTATAGACACATCGATGCACTCTGGTTTACACGTGCCAATTTCTCATGAAAAGTGTAGCTACAACAACTTCTCATGAAGTCTGGGCCATTGGCCGTCGAATTTGAGCTGCTAATTTTTTCTTTAACAGTGTGGGCAGACATCAAAGTGGGCCATCATGATTTTTAGATAGGGCCCATTCTTCGTGCCCCACCTGATGGACAGAATATTCATACGTGTATTACTTAAGCACGTGCAAGGTATTTGGTACTTGCAGATGCGCAGCTGCAAGAAGCATTTGGTGGGAGTAGTTACGTGAACTGCCACCGGCCCACCTTGATGTATTTATTCTATATCCACACCGTCCATCCGTTTTTCCTGATCAGAGCAACGGCTTGGATCTTTTGCACGCTTGCCCATGTGGCACATTGCGCACAGATGGACAGCTGAAATAGAATTCGTCTGGCTGGCGAAAAAGAAAAAGTAATTCAGTATAGTCGTGACCGTTGATCAAACAAATGAAGATTTTACACATCGATGCATATGGAAATATGGCACACATAAAGGTAGGCCCAACCATGCAGATCACCCAACACAATGATTAGTTTGGTTCTTTATTAGGCGGGCCACCACCATGTGAAAACAATGGATAGTTTTCGAAAAAATCAATGCCAACATTACACAATGTATACATGTAGCATGGCTGGTGAGTGAACTATCTTGACTTTTTAGCAAGATCATCCAAAAGTCGCCCATCTTCAATACCTCACAGATGTGCTACATACTTCTCAGTTGGCATACGCACAGTTTATAAAGATGTCTTGGGCTTAACAAGCACAAAAAACTAAAAGATATGAAACCTTGATTAAGAGTTTAACTATTAATGATTAAGGAGGAGAAAAGATCATGACTGAAGTATCTTCTTTCTTGCAGAGCTTGCATTTACAATGAGGGTGACTGAAAAATGCGACGTATATAGCTTTGGTGTTGTGGCGCTTGAAGTGATGATGGGAAGGCATCCTGGGGAGCTCATCTCCTCTTTGTCATCACCAAGTAGACATGATACACTGCTAAAGGATATGTTGGACCAACGACTCTTAGATCCAACGGCTGAGATTGCACCAGAAGTCTTATTTGAGGTGTCCATGGCACTTTCGTGCATTCGGCTAGATCCAAACTCTCGACCAACCATGCACTACGTGGCTCAAGAGCTATCTATTGGTCGGCCTTCCTTCTCTCCAGGACCATTCCATGCACTTACAGTACGTCAACTGATGGATCTCAAGGTATAGTTGGGTGGATGAAAATCATATATGAGGTGGGGGTGTGTAGTGGCAAGGACATTATTATTATGTGTGTTTATTGTATGAAAATTATCCATGTGATAAGGTGTTTTTCTGTTATGATATGCATGTAATTCATGATGGGTTTTTTTTGACTTGTCGTCGACCGGTCGTGAGCCCTGCTCGACCAGTCGTGGAAGACGAGTCGTGACACGACTCAAAATCCAGCGACTGTGGACTATTTTTATTCGGGGTGCTCGACCAGTCGAAGGAGGTGCTCGACCGGTCGAACGTGGCTCTCGACCGGTCGTAGACTCGGTTCGACCAGTCGATGTTACGCAGATTCGTTCCATAATTTTGCGTGGATTTCGTGTCGCAAGTCCTT
This sequence comes from Magnolia officinalis, assembly GCA_021015155.1. Taxonomy (NCBI): domain Eukaryota; kingdom Viridiplantae; phylum Streptophyta; class Magnoliopsida; order Magnoliales; family Magnoliaceae; genus Magnolia; species Magnolia officinalis. Next base: position 85,005,508 of record JAJHSJ010000003.1, on the reverse strand, counting down.
TCGCAACTGGGATGCGGAAATGAGTTTCCTAAAATTTTAAATAGGAGTTCCTAGGGTTTTCTAGGGAGGACAAGAGGGTTTCCTAAAGCTTTACAAGGGATTTGCTAAAGGGTTTAGGACTATCAAAGGTGAGAGAGAGAGGAAGCTTATAGAAGGGAGATTATGCTCGTGGAGGTTATCTACTGTGCAACCTATATCTAAGCGCTTCTATGTCACCGTAATCGGTGAGATCTCTCCGTTTTTCTTTGTTTCTCTCATTATTTATCCACTCCTGCGTGAGTGAAGAAGTTTGTAACGTTCTACTTCATAGTGGATTGTTGATCTGGACAGGAGGGTCCGTGGTTTTTACCTCCTAGAGGGTTTCCACGTAAAAATCTCTTGTGTGGTGTGTGATTGATGCAATGATGTTTTCATTGCTTTATTATCCATAATTCTGGTTTGTTCTGGAGGGCTAGATCCTAAGGTTTTGTGCAAGGCCCCCAACAATTTAGTGTGTGGAATCCGTGTTTATGGAAAATTTTAGATTTCCAGATGAAGTCTATATCTTTCTTTGTGGTTCCCACCCTAAATGTTTGTACATAATTTTTATTATATCAATAAAGTTATAGATGGTGTTCTCCCACCTTTCTCAAAAAAAAAAAAAAAAAAGGAAAAAAAAAAAGAAAGAAAAAAGAGTGGATTTCTATGATTAGTGATCAAAACCCAAATGTAATATAAGTATCTTGAAAAATAAAAAATGTTTTCTTGTGTAACGGTTATGTTCTAACTGAAAATCTTCTAAGCCAAAGAATTTATATATATTTTAGGAGTTATAATACTTTTTTCAAATTCCAATTTTATACTAACATATTATTATGAAAAGAAGAATGATACATTTATCAACGAGAGAAGGTATCAAGATGATACATTTAAAAAAAAGAGTAGATTTATATGATTGGTGATCAAAACTCAATTGTAATAAATTAAAGTATGTTGAAAGAATAAAAATGTTTTATTGTGTGATGGTTATCTTCTAGCTGAAGGTCTTCTAAGTTAAAGAATTTACCTTTTAGGAGATGTAATACATTTCTAAAAATACTTGTTTTCTACTAATGTATTATTAGGAGAAGAATAGGTATATTTATCAGTGAGAGAAGGTATCAATTGTTGGTTTTGTTAACTGAAGAGGAAAAGAAGACAAAGAGAGAGAAAAAAGAATGGCGACTTCACACTTTGGCAATGTGACTCGAGATAATTATATTATACCTTAAGCCAAAGTGTCTACCAAATCTACTCCAATCTAAAAGGCATAAAGAGTTGCTTGACCCTTTATCTACATTCAAACCTGATGTTAAGAGGTCTGAAATTATCATTAAGAGGGCCTTATGTTTCATTGATATATTCCAGTTCACATAAATTGGATAAGCCTCCTTATTTTGGTATGAAGGTTTTTTTTCCCCCTTAAAAGACCACGTGCTCTAAAGAACTTCAACATAGATGTGTATTTTTCGTTGGGATAGCACAGAAGCAAACCTCAAATTCGAATCAAATAAAGAGAAATCAAAGCAATCAAAGCACGTGAATAAACATACGAATTTACATGGAAAAAACCCTCGTGGGAAAAAATCAATGGCACAAAGAAACAAGCAATCTACTATAAAATTAATATTACAAGAGATAGAAGCACTACACGGATGTGAACCCCTTCAAATCCTCTAAAACTCTTACTTTTTTTCTCTAAGGCCCTTAGGAATGTCTTAGAATACCCCTTAGAATATCCTAATCTCGATTACACCATATATATATATATATATATATTATAATATATATATATATATATAATATATATATATATGCGCTCGAGCTCATGGGAACTTCCCATGAGGTCGAGCTGTGTGGGCCCCACCGTGATGCGTGTCGACCATCAACACCGTGCATTTGATGGGTCCCCTTTAAATTATGGGATATGCCAAAAATCAGCCATATACGGAACTCAGGTGGGCCATACCATCTAAAATCATGTGAAGACATGCCTAAAACATATAAAAGCACTTGGTGGGGCCCACCTGAAATTTGGATGCGTCTGAAACTTGGTCTGAACCCTCATCCAAGTGGGACACACATAATGGATGGGCTGGATTTGGAAACCACATCTCGGTGGGCCCAACAAATGATTATGAATGTTTTAATGGAGGGTAGCCCCTCTCAACTTCTGTATGTGGTGTGGCCCATGCAAGTCATGGATTGACTTGATTTTTGAGACCTAGGCCCACCATGGAATGGTGTGCATTTGACTGTTGGGCTAGATGTTCGACAAAACATCACGGTGGGGCCCACACAGCTCGACCTCATGGGAAGTTCCCATGAGTTCGAGCGCATAGTACCTTTTCCCATATATATATATATATATATATATAGCATAATGTCTAAAATAAGAAACAGATCGTGCATTTGTGAAGGAACAACATGTGTCATCGACCGATTGATCGACATCGGTCGAGCAGTCCTCAATCAATCAAATAAGCCATGTTTGATCAATCGAACATGCTAAAAACAATCAAAAGAGTTAATTAGGATTTTTTTAAATGTATCGATCGATCAACCCAATAGTACGATCGATTAAGACTAACCAAAACTTATCCAAAGACCAGTCTGTATAATTGGAGGTTCACCAAATTGATCGAGAATGGATATCCGGGGGCTTGAAAGCGTAGGGTCAAAACTAGATTGCTTGGGCAAGTATCTACTAAGAAGCTCTTGGTGAAATCACACGATCTACTAGGAAGCGAAGCAGAAGCCCTTTTGATTTGAAAGAGGTCAGGAATTGAAACCCTGGCAATCCTTGAATAGAGTCCGGTGTTGAAGGTTTTTTTGTCGGGAGATTCTTCTCCTGAAGTTGTTAGTCATTGGTATCATTTAATATCAAATAGAATATTTGACTCCACGGGTTCACGCTCAATCTCACACCGGGAGTGGGACCTCTCCGTCTCTCTCTCACGAGAAAGACTCCAATTCTGTGGTGATTCGAACGCCATAAAAACTACCCTCAAAGAAGCTGAATTCGAATCCATGTGATTTATCCTTCCATCAATCATGACCTATCCATATACGTATAAACTCGATCGTCCCTTGTGCCAAGGTGGTCGATCGATCGAATCCATGTTTGTTCACTAGATTGATCGACCAGGGTGGTCGATCGATCAAACCCTTGTTTCATGTATAAGTTAAAGACTTCTAACAACATTTTCAAACTTGTTAAGGAGCTTTGAAAATACTTGAGATGATTTTTTTTTTCAAGAGAATGATTTACTTTTGCTATTAAGTTCACTTTTTCTGCCACTTTTCATATATGAGATAATATTAATATTTGATGGCAAAAAAATCAATTTCCTTTTTTTGTATAAAGTAAAATATGATTCTATTTGGGAGCTTGAAAAGTAAAGGACAGAAAGTGACATTTCTTTAAAAGCCGTGTACCATGAAAGCATTGGAGAAATAGGAAAATAGGAAAGGGTAGGAGATTTTTTTATTTTTAATTTATTTTTAATTTTTTTTTTAAAGGCCATGTTTAGGAGCTAAGAAAGTATTTTGGGGGTGGAAAAATAGTTTTCAAGAAAATGACATTTTCCTTTATCATAAGTTCACATTTTGGTGCAAAACATTTTCTAAGAAATCTTTTTCATAGAAGAAGTCCTAAAAAAATATTTCCAAGCATCCTATAAATTTATTTTATTTTTTGCACCTTCTCAAAAGCTTACTTGGAAATAGCTTTTAAAGAAATGCCACTTTTTTTTTTTTTTTTTCCTTTCCCTTTCAAGCTCCCAAGGGCCCTGTATGGGGGATTAGAAATGAAGGAGAGATTTGCATTTTCTTTGGAAGTCATTTCCGAGAAAGCATATGGAGAGAAACTTTTATAACAACGGACACCAAGAATTGCAGCTGTTAGGCGCGAATTGCATGCGTTAGATGCTGTAAAAGGGTAAGGGAAAGGATTAAGAGGATGTACCTGAAAGTAGCTAGAAAAAACTTGACAATTTATGATCTAATTGAAGATTTGTTCTTAGAGTGGAATGATGGAATAAGATTCATCCAATAAAGCCAAATAATTTGGATATGTAACACATCCATGAGCTCCATACATAAAATTGAAAACCATATCATAGAAATTCTCTGGTGGAACATTTTGGTTGACTATTTCTTTTGCTTCCCATTCTATAATCTTTCTTACAAATGCAGCATAACACTTTTGAGTACCCTCCCCGCAGGCACTATTATACTCTGTGTCACACATCTAACCTGGAATGCTTGTTGGACATCTAAATCATACATAAGGAGCTGACACAGATGACCTTAAACAAAGATTAGGCTGCTCATCGGGCGGGCCATTACCATGTGAAAGAAAAGAACATTTGAAAATGATGGCCCACAATCTACAGCTTGTGACTACGTAGGTGATTGAAAAATAAGACGTCTCTATAACTTAGGAGTTGTAAAATTTGAAGTGATAATGGAAAGGCATCTTGAGGATATCATCTCCTCAAGTGGCCAAGATATAATCCAGAAGAATGTATTTGACATTCACCTCTTGCAACCAATCGGTTGAGATTGCAAAGGAAGTCATATTTGCATTGTCAATGGCACTTGCTTGCATTCTGATGCAGGGATGAACGTGATGAGATGAGGATAACTACTCCGAATCCACGGAGCTTCTCTGGACTCCTCACAAAGACTCCTCGAATCCATGAGGAAAGAAAGCAGAAAAATAGAAATAATTCTAAGAAATTCGAAGTTAATTAATTGATCCTTAAAAAACGAGTTCACAACCCTTTAAATAGGGGTACCAAGCAATGGGAAAGAAATCAGAATCAAACTACAACTAAAACTCCTAGAATCCGCGACTTACTATAAATAGTAAACTTACTAATTATAGACGGTCGTGATGTCTACTAGTGCGCAAGGTTTTCGGCCAAAAATAGTAAGTGTCCTATTTGGCTTCAACAAACCGTTCTCCTAATTATTCTAAGCTCTTTTCACGTTGGGCGCAACTCCTAAAGCCCGACGGATGAAGTGTTATAATCAAACTAAAACTTACTATTTATAGTTAAAACGGGGAAACAAACGTCGATCCAGGGCTTTTTCACAATCCCGGGCGTCACAACCTTGCATAGCAGGGTTGGTTGGCTAAAGTAGCTCATTCTACCCCAAAATCATATATTTTACGTCACCGAGCTCATTCCGGATTGCGAGATACGCTCGATCTAAGGTCCGACGGTCCGGATCACTTCTGTTGTCAACCGGGCCTTTTCTGATCCATTTTGGCCATGAAACTGTCCGCGACCTGCTCTACATCAGTCCCCTCTACTTCAAAAGAATTCATCCTCGAGTTCTCACCCTGCGCTGGTTCATGATACTCGGTCAGGTCGGCGACGTTTAAAGTCCGTGAGATCGCCATGTCATCTGGAAGATCAACAACATACGCATTGTCATTGATCTTTCGAATGATTGGAACGGATCTAATCTTTTTATTTTTTAACTTGTTGTATGTCCCGGTCGGAAATCTCTCTTTGCATAGATGGACCATAACGTGGCGCCCACCTCGAAACACTTTTTGTCGCGGTGCTTGTCTACTTGTTCCTTGTACTTCTCGTTTGAGGCATGTAACTTGGTCTGCACTTCCGCATGGATGCCCATGATCTTATCTGTCATATGTTCTGCTGCAATGCTCGTGCCTGGGTGCTTGGACAGAGGGACCAAGTTAAGCGTGTGGCGAGGCACTCGTCCATAGATAATCTCGAACGGTGATTTCCCTGTCGAGCGGTTCACCATGTTGTTGAATGCAAACTCTGCTTGAGACAAGGCCAAATCTCACTGCTTCAGTTTTTCTCCTGAAATACAGCGAATGAGGTTTCCTAACGTGCGATTCACAACTTCGATCTGTCCATCAGTATGTGGGTGGTAAGCACTGCTGAATTGAAGTCGTGTATCGAATTGAGTCCACAAAGTCCGCCAAAAGTGGCTAATGAACTTCGTTGCACGATAGAAGTATAATGGTCTTGGGGACCCCGTGTAGCCATACGACCTCCCTAAAGAATAGATTCGCCACGTGTGTTGCATCGAGGGTCTTCTTGCATGGGATAAAGTGTGCCATCTTGGAGAAACGATCTACCACCACGAACACCGAATCCATGCCGCGTTGTGTTCGTGGGAGACCAAGCACGAAGTCCATTGATAAATCTTCCCAATGACCGTCAGGCACAGGTAATGGGGTGTAAAGGCTCGTATTCTGAGATTGTCCCTTGGAGGTCTGACAAACATGACAACGTTGTACGACTTTTCCCACATCACGTACTAATTGCGGCCAGTAATACCGTTCTTCCACAAGAGCTCGCGTCTTGTCTCTCCCAAGGTGTCCAAAGAGGCCACCTCCATGTAGCTCCTGAATAATCTGCTCCCTCAGAGAACTTTGGGGGATGCACAATCGATTCCCTTTGAAGAGAAAATTATCCTGTATGTGAAGGTCACTGGGGTGACCTTCTTGGTACTTCATCCAAGAATCTTTGAAGTCCTCATCCTCGGTATACAGCTCCTAGAGACAGTCGAAGCCGACCACCTCGTTGCTCATCGTAACAAGTAGTGATGCACGACGACTAAGTACATCAGCCACCTTGTTCTGTTGTCTTAACTTGTGCTTCAAAACGAACGTGAATTCCTGTAAAAACGTAACCCATCTAGCATGCACACGATTCACGTTAGTCTGACTATTAATAAACTTTAATGCTTGATGGTCAGTGTACAGAACAAACTCTCTTTGAATCAGATAATGCCGCCAATGGCGCAGTGCCTGAACAACTGCGTACAACGCAAGCTCATAAGTCGACCACTTCTTTCGGGCTTCGCTGAGCTTCTCGTTGTAGAAGGCTACCGGCCTGCCTTCTTGTGATAATACTCCTCCAATTCCGATGTATGAAGTGTCACACTCAACCTCAAATAATTTGTCGAAATTAGGAAGCACCAAGACCGGTGTTGTAGACAAACGATACTTGATCTCATGAAAGCTCTTGTCAGCCTTATCGGTCCACTGGAACGGTCCTTTTTTCAAGCAATCTGTTATAGGCACAACTATGGTGCTAAAATCTCGCACAAATCGACGATAGAAAGTCTCCAACCCGTGAAAGCTCCTCACCTCATGAATGTTTGTCGGGATCGGCCATTCCCTAATAGCTCGCACCTTTTCATCGTCCACACGAATGCCTGTGGACGTTATAACAAATCTTAGAAACAACAGGCTGTCAGTTAAAAAACTACACTTCTTCAAGTTGAGGTACAACTTGTTAATTTGTAGGACCTGCAGCACCTGCCTGAGATGTTTCCTGTGTTCCGCCTCATCCTGGCTATATATCAATATGTCATCAAAATATACTACCACAAATCGGCCAGTGAACGGTTTTAGAACTTGATTCATCAAATGCATAAAAGTACTTGGTGCGTTCGATAGGCCGAAGGGCATGACCAGTCATTCATACAATCCTTCCTTGGTCTTGAATGCCATTTTCCACTCATCACTGGGTCAGATACAAATCTGATGGTACCCGCTCCTTATATCTAGTTTAAAGAACACCTTGGCCCTTTCTAGCATATCGAACATGTCGTCCAACCGTAGTATTGGGAACCGATATTTGATGGTAATTTTGTTGATTGTCCGGCTGTCGACACACATGCGTCAACTTCCATCTTTTTTGGCGTTAATAATGCTGGTACGACACATGAGCTCATGCTCTCTTTCAAGAGACCCTTACGGATCAATTCCTCCACTTGCCCCTGAAGTATCTTGCACTCCTTCGGACTCATCCGATAATGAGGGCGGTTGGGCAGGTTAGCCGCAGGGACGAAGTCTATGTGATGTTGGATGTCCCTCATAGGGGGCAATCCATCAGGTAAATCTTCAGGCCAGACTTCTTTGAATTCGTTTAGCAACAGTTTTAAACTTGGAGGGATGTTTGAGGGTTCTTCTTCCTCGCCCTTCACCACTACGGCGTATATCTCGCCGGTTTTTTTGGATTCCTCCATTAAATCCCGAATGGTCAAGAGGGAACTCCCCTCCACTTTAAAAGCTTCAAGGTGGTTCTCAGGTGTCATAGGGTAAGGATTATTTTTCGACTATCCTTGACGAATACGTAAACGTTGTCTCGTCCCCGATGGGTCGCATCACGGTTCAACTGCTAGGGTCGACCGAGTAGCATGTGACAAGCTTCCATGTCAACCATGTCACAAAATATCTAATCCTTGTAATTTTTACCAAGTGAAAATGAAATAGTGCATTGTTTAGTTACCTTGATCTCATTCACTTTTTTATCCAGTCAATCGAGTACGGGGAATGATGTTTCATTGTTGATAGCCGCAACTTGTCCACCATCACCCTTGAGACGATGTTCTCGCTACTACCACTGTCTATGATCACATCACAGACCTTTCCGTTGACAGTGCACCGAGTATGAAATATATTGTGTCGCTGTGGATGTAATTTCTTTCGTGGGGTATACAGTAATCGCATCACAACTAGAAATTCGCCACGATCCTCGCCCATCATTTCATCGCCACCTGCTATTTCTTTAGTGGTTTGCTCATGTTCATCATAGCGATGACCTTCTTCGGCGGCTTCATCTTCAGTATCTCCTTCGTTTATAGTTAAGTGCGCTGCGGGACGTTGAGAACAGGTGTTTGATAAGTGGCATGTTTGGCCACAGCGGTAACAATTGTTCGACCTTTGCCGAGCATAAGGATTTGAACCCTACTCGGGCCCGCTGTTGTGGGTGCCGCACATGAGGTCTGGATGAGTCGCTCCCCGTATCACAGTTTGCAGTTGTAGAAGGTTGAGGACGTTCTCATATTGGATCTTTTTTCATGCCAGCACTGGATCTTGCGTGAGATCCATCATGGGGGGTCGAGTTGAAGGATATGGACGAGCAGGAGCTCTTGCAAGTTGTGTTTCTGCCCTACCCGCCAATTGAACTGCTTCATCTACGGTCCCGACTGGGTACATCTGAACTCGGTCTTGAATTGTTGGCCGCAACCCACCTATAAATCGTGCCACTTTCTGTGACTCAGATTTTGATAGATCGTTTCGTATAGCCAACCGCTGGAATTCTTCAGTGTAATCTGTGACGGTTCGATTTCCTTGTCTGCAATTTTGATATTGTTGGAATAATATCTGCTCATAATCACTGGGGAGAAATCATGATCGAAGAAGACGTCTCATCCGTGGCCATGATGAGATAGGCGCCTTGTTCTGGCAGGCTCGTGAGAGTTGTAATTGTTCCCACCATGCAGAAGCACCAGATTTTAATTTAAATGCTACCAATTTCACCATTTTATGATCTGGCACGTCCATATAATCAAAATATCTCTCTACTTCGGCTAGCCAATCAAGAAAATCTTCTATACGTAATAAATTACCATTAAAACTAGGAAGTTCAGCCTTACTTTGATAGTCTCTTTCAGCACGATCTTGGTGATCGCCTCCATGGATTGGTCGTCGATCAAAACCCTCATTAAGGTCTTCGTTGCTAGAACTTGAATCATCTGGCGTAGCCCTACGGTTTGCCACTGGTAGTGCTCTACGAAAATCGGCGTTGTCTCGTACAGCAACCACGGGTGGTGGAGCCACCCTGGGTAGTGGAGCAACCATAGGTGGTGGAGCACCGCATAGGGCTCGGGGCGGAAGTAGTGCATTCGCAAGATAGTCGAGAGTTACCTGCAGCCCTTGCATGGTCAACTGACTCTCCCGGTGGAAAGCTTCCATTCTTTCCGAAAGATAATGAATCCCTGAATCACCGTCCACAGGATTTTGATTCATACCTTCATTGTTTGACATCGGCCCGAGGGGAATCCTCGCTCTGATACCAATTGACGCAGGGATGAACGTGATGAGGATAACTACTCCGAATCCACGAAGCTTCTCTGGAGTCCTCACAGAGACTCCTCGAATCCACGAGGAAAGAAAGCAGAAAAATAGAAATAAATTCTAAGAAATTTGAAATTGATTAATTGATCCTTAAAAATGAGTTCACAACCCTTTAAATAGGGGTACCAAGCAATGAGAAAGAAATCAGAATCAAACTACAACTAAAACTCCTAGAATCCGCGACTTACTATAAATAGTAAACTTACTATTTATAGACGATCGTGATGTCTACTAGTGCGCAAGGTTTTCGGCCAAAAATAGTAAGTTTCCTATTTGGCTTCACCAAACCATTCTCCTAATTATTCTAAGCTCTTTTCACGTTAGGCGCAACTCCTAAAGCCCGACGGATGAAGAGTTATAATCAAACTAAAACTTACTATTTATAGTAAAAACGAAATTAAAACGGGGAAACGACCATTGATCCAGGGGTTTTTCACAATTCCGGGCGTCGCAACAATGCATAGCAAGGTTGGTTGGCTAAAGTAGCTACGTTCTACCCCAAAATCATATATTTTACGTCAGCTAACTCATTCCGGATTGCGAGATACGCTCGATCTAAGGTTCGACGGTCCGAATTACTTCTGTCGTCAACCGGGCCTTTTCTGATCCATCTTGGCCATGAAACTGTCCGCGACCCGCTCTACATCACATTCGGCCTAATCTAGAATCTTAGTCAACCATGCCACATGTAGCACAAGAGCTAGTCAAACGGCTCTCTCTAGAGTCTTTCCATGCAGTTATAATGCATCAACTGAAGAATCTCATAGTATAATTGGATGGATGAAGCTGATGCGGGGCTACTTTCTTCACCCAACAATCGAGACAGAGCCTATTCCTACAGCTAATTGCTATTATTTAAGATTTTATTTTCATTAGATTTAGTAGAAAGTTTCTATTGGTTTGAATTTGGACTGTAGTACCTACTGAAATAATAAGGGGACCCGGATTGGCTACTGAAGTTGTCAGTGGCCAGTAGCTCTGGAGGGTGCTCAGTGGGCCCCACCATGACATACTGTGTTTATCCATGCCGTCCCCCATTTTTCCTGATCATTTTAGGGCATGAGATAAAAATGAGGCAGATCTAAATCTCTTCTACACCATACCATAGGAAGCAATTGTTATTGAACACCTACCATTAAAAACTTTTGGAGGCCACAAAAGTTTTGGATGAACCTGATATTTGTGTTTTCCCTTTGTCGAGGGTCTTTGTGACATAATTAACAGGTTGGATGACAAATAAAACATACTGTAGGCCCTAGAAAGTTTTTAATGATGGACGTTCCATCACCATGTTTTCTTGTGGTGTGGTCCTTGTAATTTGATATGCATTAATTTTGGGATTGATTGGATGGCAAATGATCTAGAAAAAGAGATGGACAAGTGGATAACACGACATACATCATGGAGGGGCCCATGGAGCCCACCCAATAGCCAGTACTAGCAGAACAAAAGGTATATGGCTGGGGACCCCAACACCAGCCAGCTAGCTGGTCAATGCTTCATGGGCTTCACTATGATGTATGTGTTTTATCTGGGCTCCCGACTCGGCCTATCCTAAATTCTTACTAAGTTACCCTAACCATTTATAGCAATCCAGGCCGTCCAAATCGTGGGTCCTTTGTAGATGGAGCAAAAGTCCTAAAAATCTATGACAAAAGCCCTTCTCAAAAATCAGGGCCATTCAAGTTACCTGCCAAAGCTCTTCCCATGAAGTAGATGGAGCAGAGTAAAAAAAACAAGGTCGTCCAAATCATGGGTCCGAAACTGGCCCGAACTCGGCCTGAACTTGCCTGATTGCTAACTGGGCCGGGTTCGGGCTAGTAGACATGTTGGCTCGGTGACCGGACCATGCCGGGTTCAGGTTGGTTTGGCTGGTGACCGGGCCGGGCCGGGCCGAGTTGAGCCCAGTTCGACTCGGTTCGGCCCGATGCACACCCCTAGTTTTATTCATACATTCCATCCATTTTTTCAGCTCATTTTCAACATGAGCCCAAAATGAGATTGCAACTCCAAAGTTCAAACGGACCAGATGAAACACTAAGGATTAAAAGCTTAGTGTTAGCTAAAGAAGTTTTGGAGGAAGTTGGTACTTGTGTTTTCCCTTCCTCAAGGCCTTTGAACCTTTATAAACAGATTGATGAGAAATAAACATTATTGTGGGTCGTAGGAAGATTTCAATGGTAAGCATTTCTCTTCCCATTGTTTCTTATGGTGTGGTTGACTTAAGCTTTGGATCTACCTCATTTTTTCTTATGTCCTAAAAAAAGTAGGAAATAGATGTATGGCATGGATAAAACACCCGGATCCATAGCTCAACTGGCAGACTGAGTGGAGATACTTCGTTTCAACACTTGAGGTCTTCGTATCGATCCCTAGCGGGGGGTGGCCGAGTGTGTGTACTGACATGGGTGTGTACTAACAAGCTGATCCAAAAAAAAAAAAAAAAAGGGTTGATGACAAATAAACATAAGTGTGGGGCCTCGGGAAGGTTTAATGGTAACCATAGCTCTCCCCATTATTTCCTATGTGTGGTCCACTTGAGCTTTGGATTTGCCTCATGTTTTTGGCTCATGACCTAAAATGAGCTGGAAAAATGGATGGATGGCATGGATAAAACACATACATCATGGTGTTTTATCATGGGCTGTGTACTTTTATGAACAGGTTGATGACAAATAAACATGACCGTGGGCCTCAAGGGGATTTCAATGGTAGACATAGCTCTCTCCATTGTTTCCTATGGTGTGGTCTACTCGAGCTTTGAATTTGCCTCATTTTTTGGTTTATGCGTGTATATGAGTTGGAAAAATGGATGGATGGCATGGATAAAACACATATATCATAGTATTTTATCATGAGCTGTGTACCTTTATGAAGAGGTTGATGACAAAAGAACAGTACCATGGGCCTCAGGAAGGTTTCAGTGATAGACAGCTCTCCCCGTCGTTTCCTATTGTGTGGTCCACTTGAGCTTTAAATCTGCCTCATTTTTTTTTTGGCTCATGCCCTAAAATGAATTGGAAAAATGGATGAATGACATGGATAAAATACATAGATTATGGTGGGGCCCACAGAGCTTTGACAGTAGCTAGCTGGGAAGCGGATTGCATCCTACCTGCAGCCTAGATGATAATTTGTCCACGCAGGGCTCTGTGGGGCCGACCATAATGTAGGGCTTTTATCCATGCTATCTATCCATTTTGCAAGATCAGTTTAGAGTATGTACCCAAAAATTAGGCAGATTCAAAGCTCAAGTGAACTACAGTGGGGATTGAACTTAACCGTTAAAGGATTCTTGGGAGTTGCAGAAGTTACGGATCAAGCTGATATTCATGTTATGGGTCCTTGCTCTTACTCCGGTAGTAGACTCTCAGGAGTTTCAACACCTGGTTGAGGGTTCGAGTACCCATAGGTGGTGAAATCCCACTACGGCGTGAGTGTGTGGTGGTGTGTGCGTGTGTTATAAAAATAAAAACAAATAAATAAAAAAATAAAAGCTGATATTCATGTTTTCCTTCCATCCATATCTATATGACCTTATGAATAGCTTGGATGGCAAAAAAACATCACTGTGGCCCAGTAGAAGGTTTCAAGCTGTCAGTTTCACCACTGCTTCCTGTCATGTGGTCCACTTGAGCTTTGGATCGGCTTCTTTTTAGGCTAATACCCTGCAATGATTTAAAAAAATAGATAGACAGCCTAAGTAAAATCCATAAATTATGAAAGACCCCAGAGAGCCCCTGCCTGGTGGGATTATTTTCCAGGTTGGGGAGGAGGCCAATCCACTTCCAGCTAGTTGGTTGGTGTTGGGGTCGCTGGCCAAACCAGCTGTCCCTACTAGGAGCGCCAGTAGCCAACCCCGGTCCCTAATGGATTAGGCGTAGTCCAAGCCTCACCCAAGACTGTGCAGCCCTTACCATGGGGCCCACCTTGATACACGTATTCCATATGTATCTACTCAGTCTATTCATTTTTTGGATCATTTTAGGTCATGAACCCAAAAGAAGATTTAAATCTCAGGTGCACCATACTATATGAAACACTGGTGATTGAACCACATACCATTAAAAACTTCCAAGGGCCCACCCTAATGTTTCAGTAACTTTTATTTGCTAGACTTTCTGTTAAAAACATCGAAGGGCCCACCCTAATGTTTCAGTAACTTTTATTTGCCATCCAACTTGTTAATAAGGTCACATAAACATGAATGAAGGGAAATAAAAAATATCAGCTTCATCCAAAACTTGTGGCCCATTAATGGCCAACCACCACTGTTTTCCTAAGTTATGTTGGAGCTGAGGATTGGATCTGATTCATTTTTAGGGATCGTATCCTAAAATGACCAGGAACAATGGATGGATGGCAAGGATATAGATTTAGGATATAGATTGTATATATCAAGGTGGGCGTCATTGTAAGGGCCACACCTAATCCACTCCCGTCCCTAATAAGGTTTGTAGCATTTAAAAGAGCTTTTGATGATTTTTTCTTCTTCTTCTGAAAAGTGACTTTGAAGGACGTGGATTGACTCATGACGCGGGACTTGAGTATGTGGGGCCTACCATAATGTGTTTTATCCATACAACTATCTGTTTTGCTAGGTCATTTTAAGGAATGAGCCCTATAATAAGGCAGATCCATACCTCAAATGGAACATATCACTGGAAATAATGAGGATTAATACCTATCATTGAAAGTTTCTTAGGGGTGACAGAAGTTTGGGATGAAAATGATATTTGTGTTTTCCTTTCATCAACTGTGTCTGACCATATGAACAGGTTGGATGGAAAATAAACATCAAAGTAGGCCTTAAGAAGGTTTCATCAATGGACATCATTATCTCCATTGTTTCTTATGAAGTGGTTCACTTTATCTTTGATCAGGCAAAACAGATGAACCACACAGATAAAACACATACTTCATGTTGGGCCCACAAATTTTGGTCATCAGGCAATCTGCATCCAATTTAAAAATACCGCGTGACCTTATCAGTGCTCTCAATGCTCTAGCATAGCATTTCAATGAAGAGATAACTTTCTGAATATACTCTAATATAACATTTTAATATAGAGCTCACTTTTTCAATATACTTTTAAACTAAGTAAATTTATATATGATTTTGAGAATACACATCAAAATATTGCAACCTTATTAAAAATTTTGCTAGGTAAGTGTAAGGTAATAAGGACACATGAGTCCCTCAGGAACGACATAATTTCACAACAAAGTTGGACCACATGCCTAGTATTTAAATTAAGGTTAGCAATGGACTCGGTGACCTGCATAAATTCCATGAGCCCATTTCTACTTTGAACCCAGCTTGAAAATACTAGCTTGGCCCATGGACAAAGCTTGGACCTTTCAGATTTTGGTTTGGGCCTGGGCTCAAGTCATTTTAGACTCACCTAATTTCATTTGCTCATATAAGTATCCCATTCTAGTTATCCGTTAGACAGCAACCCATTCTCCATGAATGCATACCACTGGTTTCACTTCTCAGGACATCTATTTCATTGTGTATGTGTGCCCCACTTGATAAAAGATATATTAACAACATTTAAGTGGAAAATAGTGATTTTAACAAATTTGGGCTTGGCAGGATCAAGTTCCGGCCTAACTAGTTTTTTGAGCTCAGGTTTGAGTTACTCTGCAGCTCTGCTGGTGCTGATGCGGGCCATGGATCATAAGTGTAGGCCTAGCCAAAACACGGCCAAGCGCAAACCAAATTTGAGTATAAGGTGGGCCTGGCCCGAGCCCAACAGAGCTTTGGACACCAAAATATTAACGGCTAAAGAGAGCATTGGAGTGCTTGGGTTGGAGAAAGGTTGCAGGTTTCTCTTCTCCCACTCCAATCATCTCCAAGATTCCCTAATCCAGTAGTTGTAAGACACCTTGTTCAGTGACTACTACACATTTCATTGCATTAAATTATTCCCCTGCCTTTATTTGGTCAAATAATTGCAAAACATCATCATTAGGGGTCGCAATAGGCAGGTTTCCGTACACTGTTTAGAGAGGTGGTATCATGCAATGATTGGTTTAAAGAGTTTTTAGTCAGGCTATCAATGAGCCTCGGTGGCCCGCTTCAGGCCTGGCTTGGGGAAGCTTATAAATATAGGGAGAAATTAACCTAACAAATCATCTAATTATAACCAAACAAACTAAATCAATTTATCTTTCCTTATTATAGCTTTGGCTCTATCTTAATTAGAAATAGCAGTAATCTTTAAGTATAATATGACTCTACACTCTCATGTTGAATTCTTCATTTAGAAAGGTTTCTTACACTCTTGTCATACCATCTATGTGATAAGTATTTTTTTAATGATTGTTTTTAATTAACTAGTATACCAAAAGTTCTTTTAAACATAAAATAAAGTACAATGGATAAAGTGTAATATCCAGTCGTTGATTGATGGATTGGTTTAAATTTATCTTGCAGTTAGTTCTCACATGCCCGCACACATCATATCATACGTGACAAATTAATACGATTTCCTGGGAAAGCCTTCTTGCAGGGAGTCCTTGCGCTGGAAACTGAGGAATCCACTCTGTCTATTCATTCTGTGAGATCATTTTCTGATATAAAACCAAAAGGTAGCAGGATCTAAGACTCAAGTGGGCCGTGCCAAGGAAAAGGTGGTTAGGAAAATTATTACCGTTGAAACCTACCGGAGTTGACAGTGATCTTTACATGCCATCTATACCATTCATAACCTCATTCCTCCTGGGATTAACTGAAACCAAAAATATTTGCATGATTCAAAACTTCTGTGGCCCCATGAATATTTCAACTGTGGACGTTCAATTCTCAAGTCTTCGACCCACTTAAGTATTGAATCCAGTTCGTTTTTTCCCTCTAATCTTAAAATGAACACAAAAAACGGATGAACGGGGTGGATTTCTCATAAACATCGTAGTGGCCCCACCTGGGTTCAAAGCGCAGGAACTTCCTGCGAAAGGCAGGAAATCCGCGTCCAGTTAATACATGATGGGAACCGTCCACTGGAAGTACGATGATGCATGGCCAAATGCAACGGAAACCGCAGAATTCTAGCACTGATCAGATGGCCCGGATGATCTGATAGATTTGGTCTCTCAGCATCATCCAGCCATGTAAGGGCCGTCTAGATGGACGGTCAAGATCCACTATTCTCCAGTTATCCGACCATCTTGTGTTCTGCCACGTGTAAGCTATGCAGTCCGACAGATGTTCATAATGATTGGACTATGTGGTGAATGGAAGCGGATTAGCTGGTGTACCACACACCACCAATCTGGCTGGTGTGTTGACGTCACCAGTTACGTGGGTCCATCATAAGGTATATGTTATATCCCAAGCATCCTTCCATTTGGCTAGTTCGTCATTTATATCCCAACCGCTCACACTGCAAAATGGAATGGGGGATTGGACGTCTACCATTTTTTTATTTTTTTAAATTTTACACACGCACTAACACCCCACACACTCACGCTAGTGGAATTTCACCACCTGTGATACTCGAACCCTTAAGGGGTGTTGAAACTCCTGAAAGTCTACCACCCGAGCAAGAGTAATGGGGTCAAAGAAACTTTGAATCAATATGATAATTGTTTTTTCTTTCATCCGGGTCTGTATGAACTAATGAGCAGATTGGATGGAAAATAAAAGTTATGCTGGCCCTGCGAATGTTTCAACGGTGAGAATCACTGTCCTCACTGCTATTTGTGGTGTGGTTCACTTAAGATTTAGGTACAGAAAAATTTTAAGGTATTGCTCTAAAACGATCTAGCAAAATGGATGAAGGGTGTGGATATAATAAATACATCATTTTGAGAGCCATGTAACCGTGATCTCCTTTGAACTGTTCGTATAAGATGGAGCTCGAGGAGCGGCAACGCTAGTCTTGGCACGACACGTACCCACACTAGCCAGGTCGGTGGTGTGTTGTACACCAGTCAATCCACTTCCGTGGTGGAAATTGCCTTGCCTGTAATGGGACAGTAATTTTCGGGCTCCCATTTGACCAAAAAAGAAATGTGCCCGGATATCAGAAACATTAAACAAATCTTGGGCTTTAAATATTAACCTGTTTAATAATTGGGTTGGGCTAAGGCTCTGTTCAAGAGTCCATCAGCTGGGCCCAGCCCTTTTAGGATTTGAAAGGAATTTATGTCATATATCATGCATGATGGGGTGCATTATATGAATAGCCCAAATCTTTTACAAAAGGGGTAGTTTGGATCGGGGTCGGGGTGAGGTCATGCATAATCACCATCTCCAGGCTGGTATCCTGCATAATGGAACAATCCAAAATGGACTTCAGGCATTTTGTTAGCAACACAGTACTGTGCTAAGACAAACCCAACTCTAAATGAATACCAAGGGATCAGAACCGGAGCCATTTATTAATAGCATAAAGGTTTGTAAACTCGAGTAATTACTGATACTCGAGAAAACAATCACTACAAGTTCACATTTAATTATTCATATTGACAAATCAATGATTGCTGTCGGGACCAGTTTTTTTATGGGTCTTAAAGAATTTATCCCGTATCTCATGAAAGACCTAGTAATCATCATAATATTTCCAAAATGACTATGATAATGAAAATAAATTAAGATAAAATCTGCTCATATTCTCTCTTGGAATAACAAAGGAATGAATTATGTATCATTATATGCATTTTATCCTGCAACCAAGGTCTTTTAAGGTGAGGGGTATAGTTGAGGCACTCGAGCCCCACGATGCAAGCTATAAGACTCAGAGACATACAAAAGCCTTCAAAACATAAATCAAAAAAGAATATTTGAAAGAAGGAAAAATACTAAAAATTAGAAAACTTTGAATAGAATTAAAACGGCTGAAATATATATTGTAAATAATGAAGTATGGTCGTGCAAGGCACACGGAGTAGGATAGTTTATCACCTGAAATGTAAGTACAAAGCACTCATGCCTTAGGTCTTGAACTAAATGAATTACTAAACTAAATAACTAAACTAAATGAATTAAGAAAAAGTACAAAGCACCAAGTTACAAATTACTAAATAGTAGTAAACCACTCATGCTTTAGGACTTGAATAACCCTCTCACAGCACAATAAGTTATAGTGCATCAAGTTGCATACAGAATCAATTGATTTGGATGCACCATTAGGTCTGGTCCACACTTCATGGGCCACCACACAAATATCACGATAATCAAATAATCATTCCATCCAAATATTGACCTTCTATTGTATATTCACTTGTTTTCCAAGCCACAATTGGAATGTTTGGGATTGTTTGATTGAGGTGATCTCAAAAGTAAGCAATCCTATAGGGCTCTAGATTGAGCGCGGTTTTTTACTAATTTGTATATATTGACGAGGTACAACAAAAAGCTACATACCTTTTCTTGTATGCATCATTCACAGGTGACATGTAGCCTCCAATAACACAATAACCTTCCGAATTCAATGCATCTCTTGCCAGTTCTAAGCATGAAATTAGAAGTTGATTAAATACATGTTGGATATTAGTGATAGCATCCAAAAGATATGAAATCATATTACCAATCAGGTTCAGACAAAGAATGAATGATGACATATATAGCTAACAATTCTCAAAAAAACGTCATTAGCTTTTTAACATTAAAACATAAGATCAATTCACAAATCAATCAAGTCATAAGGGCTTGAATCAATTGCCAAATGAATTTCTTACCTAGAAATCCCAAAACACTAATAATAGAAACAAAAAGGAATTAAAATTTTTGTTACCAGCACAATCACTATTTTGAGTCTTCAAATCAAATTTTCTAAACTTTGTTGCAAGTTTGGTCATCCACGTCAATATTCATGAATCATGATTTAATTGAAATTTTTCAAAAGAAAATAATAATAATAATAAATAAACAAATAAATAAAAACATCTAAAACAACATTTTTGTTGCTAAATTCACTAAACTTAAAATATAGATGCTCTGAGGAATTTGAAAAACAATGCTTTTAGCCTGTGAAAAGCATTTTTTTTTCTCTGGAATAATTAACATGGACATTCATTGAATCATATAAGAGAGTACCTCATGGTAGGATTTAAGAATAAATTGATCTCTATACACCTATTTCAGCTAGAATATCGGCAAATTCATCAGTTTCTCCTCCTAATTAACAACATGAGATGTTAAACCAAGATGATGCTTAGTCTCAAATCTCATCAATGATAAAGGACAGTCTCCAGGCTTGCTTTCTTTCAATGATGCCTATTTACACATGTTTTGAGAATCTTCTTCAATTATTAGATTCCTGAATACCAAACTTGGAACATTTTCTCTCCATCCCATGCATCAACCAAGCCATCTCAAATAATCTCAACAACTTCTCCATATCGCTGTTGCGAACTCAGAATGGATAAATGAGTGATTCATGGTTGCAGCATTTCTCAAACACATGATGCACCCATTAAGGAACCTTATGTGAAGAAGGATTGTTTTTATGAACTTCTGGAAGCTTCTCATCTAATTAGTTGTTTGCTTACTACAAATGGGCTTTGTAATCGTAGTTGTGTTATAATTTTCTCTTGAAATGTAGGCACCTTGCATCAACTGTGGCTCAAATCAATTTACGTATGGCCTTAACATTAGTAAGTAATTAACCTGGTTTGCTATGCGTGTCACTTTTTTATTTGGCTAGTTACACTTTGAAATAAGTTTGACTGCTCCAAAAATGTTTCTCGAGCTCTAGATTTGAAATTCGATCGCATATCTGGATTTTAATTTGTAATTTAATATTTTGATGCGTTATTTATTAGGTGCTTGGTCTCCGTAATTTTTCTATTTTTCTATGTTATATTTTCTTCAAGTTCTATGTCAATTCGTCCACCATATCAAGACCTACACCTATTTCACCTTTTATAACAGTTGTGCTAGAAACATTATATGCATAATATATATTAAAAAAAAAAACATGTGGAAACAGAGGTTGCAGGACCACACATAAATTATCAACAAAGCAATTTTAGTAAAAATGTCCTGCTGAAGTAATTCATGCACGTTAATTGCGAGAATGCTAATAGATGATGATGATGATGATGATGATGATTGACGGCGACAATGATGATGAGTAACAGACTCATATAGGTCTCCACTGAAAATTCAAACATACCAATAATACACACGGATAGCAGATTACAATTACCAAACATGCACAGGTGCATACATGTAGGAGGATTGAAACTTCCGCTCAATACTGAAACAACACAAATCTGTTCCCTAGTTTTTATTTTACAGAAGAAAGAAAAGAAACAAGCACGTCATTAGGGAAGTGGATTGCACAATTATAAACTTTGGAGTAAGTTGCAAAAGAAAATTGCAACCATACTACCACAGTTTCGAAACTATCATATCTCAAATTGAGTGCAAGATGGGCACCGGCCAGAAGGTGAAAAGCTATTAATATGTCTACGAAAGCATACAACAGTGCACGTGATGATCTGAATCACCCTCATTCCTCTATTTTCTTCCATCATATGACACATTGTCAGGTCGTTGCATTGCAAATCGGACCGACGCCATAAACCCAGGTCCAGCCCACTGACCTCAAGACTCAGTCCAAACTTGGCATAGCGTTCTTGGGCTAAGCTTGGCGAACCCAGCCCATTTGTCATTTGAACTAGAACTAAGAATAGGGAAATCGTCTTCTCAAATAAACAAATATTTAAAACAAATAAAAACATGTGTACATGGACAAAAATATGGAAGAATTTTCATGGGCCTTTCTCCAAGTACTGCACTACCAATGAGAGCAGGGAGTACCGAACTGAAGGAGTACCAAACAAAACCTCAATGAGAATGTCTTACGAGTAGTGGGATGAACCATGCTCTTGTCTATTGAAGTGATAGAGTTTTTGTACAGGTATAGACATGGTACTTTCTATCAATAATCTCCTTTTTCCTATTTTTAAAAATTTTTGGTTTTGAAGAGAATTTTAAGTATCCATCTACTCGGGAAAGATCTCATGATTTTCGGGAAATTCTACCCAGAGAATAAATCCCAACAAGAACTACATTTCTCTCTGGCCGTACCAAACACAATTTTAAAAAGAACTTGGACAGAAAAATCACTTGCTTAGAGCAGTCGATGAGATGGTTTGACCCATGATTCTGAAAGATAGCTTGTCCATTGGTAATGGTATTTCCATATTTCCTAGAACAGAAAATGAAATATAATCACGATAAAACTCTCTCGGTGAGAACCACCTGAATATGTATGAGCCTTAATTTTAGTCCTCAAGCCAAAGTTCTGGTGTCACATCTAATCTTTAATGGTTAAAATGGGTTTCATATAATTAGGGTGGGCCTTGTAGAAATCAAAGAGTGAAAATATATCTCTCAAATGTTTCATTTAATATGGCCCACATGAATCATGAGTCAGCCTGATTTTATAGTTCTGTGCATAACTTAGGATTACATATCTAATGGTTGGAGTAGATTTCATGCACATACCACAGCCGTAAAAAATCAAAAGTAGTGTAGCATAAAATGTTGAAATATACCTTTTAATAGGTGAAAGAGTACACACCTTTGATTTTGACAGGCCCACGGTGATTTGTAGTTGAAATCCACTCCAATCATTAAATGTGTATTCCCCTATTAGGCTCAGGGCTAAAAAAAATCAGACTAACTTATAATTACATCAAAAGAAATAATTAAAAAAGAGATCTCTATGTATAATTTTTACATGATCGACTATATATGTGATGATTATATAAATCTACTCCAACCATGAATGTCATAGTAAAATTTAGGTATATGGTCCAAAACCAAGCCCATGAGTAATTCACGTGATGGAGAGTAAGAATTTTTCTTTACATTGATTTATAGCGTGTGATGTATTTGTGTAAGGATAGTTCAACGTGAATTTCACGTAAACATTATAGTAAGTCTGACGTGAGTAAGCGGTTACTACTCATCTTTCGTAAGTCTTCTGGAAATCATTGTAGTTTTTGTAAGGGGTCATCCCTCTTACACGGATCCATGTAACCCAAAGCATGGGCCCAATGAGATTTGTGTGACACCCCTTCATTCATTGGTTTCTCCCTCTCATGTTATTAGGTGGGCCTAAAAAATGAGACAAATTAAAACCCTACAAAAGTTGTCTGAGGCTGATATGTGTTTTCCTTTCATCATCTTTCTGGGAGTCATGTAATGAATGGATTGGATCGAATATAACCATCATAGTGATCGGGCCATCAATGAGCCCGGGCTAGGCAAAAAATATATATATATTTTTTAAATAAGCCCATTCCAAACAGTTCAAAATCCAGGCCGAAGCCAACCCCAAGCCTGACGCAGGGGAGGACGTGAGGTCGAGCACCGTCTTCCTCAAGAGGATAAATATTCCGAATCCACGGAACTTCTCTAGACTCCTCACAGAGACTTCTCGAATCCACGAGAAAAGAGAGCAGAAAATATAAATAAATTCTAAATAAATTCGAAATAGATTAATTAATAATTGATCATCCTCTAATGCGTCTCCTTACACCATTAATAAAGAAAAAAAAATTAAATTCGTAATTACCAAAAATAGCAAAATTCTAACTCTAATAAAAATCCTAATTCTAATAAAACTCTTCTAAGGTCTAATTTCTAAAAATAAAAATTGCAAATAAACTTTCTCTAGAAGAGTCCTAGTATAACTAAAAGTTATTTCCAAAAGGAAAGAAAATCTAAAACTCTAAAAATATTTTAAAATTCGGAATTACTAAAAATAGTAAAATTTTCCTAAAAATTCATTTTTGAGCTGAAAGCGCGCGTTTTCTGATGAAAACGGACAGACGCGACCCACTTTGTGGGTCGGTTCACCTCGGATGGCCCGTTTAGTAAAGATTGATAGGTTGTGCTCCCCGTAACAATACCCGGATCAAAAGTTATGGTCAATTTACGGTCCATCTTCTTTTGGCCCACCATGCTAGGAACGTATCTATGACACGTTCTACATCAGACTCCTCCACTTGAAAAAAACTCGTCCTCGAGTTACGCAAGAGACTTGGCACATGAGTCTGAGATAACTTCCGATGTCGATGTTCATTAGCTCTTTTTTTGTACTTGGCATTAAGCTCTTGAGTTGACACAATATATGCACTCATGCTTTCCTTGATTTGACTAATATCGATTAGTTCCTTCACATCTGCCTTCAAGATCTCATATTTTTTCTGATAATGTGGACAATTAGGCAGACTTGCCCCTGAGATGGATCAACGTGATTTTGTATATCTCGTATGGGAGGTAATTTATTAGGGAGTTCATCAAGCACAACCCTCTTGAACTCCTGCGATACTGGTTTCAAATCCTCTAAGATATTCATAGGCTCCACATATTTTTTCTTTTCAACTAATGGATATATATTTCCCGTTTCCTCATATTGTTAACAACGGCCTGTTCAGTGATGAGATATTGTTCCTCCACTTTAGAAGTGTTGGGTTGGTTCTCCATTCCTATAGAGGTCACATGTTCGCCACTGATGAATCCTGTGGTCTGTTACAACTCTGTTTTGATGAAGTCGTTTCTCACGGACCAATAATAGGATTTTTCTGCATAACCTTTTACTGATCGACTATCCTGATAATAATTTTGGTTTTGTTGGAATAATACCTGATCGTAATCTCGAGGGAGGAATTGCATGCACAATAACTTCTTCATCCGCGACCACGTGCGAATTGGCGCCTTCATCTGTCTCGTTCGCTCAAGTTGAAGTTGTTCCCACCAATCTGAAGCTCTGCCCGTCAACTTGTAGGCCACGAGTTTAACTTTCTTCTCTTCTACAATGTTCATGTAGTCGAAGAAAACGTTCGACCTCAAGCAACCAATCGAGAAAGTCTTGGAAGTAGAGTTGCCCATTAAAATTAGGAAGATCAACTTTCATCTTAAATTCTTGAATCATCCTGTGGTTCATTGATAGCATCGCCCTATGATCAGTATAATTACGAATTCCAGCAATTGCTGGTGGTGGATCACCACCATGAACACGGAGTTGCCTTAAGTTTTCCGCCAAGAGATCCGCTATGCTATCGATGGAAGCCTGCAGCCTTTGCATGGCTTGCCGATTCTCTTGTTGCGCTACTTCAAAAGTTGCCGCCGTTAAAGGTAAATTTCCTGGAGCACCGCCCATGGGATTGTTGTCCGACCCGTCGTTAGAAGCCATCGACCCGAGGAGAAACCTCGCTTTGATACCAAACTGACGCAGGGGAGGACGTGAGGTCGAGCACCGTCTTCCTCAAGAGGATAAATATTCCGAATCCACGGAACTTCTCTGGACTCCTCACAGAGACTTCTCGAATCCACGAGAAAAGAGAGCGGAAAATATAAATAAATTCTAAATAAATTCGAAATAGATTAATTAATAATTGATCATCCTCTAATGCGTCTCCTTACACCATTAATAAAGAAAAAAAATTAAATTTGTAATTACCAAAAATAGCAAAATTCTAACTCTAATAAAAATCCTAATTCTAATAAAACTCTTCTAAGGTCTAATTTCTAAAAATAAAAATTGCAAATAAACTTTCTCTAGAAGAGTCCTAGTATAACTAAAAGTTATTTCCAAAAGGAAAGAAAATCTAAAACTCTAAAAATATTTTAAAAATTCGGAATTACTAAAAATAGTAAAATTTTCCTAAAAATTCGTTTTTGAGCTGAAAGCGCGCGTTTTCTGATGAAACGGACAGACGCGACCCACTTTGTGGGTCGGTTCACCTCGGATGGCCCGTTTAGTAAAGATTGATAGGTTGTGCTCCCCGTAACAATACCCGGATCAAAAGTTATGGTCAATTTACGGTCCATCTTCTTTTGGCCCAACCATGCTAGGAACGTATCTATGACACGTTCTACATCAGACTCCTCCACTTGAAAAAAACTCGTCCTCGAGTTACGCAAGAGACTTGGCACATGAGTCTGAGATAACTTCCGATGTCGATGTTCATTAGCTCTTTTTTTGTACTTGGCATTAAGCTCTTGAGTTGACACAATATATGCACTCATGCTTTCCTTGATTTGACTAATATCGATTAGTTCCTTCACATCTGCCTTCAAGATCTCATATTTTTTCTGATAATGTGGACAATTAGGCAGACTTGCCCCTGAGATGGGATCAACGTGATTTTGTATATCTCGTATGGGAGGTAATTTATTAGGGAGTTCATCAAGCACAACCCTCTTGAACTCCTGCGATACTGGTTCCAAATCCTCTAAGATATTCATAGGCTCCACATATTTTTTCTTTTCAACTAATGGATATATATTTCCCGTTTCCTCATATTGTTAACAACGGCCTGTTCAGTGATGAGATATTGTTCCTCCACTTTAGAAGTGTTGGGTTGGTTCTCCATTCCTATAGAGGTCACATGTTCGCCACTGATGAATCCTGTGGTCTGTTACAACTCTATTTTGATGAAGTCGTTTCTCACGGACCAATAATAGGATTTTTCTGCATAACCTTTTACTGATCGACTATCCTGATAATAATTTTGGTTTTGTTGGAATAATACCTGATCGTAATCTCGAGGGAGGAATTGCATGCACAATAACTTCTTCATCCGCGACCACGTGCGAATTGGCGCCTTCATCTGTCTCGTTCGCTCAAGTTGAAGTTGTTCCCACCAATCTGAAGCTCTGCCCGTCAACTTGTAGGCCACGAGTTTAACTTTCTTCTCTTCTACAATGTTCATGTAGTCGAAGAAACGTTCGACCTCAAGCAACCAATCGAGAAAGTCTTGGAAGTAGAGTTGGCCATTAAAATTAGGAAGATCAACTTTCATCTTAAATTCTTGAATCATCCTGTGGTTCATTGATAGCATCGCCCTATGATCAGTATAATTACGAATTCCAGCAATTGCTGGTGGTGGATCACCACCATGAACACGGAGTTGCCTTAAGTTTTCCGCCAAGAGATCCGCTATGCTATCGATGGAAGCCTGCAGCCTTTGCATGGCTTGCCGATTCTCTTGTTGCGCTACTTCAAAAGTTGCCGCCGTTAAAGGTAAATTTCCTGGAGCACCGCCCATGGGATTGTTGTCCGACCCGTCGTTAGAAGCCATCGACCCGAGGAGAAACCTCGCTTTGATACCAAACTGACGCAGGGGAGGACGTGAGGTCGAGCACCGTCTTCCTCAAGAGGATAAATATTCCGAATCCACGGAACTTCTCTGGACTCCTCACAGAGACTTCTCGAATCCACGAGAAAAGAGAGCGGAAAATATAAATAAATTCTAAATAAATTCGAAATAGATTAATTAATAATTGATCATCCTCTAATGCGTCTCCTTACACCATTAATAAAGAAAAAAAATTAAATTTGTAATTACCAAAAATAGCAAAATTCTAACTCTAATAAAAATCCTAATTCTAATAAAACTCTTCTAAGGTCTAATTTCTAAAAATAAAAATTGCAAATAAACTTTCTCTAGAAGAGTCCTAGTATAACTAAAAGTTATTTCCAAAAGGAAAGAAAATCTAAAACTCTAAAAATATTTTAAAAATTCGGAATTACTAAAAATAGTAAAATTTTCCTAAAAATTCGTTTTTGAGCTGAAAGCGCGCGTTTTCTGATGAAACGGACAGACGCGACCCACTTTGTGGGTCGGTTCACCTCGGATGGCCCGTTTTAGTAAAGATTGATAGGTTGTGCTCCCCGTAACAATACCCGGATCAAAAGTTATGGTCAATTTACGGTCCATCTTCTTTTGGCCCAACCATGCTAGGAACGTATCTATGACACGTTCTACGTACATCAAAGCCTGACCGGTTGATAGCCTTGATAGTAGGCCCAACGATAGCCTTTTTGTCCCTAATTTTCATGTGTTGTGACCCATTTAGAGTTTTGGATCTAAATCCCTACGGTTCAAAATCCCATTTTTTGTTACGCATGCCAAGTATTCTTGGAAATTCATACCCGACTTTGACTTTCCAAAATCCTACTCTGTATACTTCTTTAAGGTTTCTTAGCTATCTTTCTGTCATGCTAGGAAGGTTTTTTTTTTTTTTCGAAAAAAAATAAATCCAGATCCGTATGAATATACAGCACCCAAGAACATTAGAAGGAAACTACGGAGTTCAAAAAAGGACTTACCACCAGATAATGATAAAATTGTGAAGAACACTAGATCTGATTTTTTTAGATAATCTGTTCTAATATTATGATAGGTTTTGGAGAAAATCAAGAAAAATTACCACACATAATAGAATTCCATATTAGCTAGGCAAAATCAAAATTTTGAATAAGCCCATCCCAAAATTTTGGTGGATCACATGATTGGAAACCGTGTACAAGGCAACACTTACTCTCCAAACTGTTTCCTTTAGTGTGACTCACTAACCATGGTCATAATTTAGAATTATACATCTAATAGTTGAGTGGATTCTACCTACCATGTTATGGTAGTAGGCCCCATAAAAAATCTGGTGGGCGTACCTCTCCAAGCTTTTTCACTAATAGAAGCACAACAAAAGTAGATTTTTATGGGGCCCACCATGATGTGTATGTAATATGTAATCCGACCATTTGATGGGCAATCCCACATTAGGCTAAGGCAAAAAAAAAAAGAAGAAAAAGGCTAACCTATGTTTCAGGTGGGCCACACCAGAGAAAACAATTGCAAGAGAGATGTCCACCCTTGATTCTTACAAGGATTATCATGATGATCATATAAAATCCACTCTAACTGCCACACTAATATTTAGGTATTGGGTGCAAAATCACCTCCATCTGTGACACAGGTGAGCCAAACTAAGGGAAACTATGGGTGAGCATTGTCCTCTTTACTATTTCAAATCATGTGGCCCACTTAGCCATGGCTCAACATGGTGTAGCACACGTTAGTAGATTTCAAATCAACAACAAGGTGGAGCCCACCCAAGCTATGACCAGCTTTCCGAAAATCATAAGAAAGTATATCCTTGAGACACCCAACCGCAGTGATGTGTCTACCCAAATACCTCTCAAGGCCCATCATTTTTTAGAGGACTTACTGTGATGTGTATGTAAGATCCACTCCGACCATTAGATGTATAATCTTATGTTATGCTCATGACTAAAAACTCTAGATGACTTGTGATTTTGTTGAGCCACACAAAGGAAAATGATTGGGAAAGAGATGTCCACACTTGATATTTACAGGGCCCACCATGATGATCATATAAAATCCACTCCAACCATTAAATACCACACCGAAATTTATACCTAAGTGTGGTGTACCTAAAAAACGGATGGGGCTGATTTTTCGGATCCTGAGCCTAACGTAGAAATAAGCAGTGTGAATTTCACATAAACACGAGGTGGGGCCATCCTAGACGGCAACACTTTTGCCTATGCGTGAAATAACATTTCCGTCCTCTTTAACACTTTCCCTGCTCTGATGTAAGATGTGGAAGAAATTTCAAATTGCATGGCCGGCTAATCCGACAGGCTTGTGGACGTTCAAGTTAAGTCCAGCCTGATTTAGAAGAAGGCATGAAATTTAAGTCCGAGCCCGATCACTCCAGTCCAAGCCCGGTCCACACTGATATTAGCGAGAAATCCACTCCGTCCATCCTATTCCCCGAATCGTGTTGGAACATGCTCCAAGAAATGCCTGCCATTAAAACCTTATTGGGGTTATATGTCAGTCAATACCGTTCATGAGGTCCTCCCTACGGGTATGAACTGAAAAATACAAAACTATTAGCCTGATTCAAAACTTGTGGCCCCTGGAATGTTTCAAGGGTGAACATTCAATCCACACTTTTCCAGTCGTGCAGCCCACTTGAGTTTTGGATTTGCCTCATGTTTGGGCTCATATCCCAACTTCATCTGGAAAAACAGATGGATGGTGTGGATTTCTCACAAACATCAAGGTGGGCACCATAATACTTTCTTGACATCCACGCCGTCCATCATGTCTGCCCCCATCATGTTCATGGCGCTGAAAACTCACCTCAACCCAAAACTCAGGTAGGCCACACACCCTGTAAACTCCTGCCTAAAACCAATAAAATCACATTGTGTGGCCCACCTAAGTTTGGAATGACCTAAAGTTTCATGACAACATCCATCCTTGTGGGGCTGATATTATGAATGGATTGGATGACATATACAAAACACAGGAACCTCGTACAAAATCTGAAAGTATTTAGAAGTGGGTGTCCCCATCACAACTGTTCCCTGTGGTGTGTGGCCCACCTATGGTCTGGATCGTTCTGATTTTTTATAGATCCCGGCTGAACACGAAGGACCTTATATTGTGGATATGGACCCACAAAAGAAAGTTGGTCCAACACAATTTATAATAGGATATATTCTATAATAGTTAGTAGAAAAGCCGGCCTGGAATGGCATACCAAATCTACCTATTCTCGACTTCTGCTCAACTTTTCAAGCATTCATACAAAATAGCTTGTGCTTGATTCGGCCTTTGTTTTATTGTTCGAGGAAGAACTGAGGATGATTTGACTGACTAAAAAACAGTATCAAACCTCCGACTATAAATAAAACATATCCATTTTTATCACAACATAAGCTATAACAGCAATGGCCATTGAAACATCTTTCTCCCTCTCTCTTCTGCTTATATTGGCAGCCTTTCTTTCTTCCAATGCAGTTACAACATCCACCTTCAGAGAAGCAGAGACTCTAATGAAATGGAAAGACAGCCTCCTGCAATCACAAGCTCTCCATTCATGGTTGCTTCCTTCCACTAATGCTGGCACCATAACAATCTCTCCATGCAAATGGATTGGGATCTCATGCAACAGTCTCGGAAGTGTAACAGAGACAAGCTTACCTAACGCCAGTTTGCAAGGTAAACTAGATCACTTGAGCTTCCCCTCATTTCCAAACCTCGTCCATCTTAATCTCGGTGGCAACTTCCTCACTGGAACCATCCCAGCTTATATCAGCTCTCTTTCAAAACTTGCTTCACTTGATCTCTCCATGAATTATATTTCTGGCATTTTACCTCTTTCACTGGCTAACCTCACTCACATTTCTGTGATTGACATTTCATCTAATGAAACAATAGGTGAACTAGCTCCAAATTTCTTCACCAATTGGACCAAACTCATCTCCCTTCAATTCCAGAACAATCAATTCAGTGGGGAAATTCTGTCTCAAATCGGCCTACTTAAACATCTCCAAATCCTAGACCTCTCGGGAAATAAAATCAGTGGTTCAATACCTCTTGAAATAGGGAATCTGCAGAGTCTGATTCAGTTAAGGTTACACTCAAACCATCTTAGTGGGCCAATTCCTCCATCTTTAGGTAACTTGACTGAGCTGATGATCCTCTACCTCTTTGACAATCAAATTTCTGGTTCGATCCCCACACAATTAGGGAATCTGAAGAATTTGGTTGAGTTGGCCTTGTACAATAACTATCTGACAGGTCCAATCCCTCCTGCTTTAGGTAATTTGAGAAACCTTACAGCCATGTACCTCTACAACAATCAAATTTCTGGTTCAATTCCTGCACAATTAGGAAATCTCAAGAATTTGGTTAAGTTGGAGTTGTTGCATAACAGTCTGACAGGTCCAATCCCTTCTGCTTTAGGTAATTTGAGAAACCTTACACTTTTGTACCTCCACAACAATCAAATTTCTGGTTCAATTCCAGCACAATTAGGAAATCTCAAGAATTTGGTTGGGTCGATGTTGTACAATAACAATCTGACAGGTCCAATCCCTCCTGCTTTAGGTAATTTGAGAAACCTTACATTTTTGTACCTCTACAGCAATCAAATTTCTGGTTCAATTCCTCCAGAAGTTGGGAATTTAATGAATGTGAACAATCTTCACCTGTCAGACAACCTTCTAACACGTTCTATTCCTTCCACTTTAGGGAACTTGACAAAGCTGATGATCCTCCACCTCCAGATAAATCAAATTTTTGGTACAATTCCTCCAGAAATTGGGAATTTAATGAATCTCAATGTGCTTGAGATGTCCATAAACCTTCTAACAGGTTCTATCCCTTCCACTTTAGGAAACTTGACCAAGATTGAACACTTCGGTGCAATTGACAACCATTTAACTGGTGAGATCCCAAAAAGCTTCAGAAATTGCACTAGGTTAACTAGAGTTCGACTCGATGGAAACCAGCTCATTGCAAATTGTATCAGAAGTCTTTGGTGTATGCCCGCATCTCACATACATGGATGTCAGATACAATAGGTTGTTTGGGGAACTATCACCCAATTGGGGAGAATGCCAAATTTTGAAACGGCTACAGTTATCTGGGAACAGGATCACAGGTAGAATTCCTCCTGAGATTGGACAGTTGAAGCAGCTACAAGTACTTGGTCTTTCTTTGAACCATCTCGAAGGAGAGATTCCTAAGGAATTTGGGAGGCTATCTTCTTTGTTCAACTTGAGTTTAAATGATAACAAATTTTCTGGTCAAGTACCACAAGAGATTGGAAAACTATCCAATTTGGAGGTTCTTGACTTGTCCATGAATCACCTAAGTGGTCCAATACCACCTCAATTAGCGGATTGCTCCAAACTCCGGTACATGAAATTGAGTGAAAATGATTTGAATGGAAGCATTCCATTTCAGATTGGTAACCTAGTATACTTACAGGGTTTACTAGATCTCAGTCATAACTCACTCAATGGAGAGATATCATCACAACTTGGGAAATTGCATGTGCTGGAAAAGTTAAACCTCTCCCACAACATGCTGTCAGGCTCCGTTCCACCTTCTTTAGAAGAGATGTCCAGCTTGCAATCCATTGATTTTTCATACAATGCTCTGGAAGGTCCTCTTCCCAACAGCAAAAACTTTCAGAAGGGTCCTATGGTGGCATTCGTAAAAAACAAAGGTTTATGTGGTGAAGTGTAAGGTTTGAGACCCTGTGATGCTCCTTCAACAAGGCATGGTGATGCAAGGAAAGTCCGCAAAGTTGTTATCATTATCATTCTTCCTTTCTTGGTGGCCTTGTTTCTTTTATTTGCAATCGTTGGTATTTCTTGTATTTATTATCAAAGAAGAAAAATAGAGAAAGGGGTTGTTGAAAGGAGTAGTGGAAATCCATTTTCAATATGAAATTATGATGGAATTGCTGTATTTGAAGACATTGTGGAAGCGACAGAGGGTTTTATTGACAAATACTGCATAGGAACTGGAGGGTGTGGGAAAGTTTACAAAGCAAATTTACCAATGGGCCAGATAGTAGCTGTGAAGAAACTTCACAAACTTGAAAGTGGGGATCAATCTGATAAAAGAATTCTTAGAAATGAGATACGAGCATTAACAGAAATCCGCCATCGCAACATTGTGAAGCTTTATGGCTTTTGTTCCCATGCTCAATGCTCGTTTCTAGTCTACCAGTACATGGAAAAGGGAAGCTTGGCTAGCATCTTGGGCAACAACGAAGGAGCTGCACAGTTGGACTGGACTACAAGGTTGAAGGTTATTGAAGGTGTGGCCCATGTTTTATCTTACATGCACCATGATTGCACCCCACCCATTGTCCATTGAGACCTACCAAGCAACAACATTCTGCCGAATTCGGAACTCGAGGCCAGTGTCTCTGACTTTGGCACTGCAAGATTATTGATACCTGATTCGTCCAATTGGACTACGCTCGCAGGCACTTATGGATACATTGCTCCAGGTTAGTTGCCAATTCATTCTCCACTCTTTAAAGGTTCTATCAGTAATTTGTCTTTATTTTTCTTAAGCTTTCCTATTTTTTGTTGGCAATTACATACTAAAGTCTCTGCAAAAGTTATCATACTTATCAATTGTTGCAATCTAGGGAAATTGGAAGATTCCTTATCCAACGGCTGTAAGAGGCCTCGTAAAGAAACATATATGGGTTTGTATTTTTACAATCCTCAGTGTCATTTAACTAAAAATTTGAAAGCATATGTAAATATTTAGAACTAATATAACAATGCAAAAAGAAGACAAACGTAAGAATGTTCTCTCTTAGCTGCACTTGTGGTCCATCCTTTTTACATTGTGCATGGTGGAGATAATCTGGCTGCATGGTAAGTCTAACCATGATTCAAGTTACCCAACTAACTTAACCATATGTTATTAGCTATAAAATTTGTGGTGCTGACCATTTTTCTTAACTGTACATTTGCTGGCCACCAGTTGGATAGATAGAATCCTCCAATAATTCTAATTTTCGGGATATATTCCATCTACAATGTGGGCCATGTTTTCAGATGGTCTGGATTGATTTACATGGATACCAAGTGTGGATGAATGAGTTATCACTATTTAAGAAATGATTGAAAAAGCTCATTACTTCTGGCCCATATGAGTAAATGTGAAAAATGATGCATAAAGAAATAAATGTGAAAATGATGCAATGCTCTGCCAAAAGATCCCAGAGGATGATTGGGTTTCCTCTGTTGTACAAGGGTTCAACAGCTTTATGATCCAAACTGTTGATGGAATGTCCCACACAGTTAATGCCTCACGCAACAAAAGAAGTTACAAAATTGGAAAATCCTTGAAACAATGCCCATATCACCCAATCCTTGCCAATGAAATGTGTAACTACAATGATACTTATAGACACATCAATGCACTCTGGTTTACACACGTGCCAACTTCTCATACGTTTGGGACATACCAGGCACACATAAAGGTAGGCCCAACCATGCAGATGACCCAACACAATGATTAATCTGGTTCTTTTATGAGGCAGGCCACCACCGTTTGAAAACTATGGATAATTTTGGAAAAAAATGGCAACAGTACACAATGCATACATGTGGCATGGTTGGTGAGTGGACCATCCTAACTTTCTAGCAACATCATCCAAAAGTTTGCCCCATCTTCTGCACCTCCCTGATGTGCTACATATGTCTCAGTTCGCATATGCACATATTATAGAGATGTCTTAGGGTTAATAAGCACGAAAACCTAAAAGATACGATACCTAGATTAAGAAACCCAGGCAAGTTTGATATATGATTAAGAGTTCAGCTATTAATGATTAACACAGAGAAAAGATCATGACTGAACTATCTTCTTTCTTGCAGAGCTTGCATATACAATGAGAGTGACTGAAAAATGTGACATAGCTTTGGTATTGTAGCACTTGAAGTGATGATGGGAAGGCATCCTGGGAAGCTCATCCCCACTTTGTTATCACCAAGTAGACAAGAATCACTGCTAAAGGAAATGTTGGATCAACGTCTCTCGGACCCAACAACTGAGGTTGCACAGGAAGTCATATTTGCAGTGTCGACGGCACTTTCATGCGTTCACAGGAAATCCACCATCACAACGTTGTGGACTAGATTATAAGGGTGAAGGTTACTAAAGGTGTGGCCGATGCTTTATCTAACATGTACCATTATTGCATCCCACCAATTGTACATTGAGACCCGTCAAGCGACAACATTCTATTAAATTTGGAACTTGAGGCTAGTGTCTCTAATTGATGATACCAGATTCATCTAATTGGACTATGCTTGCAGGCACTTACCGATATACGTCACTAGGTTACTTGCTAATACGCCCTCAACACTAGTATTTTTAGCAGCTTATATTGTTCTCTGTTTTCCCGTTGTTTCCAATTTTTTTCCTGGGCAATGCTGCATTATAATGTTTTGGCAGGAGTTATCATACAAAAATGCCAATTGGAATGTGAGAAAATTTTCATTAAAAAAAATTCCCAATCATCTCCAAGATTCCCTAATCCACTAGTTGAAAGAGGCCTTGTTCAGTGATTACCACACATTTCATTGCATTGAATTATTCCCCTGCATTTATCTGGTCAAGTAATGGAAAAACATCCCCCATAGGGATAGCAATAGGCATGGTTGGGTACACTGCTTAGAGAGGTGGTATAATGCAATGTTCGGCTTAAGAGTTTAGTAGAGCTATCAATGAGCCTGGCTGGTCCACTTAAGTACTTGCTTGGGGTGGCCCACTAGGCACAAAGTTCAGGTCCAGGCCTTACAAGTTAAGCCTGTTTAATAATTGGGTTGGGCTTAGGCTCTGTTCAAGAGCCTCAGCCGAGCTCATCCCTTATACGGATTCAAGGGAATTTTTGTCATATATCATGCATGATGGGTTGCATTATATGAACAAACCAAATCTTGTACAAAAGGGGTAGTCGGGATCTACCTTGGTCCGAGGTCATGCATAATCACCATGACTTGGTTGGTATCCTGCATGATAATCGCGGGCTGGACTTGGGTCTGTTTCTTCAGGCCTATCATAAGACCAAGCTGCCCTCAGGCCTTAGTTCTACTCTGTGGATGAGCGTGGATAGGCCTCAGCCCAGCCCAAGCCCAGGCCGTTGACAACTGTAGTTTCTAGGCAATGGCAATGGTTGGTTCTCTTTTATTTTGTAAAGTGTCAATGATTTGGTGCACCAAATAGTTGATATGATGTTGCACACAGTGGATGGCCATGCACCAAAAGATATCCCAATATTGGAAGATCCTATCTATTGCATTTTTTCATTGAATATGGACTGTTGCTTTATTTTATTTCCTAACCATCTACTTGCTTGCCATTGATTAAAAGGCTCGGATTTCTGATCAGCAGAATTATTAATACATGTGTCATCCACATTAGAGCCATTATATGATTCTTTTTGTTTCATATTTATAGACCCACTCAAACTAAAAGGGAAATTTTATTGGATAACCATAAGTTCAGTCTGCTTTTATGGGATAGAATGTTTAAAACAACATATTCATAGGATGATTATAGCTAAAATGAGGATGTTGATATGGATGACAAGATAGGGAAGTATATATAAAATTAAAAATGAATGTATTTGGGAAAACTTGGGAGTAGTATCAATAGGTAATAAGACAAAGGAAAATAGACTTAGATAGTTTGGTTATATGTAACGGAGACCGATAATTGCTCCTGTTAGGAGGAGCGAATGGGCACATGTTGGAGGCTCTAAGCAGGTAACAGGTTCTCTTGACTATGCCCAATGTTTTGCAACTGTTTGAAAATCAGATTTCTGGCTCAATTCCTACCGAGTTAGGGAATCTCAAGAACTTGGTTGAGTTGACGTTGCTCATTAACAATCTGACTGGTCCAAATATCCCTCCTTCTTTAGGTAATTTGAGAAACCTTTCGGTTTTGCGCCTCTATGGCAATCAAATTTTTGGTTCAATTCCTCTAGAAGTAGGGAATTTAATGAATCTCAACTGACTTGATCTGTCAAGTAAACTTCTAACAGGTTCTACCCCTTCAACTTTTGGAAACTTGACCATGCTCAGGTTTTTGAGGCTGTATAGAAATTAGATTTCGGGCTCAATTCCCTCAGAATTAGGGGATCTCAAGAATTTGGTTGAGCTAGGATTGTACCTTAACAATCTGACAGCTCCAATTCCTCCTTTAGGTAATTTAAGCCTTACAGTTTTGTACCTTCACAGCAACCAAATTTCTGGTTCGATTCCTCCAGAATTAGGAAATTTGATTAATCTCAAAAAGCTTTTGCAGCTGGTTCTATCACTTCCACTTGTGGAAGCTTGACCATGCTCACTCTTTTGCAGCTGTTTGAAAATCAGATTTCTTGTTCAATTCCTCCAGAAATTGGGAATTTGGTAAATCTCTCCACAAATCATATTTCTGGCTCCATTCCTCTGCAGATCGGAAATCTTATGAATCTGAATGCACTAGACTTGTCCATTAACAGTCTAAATGATTCCATTCCTTTGACATTAGGGAACTTGACAAAGCTCACCATCTTGTATCTTGATGAAAACAAGCTGATTGGTCCAGTTCCTCTAGAAATGGGGAATTTAATGAAGCTGAACAATCTTGGAATGTCCAGTAACCTTCCAACAGGTTCCATCCCTTCCACTCTAGGAAACTTAACTAGACTGCAGTGTCACGAATCGTCTCTACAACCTCTAGCTGTGAAAATTTTTGTATATATATTTCCTCAAATATTTGGCATAGTTTGAACCCTAAGCTTAATGTTGCAAGCTGATCCATCACCTCTAGAAAGAACAAACACATTCCCAATTTAAGCAGAGTGGCAGAGGGTGGGACTAGTTCAGTGTCAGTGGGCCAGCTACAAAACAGACCAAACCATTCAAATTGAGTCACAAACTATGGAACCATGACTCGATCCTCACCCATTTACTAATTAAGCTTTAGAATTTTAACACATGATCCCACCCCATCAATAAATTATTAAACCTGAGCACCACTCCTTTGACCCATTTACTTAATGGGCTCTTACTTCAGGCTTGACGCATTTACTTAAACACAACTTGTTTATGGGCTGAAACCGAAGAACAGACCAGTAAATATACCTTAGCCCAAGTTAAATGCAGGCCTGGCCAGCTGGCCCATGGGCTGACCAAAGGCACAAGCCCATTGCCATTGACTTAATTTGCGGATATCAAGTCAAGCATTTCTACGGCCAATGGAACAAATGTGCTGCACATGTCTGCTGAATGTGGACCATCAGTAAGTTCCTCTTACTTATCCATTTGCTTTCACACGCATGGCCCACCTGGGGAGCAGACGATCCTTGCTTTCAAGTTAGAGCAAATGAATGATGGATCCATATGATGAGCGGCTTAGATTTCACGCGAGGTTGACACGTTGCCATGTGTGAGCTGAAATGTAGAGGGAGGTGCGGAACTGCAGCTACCTGTAACTGAATGACACAAAGGGGAGAGGATTAGGTGTTACCTTACCGTAGTGCCCCACTTTGATGATGTGTTCTATATCCACACAGTCCTAAAATGAGATGGAAAAACAGATGAACCGCGTGAATATACAACAAATGCATTAAGGTGGGCCCCACACGGTCAGGGTAACACCCACTAATGTGTTACACGGGTAACAGCTAATCCGCTCCCGACACAAGTCGGGCCATATTAATTATTTGTTATGACTACCCTTTATATATAAATAAAACAACACAACGTGTTTCAGAAATGCTTCTGTTGATCATGTCACTTCGTCTGTAGTGGAATGGAAAGATGAAAATGACTGGAACTTTCACAAAAATTCTGATGCACGACATACCAAACAGCCTCTTCTGTTAGTTCACCACTCTCTAGAAAACACAACGTGGCTTCTGCTTCCTGCCGTGGAATGGAAAAGTGGATATCTTTGTGATGCACAGCATGCCAAGCGGTTACGGATTGCATACCGACCTTGCTCTGTGAGCCCAACAATGATGCATGTGTTTTATCTACACCTTCCATCTATTTTTTTTTTTTTTTTTGGCTCGTTTCAGAGAATGAGCCCAAAATAGAAACATATCCAAGGATCAAGTGGGCCAGACCCACAGGAAACAGTGGGAATTGAATGCATACCATTGAAAAATCTTGAGAGCCACAGAAGTTTGGATAAACTGATATTTGTGATTTTTCTTCATCCATGTCTACGTGATCTTAGGAACAGGTTGGATGACAAAAAAACATCACTGTGGTACTTATTAACGTTTCAACGGTGGGTGTCATTATCCCCACTATTTCATGTGGTGTGGCCTATTTGAGATTTGGACAGGCTTCAATTTTGGGTTCATGCCCTAAAATGCACTGATATCTTGACATTTGGATATGCTTGGATTTTGGATTCATGCCTTAAAATGCGCTGGTAAAACCGATGGATGGCCTGAACAAGACACACGCATCGGTGCTCTCTACGTAGTTTGCTCTGTATCCTTTAGTGTACCGCGTCACTCAGTACGGAATCTGCGTTCGCAACGCGTTTCACAAAGGGTCTGTTGGCCCGCTTTTTGCGTTGGAATGGAAAGGTGGAAATATTCGTAAATGGTCACGCGATGCACGACAGACTCAACGAGAATGATTCTAGCTAACAGTGCCTTCCCGTGTCCTGAAATTTTATTGGTCCACGCCATTTGTGCTGATGTCAGCACAGGACTTTAATAAAATAAAAAACTATTTACAAAATACCGCTCCATTAACCAGAAAGGTTATGTTTTCCAGCGCCTGACTCAAGGATGAGTAGCTACGACCGAGAATCCAGTGACGTCGGTGGAACAAATGGTAATAGTACATCTTACAAAAACATCACGGTGGCCCTATTTAAGTCAATAACTATGTCCCATAGAAAATATATATATATATATATATATATATATATATATATATATTTTTTTCTAAATAAAATCTTTATACAATTGAAGAGGTTCCACAAGACAAAGTGATGGGTTCTACTTAACAAAGTGATCAGATTGCCGGATAAAGTAATGGAATTCTGCTAGACAAAGTGACATGGTTATCTAACAAAGTGATAAGGTTTCACTAGACAAAGTGATAGGATTCTGTAAGACAAACTGACGATGTTGCTAGACAAATTGACAGGGTTTCACTAGACAAAGACAAGGTTCCACCGGACAAAGTGATAGGATTATGATACAAAGTGATGGAGCTCTAC
This sequence comes from Magnolia officinalis, assembly GCA_021015155.1. NCBI lineage: Eukaryota > Viridiplantae > Streptophyta > Magnoliopsida > Magnoliales > Magnoliaceae > Magnolia > Magnolia officinalis. Next base: position 84,965,217 of record JAJHSJ010000003.1, on the reverse strand, counting down.
TAGACAAAGGGACGGGCTTTCTAGACAAAATAATGTGGTTCCACTAGACAAAGTGATGAGGTCTTACTTGACAAAGTTATGAGATTACCAGACAACAAGATTCTACTAGATAAAGTGATTTGAACCATGAGTGGTATTATTGGACTGATCCTTTGGTGGGAAATGTTCTTCATTTTAGATCATGAAACCATTCCATAGCAATCAAGCCATAGTCATAGGATCCTCATTCTACTGATGTTTCTCAGTTTCTTTTATTCAAAAAAAAAAAACCAATGCCACCATAGCAATCATTGGTTTGCAAGAATATTTGTATATATACATATGACATATACACAACAAAGTATATACCAGCCTAAGGGCACTTTTATAATTATTGAGTATATAATACATCATCTCACCCTAATTAAGGTTATTGAGCATTCTACAAAACTATACTGCTTCTCATCTCATGAAGTTCTACCCACATGGCTTAGTTAACGGAAAAAAAAAAAGGGCTAGTGAGATACCTAGGATGAGCCTGCTCATGCAGTCCTTAATCTTTAGCCTTCTAAATGCAGCACAAACACATTTGTCATTATTTGCACTACCGAGTTGAAAAGGATTTTCCTGCGATAGAGATGAGAACAATCAAAAGCTTTCATATGGCCCACACAGCAATCGTAGGGCCACGGTAACAATTGCCTAACATACACATCACACCACATGCATTGTCCAGTGAAGACGGGATACCCTGCCCACTAGGGTGGTCAGACATCTACTTGATGGTTTTTTTTTTTAAATTTTATTATTATTTTTTTTAACACACGCAAACACACCCCACACAGTCACGCTGGTGGAATTTCACCACCTATGGGTACTCGAACCCTTGACCAGGAGTTGAAACTCCTGAGAGTTCTACCCACATGGCTTAGTTAACAGAAAAAAAAAAAGGCTAGTGAGATACCTAGGATGAGCCTGCTCATGCAGTCCTTAATCTTTAGCCTTCTAAATGCAGCACAAACACATTTGTCATTATTTGCACTACCGAGTTGAAAAGGATTTTCCTGCCATAGAGATGAGAACAATCAAAAGCTTTCATATGGCCCACACAGCAATCGTAGGGCCACGGTAACAATTGCCTAACATACACATCACACCACATGCATTGTCCAGTGAAGATGGGATACCCTGCCCACTAGGGTGGTCAGACATCTACTTGATGGTTTATTTTTTTTTATTTTATTATTATTATATTTTTTTTAACACACGCACACACACCCCACACAGTCACGCTGGTGGAATTTCACCACCTATGGGTACTCGAACCCTTGACCGGGAGTTGAAACTCCTAAGAGTCTACCACCCGGGCAAGAGTACGTATTATGTTCTATGTTAACATCAAAAACTAAACTTATATCTTGGATGGAACAAAATTACTAAATGTATAGAAGAAGAAAACGTAAAGTGGTTAAAATTATGGGTCTACTAATCAGATAAGCCATTACCAGTACCACCAGAATTGATGGTTTGGCTCAACATTATGTGTGGCCCACCTAATGAGTCAATTAAATTGATTTTCGAGAAGGGTGATCTTCATGGTGGGGTCTACTTTTTTTCATGGCATAGTCGAAAAGTTGGTATGTCACCAAAAGTTGTAGTGATCTGTTCTGGCACGAAAAAATGATTTGGATGAAAAGTTCAAAGCTGCATTTAGATGCTCTATGGAATTGAAAATTTGCCCACGTGATTAATGGATTGGCTTATCCCTCTCTGCTGGCCCCACCTAACGATTGGCTCTTGCACACGTGTGCTGTGATTTGGGGGTGGTAATGGGTCAGTTTGAGACTGGGCACAAAGCCCGACCTTGGCATGAGCATAGCACCACAAGCCTATGTTCATTGGGAACGGTCCGACCCAGCCTGAAAATTGATGAAAAATCTATTCCAAACGTTGACGAGGTTCTCACATGCATAGAGAAATTGACTCTTAAAACCAGAGTTGTCTCTTGAAACCGTGATTACAATGTGTGGTTTCTGGCCTATGTTTCAGAAATCCCACAGATTTAGAAAATCACGTGCATCACTTTTCTTCAATTGGATGCAGAGAGTGTTAACTATCTTTGTTTGAAACAATCCCTTGGATCGGATGTCTAAGATCATGTGATGGGTATGTGTTTTGAACCATAAAGAGCATGGAAAATTAGATAGACGGTTCTGATTGATTCTTCATTTATCAGCATGTGCTGTGGAGAGATAAATCTACTGTATTCCTATGTCACTAGCTCTACCGTGTGAGCTTGCTAGTATAAGATAGCATTGGCATTCTCCACTCGTCTTTATTGATAGACAGCTGATATCATCCATGTTAGTGAACATAGACATCATATGTGTTATAAATGAGGGATCGTGGAAATCTTGTTACAAACTGCATGCGGATGGACTATAAGCCCAGAGAATGGAAGTCTAGATCACGGCACATGCAGTCTATATGTATGTGTGTAGCTGAAATGTGCATGTTATCCACTTTTACAATCTCAATTATGATCTGATTCCCAGACCCGTTCTCATTAAATCATTAGCTGTATTTCAATGTTATCTGCAACTTGCAAGGCTTAGATTTAGATGGTTATATTCGTTCAATGCCACCCATTAAATGGGTCCCAAGATTCCCAACAGATGAACTGTCTGGATCACTGAAAGATTACCCTTTCTTATATCATGATTCACCTCTGTTTAAAAACCTATTGATATGTTTGTATACTGTTGCATTTCAGGGTCAAATATATTGCGTAATGCCATCCAACCCATGTATTAAGTGAAAATCACCATGACTAATCGAATGCCCCTGAAAACAGGCCTATCCAACCATTAGGCTGGCCACACTATGGAAAACAATTTCAACCACCTGACAGTTGATTGGATTATTTTTAGGGCGTCCAATGGAATGACTCTGTAGGAGAGGTTGGATGCCATACACATATGACAGTTGATGCCATGTGCAACTTTTATAGACTAAGTTCGTGGGAACGGACTTGCAGAATAACCACGATCAACTTCCATGACTCAATCCTCAACTATTTATTAATCTTAGAATTTAAGCTCATGTCCCCACCAATAAATAAATTATTACGTCTAAGCCGCTTTTTGATCCATTTAGTTAGGTGATGCATTAATGATTTTTTTCTCAAGGTTTGGGAACTAAACCAATCATAGAAGTGGTATTAGACAGATGGGTAGAAGCCATAGCTTGGCCCACACACACACAAGAAGCAATTGGTCATTTCTACCCCGCTCACTCTTTACCCCGAGTAAGTAGTTCCACCCCAGTCTCTCTCCAATCTTCTCTGCTTGAATTCCAAAATGCAGTCCAAGACTCGCGTATGTATTCGATGCATTGCTTTTATTTAATGAGGACCAAGTTCATGTGGATGAGATCCACCCCGTCAATCAAGTGTGCCACTCTTATTTGAACCGGGGCCCAAAAATCAGGCTGATTCAACACTTAGTACACACCATGGAAAATAGCTGAGATAAGAAGTCTCATCATTTAAATAGTCCACGTTACATGTGGTGTCCACTTCGGCATGCATCCACCATCCAATCCACTCACCTGACATTCCACACCAAGATTAATTGATTCTCCAAGAATCAGGACATTCTAATACTCATGTTGGCCAAACCATGTAAATTTAAAATTTTTAGGAATGATTTAACACTCTTCCCTGTGGTGAAAAACCCTCTTCCCTATGGTGCCGGTGATGTAAGTCTTGGATTTCCTTATAGTGTGGATCTGATGCATGTTTGTCCCATAATGATTAGTTAGCTTGCACATGTCATCCTTTCCATGTGCCTATGCAATTCAGGGCATTGCAGTCCCAATTTCTCTCAGCCTTTCTCTCTCCATGTCATTGCACGCCACATTTTCTAACCTACTTAATAGTTTCAGGCGAAAAACGAAGCACAACACAATATGCATGACCTGAGGCCGAGTACCGGCCATCCCGCCCCTGGGCTGACAGAGTCAAAGAATATTGCCAGCTCTAATTCAATGTGAGCCATGCAACATAAAACCTTGTAATAGACTAGGCTTGATAAGCCCAAACAAACCAGCTTAAAATCTAGACCAAATACATCCATTGATGGGCCTACTACTTGAAAATTTGCAAAACCCAACAAAATGGAGACTTGACTCTTAAGTCGCTAGAGTTGATTGTCATAACCATCCAGTCATGGATTGGAAAAAGGAGAGGTGCGTTGATTACAATTGAGGAGATCCAATCACTGGTTTGGACCCCACATCGTATGAGGTCCACTGGGGAGAGGATGAGACAGATGGGAGATGTGTGTGTGTGTGTGTGTGTGTGTGTGTGTGTGAGAGAGAGAGAGAGAGAGAGAGAGAGAGAGAGAGAGAGAGAGAGAGAGTGCATGAAATGACTTAACCTTACAATTCTAGGTTTCTAAAAATTAAGAAAACAAGTCAGCAAGCATGTATAATACCTTTAGATTATTATCTTAATGAGTGTTCCAAACGCCTTTTATTAATATAATGTATTATTTTATAATACTTAGTTTTTATTATTTATAATTAACTATATTATGAGCTATCAAAACGTGCCCTAGAAGTCTCTAGATATGGGAGGTCCAGTCTAGTCTGCTTTGGAAGTTTACACAACTTAAGGGAGAAATAAAAGTGGTCTTTACCTCTTTCCATCGAAGCTCATCTTTTTTCCATTGCATGACTTCACTCGAGCAATTCGAGTACCTCGGGCATAGAAACAAGCCATAGTCATGCCACACTGGAGCTACTCCTCAGGTTGTCCTAACAATACCTAGTTTCCATGTCTTAAAAACATGGCCTATTGATTATCAAGTGGGCCACACTAATTGAAATGAAATGAATGGTTATTAGAAAGTATCCAATGGTTAAAATCATGTGTTCTCCTGTGATGATCATATTTACATGATTTTAGATACATGGAACTCACACAATGATGATCCTGTGATAAGTTGGGTTTTTTTTTTTTTTTTTTTGTCACGCTTGAATTCAATCATGTGACATGTGTGCTATGTCAGCCATGCTAGAGCCCTTCTTTCTTTTTCTTTTTTTTCTTTTCCCTGAAGTATACGTAAACCATCTGATCAGGATCCTTCATTTTTTATTTTTTTAACCATTAGGTTGGGCCCTGCAAAAAATGGGCCTCACTTATCATGTAGATCTCTGAGCAGCATGAACAAAATTACAAAAAAGAAAGTATCACCTAAAATATGGATGCAATCTTCCAAGTGCTGAATAGGCTAAAAAAAGCTTTCGACAAAACTTGGCCGCGAAACATTAAACAGGCAACAAAGAGGCTACGGAAGCACTCACAACAACCAGACCCAGCAGAATCCCCCTCCATCAGGAACAACAGCCCCTCAGGACTCGTTAAAGGTTTTGGCTTTCAAGCCAAACGATCCATGGATCAACCATGTGGGTCCCACCTTGATAGATTTTTTGTATATTCATGCTGTCCATCTGTTTTTTTAACTCATTTTAGGACTCGATCCGAAACCTTAAGAAGATCCAAATCTCAGGTGGACCATATCATTAGAAATAGTGATGAATGATCACGAAAAGCTTTTTGTCGGCCAAAAAGGTTTTGGATCAAGCTGATCTCTATACTTCCCTTCATCCGGATCTTCATGACATTATTAACAAGTTAGATTTTAAATAAACATTATGAGAACCTTACGATGTGCCTTTGGTAATTTTAACGGTGAGGCACTCAATCACCGCTGTTTTCGAGTCATTCACCTGAGATTTGGATCTTGATAATTTTTGTAATCCCATCCTAAAATGGTACGAAGAAACAGATGGATGGCGTGGATATATAAAAAATCATCAATGTTGGCAGGGTATGCTGCTTGTAGCCAGTTGGCAACTTGTGGGTGCTCTGAGGCCCCATCATGATGTATGTGTTTTATCCTTGCCGTTTATCCATTTGTTCAAAATTATTTTAGAGCTTGATTCAAAAAATTAGGCAGATCTAAATCTCAGGTGGACCATATTACAGGAAAACAGTAGTGATTTAATGTCCACCATTAAAAACCTTCTAAGGCCCGCTGTATTGTTTATTTGACATCCAACCTATTGATTAGGTCATAGAGATCTGGAGGAATGGAAAAAACAAATATCAGCTGGATCCAAAACTTTTGTGGCTCAAGAAGTTTTTAATGGTGGGCATTCAATCAACACGGTTTCCTGTGAAGCGGCAACTTAATATTTGGATCTACCTCATTTGTAGGCTCATAATATAAAATGATTTGAAAAAAATAAAATAAAAAATGAATGGACGGCATGGATGAAACACATACATCATGGTGGGGCCCACAGAGCACAGAACCAGTAGCCAGTAGTAGCATCAGTGACGGATGCCCCATATAAGTGTCATGCTAATTGAAAAGATGGCATGTCACCAAAAGTTGTAGTGATCTGTTCTAGCTTGAAAAATGATTTGGATGGTAAGTAATTCAATGGTGCATTTGGATGCTTTATGATATTGAATGTATGTTGACGCAGGGGAGGATGTCTTCCTCAAGAGGATAACTATTCCGAATCCACGGAACTTCTCTGGACGGGGAGGACGTGAGGTTGAGCACCGTCTTCCTCAAGAGGATAACTATTCCAAATCCACGGAACTTCTCTGGACTCCTCACAGAGACTTCTCGAATCCACGAGGAAAGAAAGCAGAAAATAAGAATAAATTCTAATAATTTCGAAATTGATTAATGAATGAATAAAAACGAGTTCCCAACCCTTTAAATAGGAGTACCAAGCAATGAGAAAGAAATCAGAATCAAACTACAACTAAAACTCCTAGAAATCACGACTTACTATAAATAGTAAACTTACTATGTATAGATGGTCGTAATGTCTACTAGTACGCAAGGTTTTCGGCCAAAAAATAGTAAGTGTCCTATTTGGCTTCACCAAACCGTTCTCCTAATTATTCTAAGCTCTTTTCACGTTGGGCGCAACTCCTAAAGCCCGACGGATGAAGAGTTATAATCAAACTAAAACTTACTATTTATAATAAAAACGAAATTAAAATAGGGAAATGACCGTCGATCCAGGGGTTTTTCGCAATTGTAGGTGTTGCAACCCTCCATAGTAGGGTTGGTTGGCTAAACTAGCTCGTTCTACCCCAAAATCATATATTTTACGTCAGATAACTCATTCCGGATTGCGAGATACGCCTGATCTAAGGTCCGACGGTTCAGATCACTTCTGTCGTCGACCGGGCCTTTTCTGATCCATCTTGGCCATGAAATTGTCCGCGACCCGCTCTACATCATATGCCCACCTAATTAATGGGTTGGATTATTCCTTGATGCTAGCTCTACCTGATGATTGGATCTTGCACACATGTGTTGTGATTTGGGGTGTCAATAAGTCAAATTTGGACCGGGCACAAAGCCTGACCTGACATGAGCCTAGCAGCACAATCCCAATTTTATTAGGATCGGTCTGACCCATCTTGAAAATTGATGCCGAATGTTCCTGATGCATCTCTTGAGAGGAGGGTCTCATATGAGTGGTGATATAGACATTGTAAAAATGAAAACCAACTATTTAGGTGCAAGATGCATGCATTGCCTAACTTGCGATGGCATGGGAATGTATATTTATAGGATAAAACACTTGCTAAGGCCAAGCTAGGCAGAATGGATCAGGCCAATATGACTTGAGCCCAAGCTGGATTAATGGCTTGTCTAGGTTCAAGTGAACTAGGTTGAGTCTGATCCAATTCGGTGGTTGTCAGCACTGAAAACATGGGTGACTTCACCAGACCAGCCTATTCACTCAAGTGGGGCTGGGTAGCATGTTGGGGGCCTTGCACAAAACCTTAGGATCTAGCCCTCAAGAACAAACCAGAATTATGGATAATAAAGCAATGAAAATAATCAATGCATGCATCAATCACACACCACACAAGAGATTTTTACGTGGAAAACCCTCAAAGAGGTAAAAACCACTGAGACCTCGTCTAGATCAATAATCCACTATGAAGTAGAACGTTACAACCTTCTTCACTCATGCATGAGTGGATAAACAATGAGAAAGAAAAAAGAAAAAGAAAAATGGAGAGATCTCACCGATTACGAGGACATAGAAGCGTTGAGATATAGATTGCACAGTAGATAACCTCCACGAGCATAATCTCCCTTCTATAAGCTTCCTCTCTCTCTCACCTTTGATAGCCCTAAACCCTTTAGCAAATCCCTTGTAAAGCTTTAGGAAACCCTTTTGTTGTACGTAGAAAACCCTAGGAATCCCTATTTAAAGTTTTAGGAAACTCATTTTCGCATCCCAGTTGCGAAAGGACTTGCGACACGAAATCCGCGCAAAATCGCGGAACGAATCTGCATCACTACGACTGGTCGTGACAGACCTTCGACGGTCGAGAGCCACCCACGACCGGTCGAGCACCTCCCACGACCAGTCGAGCACCCTAGAGAAAAATAATCTAAAGTCGCTGGACTTTGAGTCGTGCCACGGCTCGACTCCTATGACTGGTCGAGACTAGCCTTCGACCGGTCGAGTAGGGCTCACGACCGGTCAACAACGAGTCAAAAAACCCATCATAGCATATGGCCTTTTGTTTAAGTTTTGGGTTTGAGGGGTTTATGATAGGCAGGCGTGGGATCTTCTCTGTGCTGGCCCTGATTTTTAAGGTGTCCAAAGGGACACCCTGATGGACAGGCTGAATGCCATATACATATGGCAGTTGGCCTCACGTGCAACTTTTCTAGAATAAGCTCTTGGGACAAGGACTTGCAGAGGAACTGCCCCCCAACTTCCAAGGCAGATTGCAAGAAATAAGAATGAGATTGAGTTCGGTCACAGATACACCCACCACTTGGATGTGTGACCTCTAATCAAAAGGTTGGATGGCAAATAAATATTACTGTGGGCCTTAGGAAGTTTTTAATGGTGACCGTTCAATCACAATTGTTTTCTGTGGTGTGGTTCACCTGAGTTTTGGATCTGCCTTATTTTTAGGCCCATACCCTAAAACCAGCTGGCAAAATAGATAGATGGTGTGCAAAAAACACATACATCATGGTGGGCTTACAGAGTTTTTCCAGCAGCAGACAGTACCACACAACCCGAGTCAGCACAGGATGGGTTGTGGGCCCATATGTTGAATTGGTTTGCTTTTGCTTGTCGGATCTGGTCCAAGTTATTATTTTACAAGGGCAGGTCACTCAAAACCATCCGGGTTGAATGGTATGGCTTTAGAACGAGAAAACATGGACAATTTAGTTGGTTCTAGCCTAAAAGCATGTATGATATGGCCCCAATTGTGATAATGGGCGGCTCCTGTCCTATATCACTGGTTTGAATCTTAAGCTTAGTGTTGCAACCTTGCATTCTTGATCACCTCTATAATGAAATGAAAAAATAAAAAAACACACATTCAATTGTGAAAGAGGGTGGGATTTGTTTCTGGTTAAGTTGGCCTGGGTCTGACTTATCTACGAAACAGGCCAACAATTCAAACTCTTACCCATGTTGTAGCTCATGACCCATGACCCAATCCTCACCTATTTACTAATTAACCTTAGAACTTGAGTGTGTTTCCCACTCATAAACAGAGTATTACGCCCAAGCGTCACTCTTTGATTCATTTACTCAAGTGGCCCATTAATGAATTTTTCTTTTTAGGACTGAACCATTCCTAGAAGTGGTTTTAGGTGGATAGGTGAGAAGCCATAGGTTGGCCGTTCTATACTATAATTAGTTTTGGACATTTCTGCTCTTATAATTAGTTTCAGGGGTTTCAATATACAAAGGATATAAGAAAACTTTTTAATTAAAGGTAGGGGTATTTTAAAAACTTAAAAATATAGCTGCTAACCGAATGACAGCTCAGATTTCACCAGCAAAAGCTAACTAATACCTTATCTTCGACCCACCCGCGAAAGTCTTTCCACCCGAGTCTCTCTCTCTCTCTCTCTCTTTGATTTCTAAAATGCAGCCTGTGAATTGTGTGGACGTCAAGACTTTTGTTTGACGAAGATGGAAGGACTAGGGGCCGAAAATCAGGTTGATTCAACACTCAAGTGGTATGGATGCTGAGCATTACTTTTGTTTGATGAGGAAGAATAACTTCAGGTTGATTCACCACTCAAGTGGTACACACTACAGGCAAAAAGTTGAGACGAAAAGTCTCATCATTAAACTGCTGCAAGTTACATGTGGGGTCCACCGTGGTGTGTGTATACCATCTAATCCACTCATCTCACATTCAACACAAGGATTAATTGATTCTCCAAAAATAAGGACATTCTAATGCTCATGTTGGCCAAACCATGTGAATTTAAAGCTTTTAGTAATGATTTTACACCCTTCCCTATAGTGCAGCTAATGTAAGTCGTAAATTTCTCCAAATTTCTAGAATATATGGTGAAAATGTGATGGCCCAACTGATGGACGGGGTGGATCTGATGCATGCTTGTCCACACATAGTGATTAATTATTTAGCTAGTGCAAACCATCCGCTCCATGTGCCTATGCAATTCAGGCTATTGTAGTCCTGATTTCTCTCTTCCCTCTTCTCTCCATGTTGTTGCACGCACATCTCTTACTTTACTTACAGTTTAAGGCTAAAAATGAAGTACAAGGATTTTCCTGCCATAGAGATGAGAACAATCAAAAGCTTTCATATGGCCCACACAACAATCGTAGGGCCACGGTAACAATTGCCTAATGTACACGTCACACCACATGCATTGTCCAGTGGAGACGGGATGCCCTGCCCACTAGGGTGGTCGGACAGCAACTTGATGGTTTATTATTTTCTATTGTTAACATAAAAAAGTAAACTTATCTTGGATGGAACAAAATTACTGAATGTATGGAAGAAGTAAAAGTAAAGTGGAGAAAATTATGGGTCTGCTAATCAGATAAGCCATTATCAGTACTGTTGAGGTCAAAATCTGGTCAGCTATCTTCCCCTCTTCACGTATTCCGAATAGGCGACGGATCTGGTTTCCTGTACGCAAACCGTGAGCAATGGAGACCCTGGCTAAGCCGGGGGACCCTTCGATGCCTAAGTCAGGACACTGAAATCTGGGTCTCAGTTGGAAAGTAAGGAGAGAGCGAGAGAGAGAGCCGTAGATCTTGCGTACCTGTTGTCATGGAATGATGTGATATTTATACCTCTTCATCGCTTGATCCGCATTCGATAATCTTGGCACGATCAGTGGGATTTGCGGATCATGGAGATATTGCCCAGAATCCGAAGATCGTGTGTTACGACGTGCGTATCTGCGGGCGAGATAATAGGACATATCCATATATGGCAGTTTCTCCACTTAGCGCGTGGAACCTTTATCCTCGGAGGTGCCTCGGCTCGGCCAGACTGAGGACGACGGCATCGCTCCGAGCTGATGATTGGCTGTGCCAACCCGAGCCGAACCTTGATCCGTTCGTAAGTAATGCAGCTAGCCATTCTCGATATTATGATGTATGTTCGCTCGGAATGGATCGTTCGACTCGAATGTTTTCCCTTCCGACTGCCCTTGGAAAGAAGGCGGTCAAGAATGGGAGCTTCGCCCATCTTAACCCACCTTCCTAGTATTATGCCAAGGCTCGGACCCTCCGTCCGGACTAGCGGATCGTCGATCCCTCCGATTGTAGTCGGCTCGGATCTTCCTATAACAGAAGCCCCCTACTCTCTGAGGTCAGTCATGAGCTCGGAGAGTAATTAATTGGAAGATCCGTCGCCTCGGCTCTTCGGTGCATTTATGGTTCTCGTGTGAAACATCACGTCCTCGGGGTTTAGCGACTTCGGGCTAACCGTGAGCGAACACGTGGTGACGGTTGGGATTCCAAATCGTCACCAACCTGTGAATGATCGCCACGTGCACTCGGGGCGTCGTGTCGAGCACTCTTTTCTGGGCTCGGGCGTCGTTTCGATTATCCCATGCGCAACAACCGAGGCGGATGGCATCACCTTTGATAGGTCTTGGACCAATAATACTACGCCACGTCGGACTCGGAGTCGGCTTACAATGATTCTGTCGCAGCCATTACTGCAGGCCATTTAATGCAGAGTTTCCTCAATCTATAAAAGGTCCGTCCAGGGTCTTCATTCAGCTTCTACCGTTTGCATTTGAATTGTTTATCGGAGGAGGCGATTTTCGGCGAAGGCGATTTCCGATATAGTTTTTACACTCGCTGAAGCAATATCCGGCGATTGTCCGGTGAGTTCGATTCTCAGCACTCTACTGTTTCGAAATGTCTTCCGATATGGAAGCGGCTAGGGGCTACAATGATGACTCCGAGTCGGGGAACTCCGATTATGGAAGAGAGGCCTCTGAAGGTCCTTTCAAAGCTGTGCCTTTATATCCTCGGCCCCAGAAGCAGACGGTGGCGAGAGCTCGGACTCGCCAGGCCAACAAGAAGGCCATCAAGAAAGGGACAACACGGGCTCCCAGAGCTGCAGTCGCTGATGTCCCAGAGATGCCCCTGGTGGACGGGCGTCGGAATTGGTTCCAGGGGGCTTCGTAATAACGGAGTCTCAAATGGAATGGATCTGTACGGAGTTTGACATACCAAGCTCCGTTCGGATCAGGGCCCCTGAGCCCACTGATGCTGCTGGCGATCCCACGGTCGGGGAGATAGCCATATTTTTATGCGGTCTGCTATGCGGGCTCCGCCTCCCGATGCACCCCTTCATCCGAGCCCTGACTGCTTACCTAGGGCTCGCGCCTGGGCAACTTGCGCCTAATGCTTGGAGGGTGCTGATTTCTGCTTACATCATTTGGCGCCAAGTCGGGAACTCGGAGTTGACACCTGTCGAGTTGATGAGCCTGTACCTGGTCAAGCACGAAGGCAACGATCCATGGTACTACTTCGCGACCAGAGGTAGCAAGGGGTCAGGGTTCGTCTTGGGTCTTCCGTCCTCGAACAAGGACTGGAAGAACAAGTGGTTTTGGGCCGCGGGCGAATGGAAGGCGCCGGCAGCTGAGATTAGGGCTCTGTCGACTCGGGTTCCCACCCGCTTCACAATGCCAGGTCGGATCGAGATTTCTTTCACACATCGCTTTTTGCTTCAGCTATGCTTAGAAAAGAAAATTTCTTTTTGTTTTGCAGGTTTCGCGAGGGGCGTGCCTTTCATTACCTCGGACCAAAGGAACCAGATATCCAAGGCGAGGGCATATTCGGAGGAGCGTCGCTGCTGGTCGGATCTGATCACGGTTGCTAACCTTCACCGATCGGGGCTTTGCAAGACGAGGCCGCTCCCTACTTCGCTCAGTGAGTATTCTTGTTTCCAGCCAGTGTATTTTTATTGGTCCGAGGTAACGCTATTCTTATTATATTCCTGCGCAGGCATGGCCGATGCATCTAGTTCTCGGAGGAGGAAAGCTGCGCTGACTGCAGAGGAGATGCTGAGAGTCGAGCCCCCGGCGAAGATAGTTCGGAGGAAGAAGGTCGTTCAAGGAGTTCGTCCTTCAGGTTCTGCCTCAGGGGTTGCGGCTCGGGGGACGGCACCTCCCCCCCTATCCCGAACATCTTAGTTCGGGATACAGCTCCATTTCCTGCTGCAGCACCCTCGGTTGAGGGACCATCTGCATCTGCAATTGTGTCCCCAATTCCAATACTACCGGATGCCGCCACGATGCCCCTGGTAGGTGTTGATATGGTCGTACCTTTGGGCGGCCTTAACCTTGCCCCTGCTCCAGCAACAGGGGCAACCCCCCCTCCATCCATCGCCGTTCCCCCCACCGAGGGAGCTCGGTTCAATCCTCCGTTGATAGCTGTTCCATCATCTTCCGAGAGGGAGGAAGCCGTCCGGATGGCCGATGCCATGATTACCCACCCGGGTAATGAGGAGGGGGAGGCTGTACGCGATGCCGAGGGTGAGGCTCAACCCTCGGCTGGTAGTCGGATGGGAGCTGAGGAGGCGACGGGCTCGGCTCAAGTTGGCACTAGCAGAGGAGGGTTCGAGCCGAGTTATCACATGTCTTGTTTGACAGACTGGGCGGCGAAACACGTTACGGAGGAATCTATTTCGCGCCTTCTTGATAAACCGGACGACTGCTTCTTGGAAGATTTGGCTGGAGTCTTCTACCAGGTACTTCCTGCCTCTTCCCTTGAAAGAGTTGTAGCTGTTTTTGTATTATTATTTTTTCCTCATTTTCTTGCCTTGGCTCAGTCTGTTCCGAGGATCCTCCTATGGTGGGAGAGGGTCCGAGAGCGTCGAAAATTGACGCTGAGGTTGAAACCCTCAGGAGCGAGGTGGGAGCTCTCCGGGCGGAGACGGAGGTTCTCAGGGCAGAAGCGGGAGTCTTACGGATGAGGCTTCTATCCTTCAGCTGGAGCGGAGTGATCTGTGTCATCAGCTTGAAGGTAGCAGGTCTGAACTGTTCCAGCTTCAAGGGGTCGCGAAGGACCTCGAGGCACGACGTGATGCAGCAGTAGCCGAGCTGGATCGTGTTAGGGCCCACGCTGACTCCCTGGCTGAGGAGACTGTCCGATTGAGCGAGGACCTGGAGAAGACCAAGGCCGAAGCTGCAGAAGAAAAAGCAGAGCCGTTGCCACGGCTCTGGAGACTCAGAAGGCCGAGGCTGAGGCCTCTTGGCAGCGGCAGTTGCTGCGGCAGTAGATGCGTACAAGACCTCGAAGGAGAGGGATGACGAGGCCACCAAGTTTTATAACCGTGGCTTTGACGAGTGCCTTGTCGAGGTCAGAAGTTGTACCCGGACCTTGACCTCGATCCCCTCCTGCCTGAGGACCCTGCCGATATTGCTGCCGAGACGACCAGCCAGGATCAAGCCCGGTTTCCAAGCTCCTCCGACCTCTTGAAGACTCCGTTTCTTTCATTTGTATTCTTTTGTTTTTTTTTTTTTACTATGTACTTCACATTTAGAGCATTTAATGAAAGAACTAATTTTGGATCACCTCCCTTTTTATTGATCGTTCTTCCGTATGACTGGTGTACTTGCTTACTTGATTATGTAGTCGAGCTGAGTCCTTGATTCGTTCGGATGTTGTTTGGGCCTCGGTCCGATCCTTAAAAGGATCAACTCATTCGCTTTCAGCGAAGGGCCTTCCGTGTAGGTGGGACCGACTCCCTTACTGGGGAGTCAGGTTACCCATTGGCTTTATCCTCCCGGTTAAGGGGGGATGCCTTTGTAGAAATTGGTCCGACTTCCTTACTAGGGAGTCAGATCGCCTCGTGGCTTTTTCTCCTCGGTTAGGAGGAGGTGCCTTCGTAGAATTAGTCCGTTTGATCTTTGTTGATGACAAGAATAAGCCGATCAGATGTGTTTTTATTCATAGCCTTAAAGGCTTGTCGCTCGGAGGCGTACATTTATTGAATAGACCTCAAAGGTCAGTAGGCTGGTCGGAGCGCTTCATTAAGGATAGTAAACTTTCAGATGCTCAGCATTCCACGGGTGGGAGAGTTGACGGCCTTCGAGATCTTCCAAGTGGTAGGACCCGGGCTTAGCTGATCGGACCACTCGGTATGGTCCTTCCCAATTAGGTCTGAGTGCTCCGGCTCCCGGCTCGGCCGTGTTCTGAAAGACTCGTCGAAGAACCAGATCCCCTGGTCGGAATCGTCTAACCTTCACTTTAGAATTGTAGAATCTGGCTACTTGTTGATGTCGGGCAGCGGCGCGGAGCTTTGAAACTTCTCGGATTTCTTCAAGGAGATCCAAATTGGCTGCGATTTGCTCGGCATTTTGATTCTCATGGTAATTTTTCACTCGAGCCGTAGGGAGGCCGACTTCAACGGGCACTATTGCCTCCGACCCATAGGAAAGAGAGAAGAGTTTCTCCAGTGGAGGATTGATGTGTGGTTCTGTATGCCCAGAGGACGAATGGAAGTTCTTCCGGCCAGTTACCCTTTGCTTTTTCCAGTTTCTTCTTGAGGTGGTGCTTGATGACCTTGTTTACTGCCTCCACTTGCCCATTGGATTGCGGATGCCGAGACGATGCGTAAGCGTTCCTGATACCGAGCCCTCCGCACATACCTCTGAAGTTGTCATTGTCGAACTGCCGGCCATTGTCTGAGACGATTATATTCGGAACTCCAAATCTGCAGACTATGTTCTTCCAGACGAAGTCAATTATTTTCTGTTCGGTAATCTTTGCGACGGGCTCGGCCTCAGCTCACTTCCTGAAGTAATCGACAGCGACGATGGCAAATTTGACTTGTCCTTTTCCAGTCGGCAGAGGGCCGATGATGTCGATTCCCCACTGAGCGAAAGGCCACGGACCGCTCATGGGAGTCATTTCTTCTGCCGGTTGCCTAGGCACGGCCGCAAAACGCTGACATTTGTCACATTTTCTAACATACTTCTTGGCATCTTCTTTGAGGGTCGGCCAGAAGTATCCCTGCCGAAGCACCTTTAGAGCCAGGGCTCGGCCGCCAGAATGGTTTCCGCAGATCCCCTCGTGAATCTCCCGGATGATATATTCCGCTTCCTTGGGTCGAAGACGCTGAGATATGGCTGAGAATACCCCTTCTTATACAGGGTTCCGTTAGAATAACATATCTTGCTGCTCGGACTCTCAGACGTCTAGCTTCCTGCTGTCCGAGGGAACCTCCCCTGACTCGAGGTAGCTAAAGATTGGGTCCATCCAGTTCGGGGTGTTATTCACCGGATTAACCGTCTTTTTCTCTATTCGATCGATGCTGGGATGTTCAATGAACTCTACCGGAATGATCCGCGGAATTTTTCCTCCGCGGCCGACGCTAACTTTGCCAGGGCGTCAGCCCATGTATTTTCTGTCCTCGGAATCTGGTGGATCGTACAATTCCAAAATTCTTGATCAACTTTCTGGCCTCGTCTAGGTAAGCAATCATTCTATTCTCTTTGGCTTCATAATCGGCGGAGATGTGATTCACGACCAGCTGAGAGTCGCATCGGACTTGTATAGATTGGACCCCGAGACTGGGGGCCAGTCTGAGCCCGGCTAACAGTGCCTCATACTCCGCCTCATTGTTGGAAGCTTTGAAGCCGAGTCGGATGGCATATTGGATAATTGTAGAGTCAGGGGCGATCAAGACGATCCCTGCCCCGGCTCGTTTTGAGTTAGATGATCCGTCCACGTAGAGGACCCATCCGGCTTCTGGAACGCCCTGTGAGCTGTTTGGGAGGTCATGCGGGGTCATCTCAACCTCGTTGCTGATCTGCCCTTCACCTAGAACAGTGAATTCTGCGATGAAATCAGCCACCGCTTGGCCTTTCTTTGTTGCTCCTCGGCCGGAAAGTAATGTCAAATTCTCCAAGTTCGATCGCCCATTTGGTCAACCGACCCGAGACCTCTGGCTTTTGGAGAATCTGCCTGAGGGGGGAGTCGGTTAACACGATGATCGAATGAGCTTGGAAATATGGACGCAACCTCCGAGCCGAAACGACTAAGCTGAGTGCGAGCTTCTCCAGAGCGGGGTATCTCGTTTCTGCTGATACCATGGCTTTGCTCACATAGTATACTGGATGCTGTTTGTTCCCCACTTCCTTGATCAAGGCCGAACTGACTGCTGAGGCTGAGACTGCGAGGTATAGGAACAAAGATTCGCCTTCTTCAGGTTTCGATAGCAGAGGTGGTGAGCCCAAATATTGTTTCAGCTGCTGGAAAGCTTGCTCACATTCAGGCGTCCACTCGGCCTTCTTATGACCCTTCAATTGCTGAAAGAAGGGGAGGCATTTATCAGTGGCTCGGGATATGAAGCGTCCGAGCGCTGCTACCCGTCCAGTGAGGCATTGTATTTCCTTGACAGTCCGAGGCGAACTCATGTCGAGGAGTGCTTTAATCTTATCGGGGTTGGCTTCGATGCCTCTCTGGCTGACTTGGAATCCAAGGAATCTTCCTGAACCGACTCCGAAAGCACATTTACTGGGTTCAGCTTCATTTGATATTCTCGGAGGACTGCGAAGGTTTCTCCGAGGTCCGCCAAGTGATCGGATGCCTTGACGCTTTTTACCAACATGTCATCGACGTAAACTTCCATCGTGCGCTCGATCTGTCTTGCGAACATCTGGTTGACTAGCCTCTGGTATGTGGCCCCAGCGTTTTTCAGGCCAAATGGCATGACCCGGTAACAGTAGAGCCCCCTGTCTGTGACAAAGGTAGTTTTCTGCCTATCTGGGGGATGCATCGCGGTCTGATTGTAACCAGAGTAGGCATCCAGGAAGGAAAGTAGTTCGTGTCCTGCTGTACTGTCTACCAATTGATCGATCCGAGGCAATGAGAAACTGTCTTTCGGACATGCTTTGTTCAGGTCTGAGTAGTCCACGCAAACTCTCCATTTGCCATTTGCCTTCTTAACCAACACAACATTTGCGATCCACTCTGGATAATATACTTCTTCTATGAAGCCGGCGTCCGACAAGACTGAGACTTCATCCGCAATGGCTTCACATCGCTCGGCATCAAACGGTCTCCTCTTCTGCTTCACAGGCTTGTGGTCTGGATCCACGTTCAACCGATGGACCAAAACGTCTGGAGAGATTCCTGGCATATCCGCATGCGACCAGGTGAATACGTCCCTGTGTCGTAGCAGGAAAGTTAACAGCTCGGAGCGTTGCTCAGGACTGAGTGATGTTCGAACTGAACCGTCTTGCTAGGATCGAGTTCGTCAAGCGGTACCTTCTCCAAATCTTCAATTGGCTTATTCTCGGTAGGTCCGCGTGGGTCCAAGATGTTGATAGTGAGTGTTTGCTTCATAGACCCTTTTTGAACCGCAATGGCATAACATTTCCGAGCCTCGCATTGATCGCTTCGAAGGTAACCTGTTCTGCCTTCAGCGGGAAATTTCATCATCAGGTGGTAAGTAGATACGACCGCCCGCATTGCATTGAGGGAGGGCCTGCCCATAATCACGTTATGTACTGATGATACGTTGACAACAAGGAAGTCCACCATCATGGTGACTTGATGTTGCCCCTCTCCCGCAGTCACTGGGAGGGAAATGGCTCCTTCAGCGATTACTCTTTCTCCGGCAAAGCCGTGTGTAGGGGGTCTTCACAGGTCTGAGATGAGACTGTGGAATCCCCATTCTTCCGAAGGCCTCAGAGTAGATCACGTCGGCTGAACTTCCAGTGTCAACGAGAATCCGATACACCTTATGATTGGCTATGGTCATAGTGACCACCAAGGGCGTCATCGTGTGGATGTTGGATCCCTCGAGCGTCATCTTCCGTGAAGGTGAGGCTACAGTACTGACTCGTGGTTCTTTGTTAGGCCGCTAGGTAAGATTGACGTAATGCTCTGGGCTCCTTCGGGAATGAGTTTTTCGGGCTCTGTTTGAATCTCCTCCGCCTGATGAACCTCCGAAGATGGTGCGGATCTCCGCAGGTTCTTCGGGTGGATTTTTGGGGCGTTCTTGTGCTCGCTCCTCTTTCCGAGTAGTTTTCTCTCGCTTGGTGTACCGACGTAAGTGCCCCTTCCGAATGAGGGATTCAATCTCATCCTTGAGATCTACACTTCATCGGTATTGTGGCCATGATCTCGATGCAAGCGGCAATACTTGCGCTTGTCGCGAAGTTCCGGGTCTGCCCGCATGCAGACTGGCCAGTTGAGAAGTTTCTCGCTGCGGATATCCAGTAAGATCTGCTCGGCGGTAGTGTTGAGAGGTGTGTAGGAACGAAATCTTCCTTCTGGCTTCCTGCTCGGTCGACGATCACGAGAAGAATGATCATCCGAGTTTTTCCTCGGGGCTTGGGGTTCCTCGTTCCTTGGCCTCTTTCCTTTCCGTTCGGCTCGGTTATTTGGATATTCTTGCGAGTAGCAGAGAACTCCTCGGCATGGACATATTTCTGGGCTCTAGCAATGAGCTCGGCTAACGTCTTCGCCGGGTTCTTCCCTATAGAGAAGGCGAACTTCCCTTCCTTCAAGCCGCTACATACTGCGGCGAGAGCCATCTTGTCGTCATAGTCTTCCACCTGCAGTGCTTCCTCGTTGAATCGAGCGAGATGTAATCCTTCAAGGACTCTTTCGGCCCTTGTTTGATGGTAAGCAGGTGGGTATTGGGTTTTCGGCTTCTCTTACCGCTTATGAACTGGGTAAGGAATGACCGAGCCAGTTCTTCGAATGAACATATGGATCCAGGCTTGAGTTGCCGATACCAATTCCGAGCGGATCCCGCCAGAGTAATCGAGAATCCTCTGCACATCATTGCATCAGTTGCAGTCTGTATCTGCATCCACGAACGATAAGCTTCACGTGTTCGGATGGGTCGCCGGACCCGGAGTACTGGATGACTGGAGGAATCCGAAATCTCTGAGGCATCACTTCGTTCATGATTTCTGAGGTGAACGGAGGCTCGGTCTCTTCCATCATGGCTTGAACAGCAGCCGGGATTGACGATGGCCGTTGTTGCTTCTGTAACGTCAGAACTTGGTTAGTCAGGTCTGCGAATCGTGACTCCCAGGGATCCCTTTTTTCCGCGACTACCTCCCGAGTATTCTCTGGCTCGGGTGTCTCCTTTCCCTTCTCCTCTCCAGGGTGTGACCAAGGTCCGTTGGAGCCAGAGCCGAGGTGACCGAGA
>JAJHSJ010000003.1:84891939-84944587 GCA_021015155.1 Magnolia officinalis | reverse complement strand
GTTACATGTAATCCAAAAACAAAGAGGAAAAATGATTGTTTTATTGCTTCTTAAAATTTTCAAATTGGTCCACTCCACTTGGGTTCCATCTCACTCAAATTTACACTTTGATTCCCAAAGTAGGTTAAGATTTAGTTTAAAATTAAGCTTCCTGTAGTATTGAATTGAAATGGATCATATTATGTGTTGATGTAAAAATCCGGTTCACCCTTACCGAGCTCTGAACACTCGCGCCGAGCCCTGTAAGCCTGCATAGGAGTAGGACAAAGGAGATGCTGGCTAGAGCAAGGGACCTCCGATGTCAAAGTCAGGCTAGGAATCTGGATCTAAGTAGTGTAACTAAGGCTTAGGGTATGAAATATTGTGTCAACATTTTGGCACCTTCTATGAAACAGATAAAAGTCTTTGTGACTTTATTAGAAATGGATAAGGGAAAGAAGAAAGCATTTCCATTAGCAGTAGCAGAACTCGAGCTCACTGGACAATGACACTCATCTTCAGTAGTCCATGCTGAACAGATCCCTACAACTTTGGTAACATACCATCTTTTCAATTAGCATGACACTATATGGGGCATCCGTCGCAAGATTCCAACAAGTGGTCCCCAATTAGATGCATCATAGGTTCTACTTTTACAGTCAAGTTTCTAATTTGTTTGGAGCATCAATAATTCAAGGAGTGGCCCCGGGACCAAATAGTTGGGGGGCAAATTTATTATTATAGAAAAGTCTTCATTTTTGTTGTGTACTGTTGTATTCCAACCAGTGGCGGCACAAAGTAGATACAATTTAGATTTTAGTTTTAGAGTTAAGTCTATAATTTTGTTTGGAGCATCGATAATTCAAGCAGTGGCCTCGGGATTGGCTAGTTTTGGGCTAGATTCTATTCTTAGAATTAAGTCTTCATTTTCTTTAGCACCGCTGTATTTCAATGAGTAGGCCCCAAACTATATATGTACGTTTTAAATTCTAGTTTTTAGAGTCAAGTCTCTAATTTTTCATGGAGTATCGACAATTCAAGGAGTGGTCCTAGGATTGGAGAATTTTGGGCCAGATTTTACTCTTAGAATTAAGTCTCCATTTTGTTTGGCACTGTTGTATTCCAATGAGTGGGCACCACACTAGATATGTACGTTTTAAATTCTAGTTTTTAGAGTTAAGTCTCTAACTTTTCATGGAGCATCGACAATTCAAGGAGTGGTCCTAGGATTGGATAGTTTTGGGCCAGATTCTACTCTTAGCTTTAAGTCTCCAAGTCTCCATTTTGTTGGGTACTACTATATTCCAATGAGTGGGCCCATGTATTTATTGATTCATTTGTACTTTTTAGGAGAAAGTCTATTTGAAGTTTCATTTTGCATGGCCCAGGCTTTAGTGGAGCACTAAATTAGGAAAGGCAATGGCTTGCAACTCAATTGGTCAGCCCATGGTCCACCTGGTGGAGTCAGCTTCGAAGTCAAGCTCCAGTATACTTACTAAATTGTGGCTGATAAAGTAGATAGTTTTTACTTTTATTTTTATTTTACCTACTTCTTGAAAGATGAGTAAGAGATTGTTGAGGGTCCTTCTGCATGTGGAAATGGGACCCACATGTATGGCCTTAAGTAGTCTTCCTCTAACCATGTATATGGAGGGTATTTTTATTTTCAGTTTTTATTTATTTTTTTAAAGCAAGTAAAAGGAGAGAAAAATAATATATATATTTTCCTATCTAGAGAGACTTGTTGCTATATTTTGATTTTCATTCTTAGTGATTAAAGAGGAGAATAGTTGGTGGAAAGAGCTTTTATCTTAGGGTTTGTGCGAGTCCATTCACAACACTAATTTCTTCGATTGTGTTCTTCAAAAGTTGTGTTGGAATTTTGTACAATCCTTATTTGGCGACGACAAAATTCTTTCTTTTATTGCAGGCAGGAAATTCAACTTTTGGGTAATTTATTAGGGCATCTAAGACAATTGTTTCTTGATGATGGAACTTTTATTATCTCTAACATGGTGGTTTTGCACCGAACTGGTCCCATAATTTTTTCCTTCACATCAAAGGATTTTCATGTATAAAATTTGCCTCTTGTACTTTACATATTCGATGATTTGCTGGTGTTGGAAGTGATTACCATCCATTAAATCTCTTATATTATTAATCTCATTAATTGCACATAGAAGAGAAAGTTGTGTAGTTTCCCAACAGAAATTATATTACCATCCAATGACCCTCGAGCCATTACAAGCTACGTAGAAATATAGGAGGAAAAACAAATAGGGCCTAATGGTTTGCCGAAGGTGGCACAACTGATGAATGGAGTCAATGTCAGAGACATGTCACAACTGATGACATGACATCGATTGTTGCATGCTCTACCTGCAACAAGTGTTGCAGAGGATTCTTTGGCAATGGCTCATTCCTCAATTTCAATTTTACCAGATCCCCTACCTAAACCTCCAAGTAAATGAGAATGCAGGTTGCAGCTTCTAGGGCCCATTTGGATTGCTAATCATGTACCTAACTATAAATTATAAAAATGATGCATTATAACATTGATGGGTTTTTTTTTTTGACCCGTCGTCGACCGGTCGTGAGCCTCGCTCAACCGGTCGAAGGCTGGTGGTCGACCAGTCGTGGAAGACGAGTCGTGGCACGACTCAAAGTCCAGCGACTGTGAACTATTTTTCTCCGGGGTGCTCGACCAGTCGAAGGAGGTACTCGACCGGTCGAAGGTGGCTCTCGACCGGTCATGGACTCGGTTCGACCAATCGAGGTTACGCAGATTCATTCCGCGATTTGCGGCGGATTCCGTGTCGCAAATCCTTTCGCAACTGGGATGCGGGAAGGGAGTTTCCTAAAACTATAAATAGGAGTTCCTAGGGCTTTCTAGGGACGACAAGAGGGTTTCCTAAAGCTTTACAAGGGATTTGCTAAAGGGTTTAGGGCTATCAAAGTGAGAGAGAGAGAGAGAGAGAGAGAGAGAGAAAGAGAGAGAGGAAGCTTATAAAAGGGAGGTCTGCTCGTGGAGGTTATCTACTGTGCAATCTATATCTCAGTGCTTCTATGTCCTCGTAATCGGTTAGATCTCTCCGTTTTCTTTGTTTCTCTTATTGTTTATCCACTCCTGCGTGAGTGAAGAAGTTTGTAACGTTCTACTTCATAGTGGATTGTTTGATTTAGACGAGGTCCATGGTTTTTACCTCTTTGAGGGTTTTCCACGTAAAATTCTCTTGTGTGGTGTGTGATTGATGCATTGATTGTTTTCATTGCTTTATTATCCATAATTCTAGTTTATTCTGGAGGGCTAGATCCTAAAGTTTTGTACAAGGCCCCCAACAAAGTGGTATCAAAGCTAAGTTCATTGAAAGGGTAAGATCGGTTTTGAATTATGGAAGGTGTCTCATCAAGGATGATCAGTCTCGATGGTTCTAACTGGACCATGGAAGGCTAAGATGGAGGACTTGCTTTACTACAAGGACCTATATTCTCCAATCTTAGGCATATCAGCAAAATCCAAAGATATGACTGATGATGATTGGAAGAAGATGGACCGAAAGGCGGTGGGGTTTATTAGACAATGGTTGGATGATTCTGTGTTCCACCATGTGTCTACAAAAACCTAAGCCGCTAGCCTATGACTGAAATTACAAGGGCTGTATGAGAGGAAGACAGCACGGCCGGTAATAAAAATTTTCTGATAAGCGACTTGTGAATCTCAAGTTCAAAGATAGTGGTCTGTGGCCGAGCACATGAATGAGGTCAGTAAATATAGTGAACCAACTCTCCTCTATGAAGATGGTCGTGGATGATGAATTGCAGGCTTTGTTATTGCTTAGTTCATTCCTTGACGGTTGGGAGACATTGGTGGTGTCTCTAAGTAACTCCGCGCCAGAAGGAAAGATATCCATGGGAACAAGTTACTAGTTGTCTCTTTAATGAGGAGACAAGGAGGAAGTCTCAGGGGTCTACTCAACAAAGAGGCCCTTGTGACACAGGAAAGGGAGAGATGAAAGAACATGAAGGGCAGGAAGGCTGAGATAAATCAAGAGGCAAGTCGAGTAACAAAAAGGATGTTGATTGTTAGAATTGTGGCAAGAAGGGCCACTACAAGCATGAATGTCGTGGTAAGAAGAACGACAAGAAAGGAAAAGGGAAGGAAGATGAATTAGATTCCACTGCGGTCGCTTCAGATGACGACGTTGTAGTTATTCTTTTTTCAGGTCATGATGTATGTCTCACGGCTACAAGTCAGGACACCGACTGGGTGATAGACTCGGGAGCTCTTTTCATGCGACTCCACGCAGAGACTTCTTCACAAGCTACAAGTCAGGTGACTATGGGACTCTGAAGATGGAAAATTCTGGCGTATCAAAAATCGTGGGAGTCGGTGATATATTGTGGTGAGACCGATGCGGGCTGCACATTGATTCTCAGGGATGTGAATCATATCCCAGATCTTTGCCTCAACTTGATGTTGACGGGAAGGTTGGATGATGATGGCTAT
The DNA here is from genome assembly GCA_021015155.1 of Magnolia officinalis. Classification (NCBI taxonomy): domain Eukaryota; kingdom Viridiplantae; phylum Streptophyta; class Magnoliopsida; order Magnoliales; family Magnoliaceae; genus Magnolia; species Magnolia officinalis. Next base: position 84,940,101 of record JAJHSJ010000003.1, on the reverse strand, counting down.
AAAAGCCGGTTTGCTGGTGGGCGATGAAAGCTCATCAAGGTTCGTTGATCATGGTCAGAGGAAGGAAAGAAGTGTTGCACCCTTAGTGTCAGTATGTGCAAGGGTGGGTTGAACGCATCGGAAGATTCAGCCTATCGACATGTGGCACAGCATCTAAGCCACATGAGTGAAAAAAAGGCTTCAGATACTAGCAAAGAAGCGGTTCCTTCCAGACGTGACAGGTACACCTCTCAAAACCTTATCTTGATTGTTTATCAGGGAAAACAACATAGAGTTTCATTTATTAAAACTATTTCTCATGTTAATAAAGTGCATGCATTAGATTTGGTATATTCTGATGTTTGTGGTCCTTTGAGGACCAAAACCTTGGGTGGGCATTGTATTTTGTCACTTTTATAAATGATGCATCTAGAAGGGTTTGAGTTTATGCTTTGAAATTCAAAGATGAGATCTTTGGTGTGTTTAAATATTTCATGCTATGGTCGAGAGGAAGATAGGTAGACCATTGAAGTGCATCCGCACTGACAATGGTGGTGAATACATTGGCGACTTTCATGAGTACTGCAAGTCCCTACGTATACGGCATGAACAGACGGTTCCCAAGACCCCCCAGCATAATGGTGTTAGCTGAGCGAATGAATCGCACCATTGTTCAGAGAATCAGATGCATGTTATCCCATGCGAAATTGCCTAGACGTTCTGGAGGAGAAGCAATGCACATAGTAGTGTATTTGATAAACAGGTCTCCATCAGCCCCATTGAAATAGAGAAGTACCTGAGAAGGTGTGGATAGACATGATCCATCATACAGTCATCCCAGGGGTGTTTGGATAAAAGGCATCCGTTCACGTACCAAAGAACGAGAGGTGCAAACTCGATATGAAGATCAGGTAGTGTGTGTTCTTAGGGTACGGTGATGAAAAATTCGGTTATAGATTGTAGGATCTGACGAGAGGAAGCTCGTCAGGAGCAGAGATGTGGTTTTCTTTGAAGATCAGTGTATAGAAAACATTGGTAAGCCAGAGAAGAACCAGCTTAGTTCAGGTGAGCTAGGAGGACATGGATCCAGTTACTTCTCCCATGGTGCCTGATGATGGGGGAGTACAGCAAGACGTAGAGGACGAGGGAGTCCTTCAAAAGATGGACCAGGGGAGCAGCCCCCACTTGATCCACCTGTTGAGCCACAGGTGAGGAGGTCATCTAGGGACAGACAGTCATCTAAAAGGTACTCGCCACATGATGTACATTATGCTGACTGATGGGAGAGAGCTAGAAGATTATTCTGAGGCCCTAGCCGACAAGCATAGAGGGAGTGGTTGAAAGCTATGCAAGAGGAGATAGAATCCTTGCATAGAACCACACCTATGATATGGTGAAATTGCCTAAGGGCAGAAAGCTTTGAGTAACAGTGGGTGTTCAGAAAGAAGATTGAGCAGAAGAATTCACAGACGAGGTTCAAGGACAAACTTGTGGTGAAAGGGTTTGGTCAGAGGAAATGTATAGACTTCGAAGAGATATTCTCACCAATGGTGAAGATGACATCCATATAGGTGTTGCTTGGGTTAGAGGCTAGCATGGATCTGGAGATAGAGCAGTTAGATGTTAAAACTGTCGTTCTCCATGGTGACCTGGAAGAAGAGATCTACATGCACCAACCAGAGGGGTTCGAAGTCAAGGGCAATGAGCATATGGTGTGTAGGCTGAGGAAGAGCTGTATGGGCTAAAACAAGGTCCACGGCAATGGTACAAGAAGTTCGACTCGTTTATGTTGAAACATAGGTATGACAGAATGGAGTCGGACCACTGTGTGTTCAACGCGTAAGTTCTCAGATGGTGATTTCTTAGTTCTGCTCTTATACGTTGATGACATGCTCATCATGGGAAAAGACAATCACGAAGATCGAAGGCTGATGAAACAAGAGTTGGGCAAGTCTTTTGTTATGAAAGACTTGGAGACTTGGCCCGGCTAAACAGATCCTAAGAATGGAGATAACTCGTGACAGAGCAGCAGAAGGAAGCTCTGGTTGTCACAAGAGCAGTATATTGAGAAAAGTCCTAGAGCGGTCAATATGAATGCAACGAAGCCGGACAGTACTCCAATAGATGGTCTTTCAGATTGAGCGACATGCAGTGTCCCAAGACTAAAGCAGAGGTGGAAGAGATGCAGAAGATACCCTACGCGGTCAGCAGTAGGAAGGTGAGTTAAGTTTGGTATGTACACGCCCAGACATACCATATGCGGTTGGTGTTGTCAGCGGTATCTTTCCAATCCTGGCAAAGAGCATTGGGTAGCGGTGAAATGAATACTGAGGTATCTAAGAGGTCATCCAGGTTGAGCCTATGCTATGGTGACGGTAAACTGCGTTAGAGGGCTACACAGATGCAGATATGGCGGCGACATAGACTCCAGGAAGTCTACCTCGGGGTTCATGTTCAGTTTACAAGGGGAGCGGTTTCCTAGCAAAGTAAGCTACAGAAGGTCGTAGCGTTGTCGACGACAGAGGCCGATTACATTGCAGTCACAGAGGCATGTAAAGAGATGTTGGATGAAGAGGTTCCTACAAGAACTTAGCCTAAAGCAGGAGGAGCATGTATTCAATTGCGATAGTCAAAAAATGTTATACACTTGAGCAAGAATCCAAGTCAGCATTCCAAGTCGAAGCATATAGAGATTCGGTATCACTGGATCAAGGATACTTTGGAACAGAAGGTGTTACAACTTGAGAAGGTTCATACGGACGATAATGGGTCAGACATGATGACCAAGGCTTTGCTCAAGGGCAAGTTGAGGTTGTGAGAAACCTGGGTGGTTTGAAGAAGGTGGATTCCTCCTGGGTCAAAAAGGGAGAGATTTGATGGATTTTTTTTTTTTACCCGTCGTCGACCGGTCGTGAGCCTCGCTCGACCGGTTGAAGGCTGGTGGTCGACCAGTCGTAGAAGACGAGTTGTGGCATGACTCAAAGTCCAGCGACTATGGACTATTTTTCTCCGGGGTGCTCGACAAGTCGAAGGAGGTGCTCGACCTATCGACGGTGGCTCTCGACTGGTTGTGGACTCGGTTTAACCAGTCGAGGTTACGCAGATTCGTTCCGCAATTTTGCGCGGATTTCGTGTCGCAAGTCCTTTCGCAACTGGGATGCGGAAGAGAGTTTCCTAAAACTATAAATAGGAGTTCCTAGGGCTTTCTAGGGACGACAGAGGGTTTCCTAAAGCCTACAAGGGATTGGCTAAAGGGTTTAGGGCTATCAAAGGTGGTGAGAGAGAGAGAGAAGAAGCTTATAGAAGGGAGGTTCTGCTCGTGGAGGTTATCTACTGTGTAATCTATATCTCAGCGCTTCTATGTCCTCGTAATCGGTTAGATCTCTCCGTTTTCTTTGTTTCTTATTGTTATTCATTCCTGCATGAGTGAAAAAGTTTGTAACGTTCTACTTCATAGTGGATTGTTGATCTGGACGAGGTTCCGTGGTTTTTTACCTCTGTAAGGGTTTTCCACATAAAATTCTCTTGTGTGTTGTGATTGATGCATTGATTGTTCATTGCTTTATTATTCATAATTTTGGTTTGTTCTGGAGGGCTAGATCCTAAAGTTTTGTGCCAGGCCCCAAACAAGCATAACGCCTTATGTTAATAAAATGGGTTCGGAACACTAATGGTATTATAATGTTATGGGTTATACTTGCATATGATTTATTTTCTTAATTTTTAGAATCCTAATTAGAATTATGTTTCACGTCATTTTCATATACTCTCTGTCATCTCCCATCTCTCGTCTCTCTCATCCTTTCCCCAGTAGACTCCACATCATGTGTAGTTTAATCCAGTGATTGGATCTCCTTTATTGTAACCAATACGCACCACTTCGTTTTCCTATCAATGGTTGCATAATTAGAACAAACAATCTAATGACTTGCAGAGTCAAAGTCTCCATTTTTGTCGGGTTTTGCAAATTTCCAAGAAGTGGGGCCATGAATGGATGGGTTTTATCTGGATTTAAACTGATTTGTTTGGGCTTGTCAAGCCTAGTCTATTACAAGGTTTTATTTTGCAAAGCTGAGGCGTAAGTGGACCATTAAATTAGAGCTGGTAATGGTCTGAGTCTGTTAAGCTCATGGGCTAGATGGCCAGTAGTCGGGTTTAGGTATGCTTATTGTGTTTGTGGTTCATTTATAGCTGAAACTGTTAACTTAGAGATGTGGTGCACAACCACATGGAGAGAGGGAGGATGAGAGAAATCGGGTCTACAATAGCCTGAATTGCATAGGCACATGGAGGGGACGAATTTTTCTGGCTAACTAATCACTATGTGGGATAAACGTGCATCTGATCCACACTGTCCATCAGTGGCCTTCAAATTTTCACTACGAATCCTGGAAAACGAAATCCAGAACTTACATTAGCTACACTATAGGGAATGGTGTAAAATCATTTTGGCCAACACGAGTAGAGTAGTAGAATGTCCTAATTTTCGGCGAATCGAATCCTGGTGTGAAATGTGAGATGAATGGATTGGATGGTATATACAGATCACGGTGGGCACCACATATAACTTGGACTATTTTATTTTTTTACTTTTTTTCAAAACAAGATTTCATTAATGAGGCAAATGTACAGAACTAGATTTTTCGGGCAGCGGCCAGGATAAAAAAACTTGGACTATTTTAATTGTGAGACTTCTCCTCTCAACTGTTTCTCACCCACCGGACTTTTGAATCAGCTTTATTTGTTAGTGCTGATCCAAATAAAAAGCAGCACACCTGATTGATGGGTTAGATCTTATCCACATGAAGTTATTCTTCCTCATCAAACAAAAATCATGCTCCAGCATCCATATCAGAAACTGCATTTTGGATATCAGAGAGAGAAACTCAGGTGAAAAGACTTGTGCGGGTAAAAGATAAGCTGTTGGTTAGCTTTTGCAGATGAAATCTAAGCCATCATTCGGTTAGTAGCCACATTTTTTAAGTTTCTAAGATAACCTTAACCTTCAATTGAAAGGTTTTGGATGATGAAATGATATTCGTGTTTTACTTCAGCTAGGTCTGTGTGACCTAATCAATAATAGGTTGGATGGCATAAACATTATAGCAGGCCTGGGAAATTTTTAGTGGTGAGAGCTTGCTTCTAACTTAGGGTTAGGTGTACTTATTGGGCTATGCTTTGGTTTTCACCAGAAAACAAATTAAGGTTGTTAAAGTAAATGAATCAAGCTATGGCTGACTCATTCCTATATCAAACCGTTTCTAGGACGCACATAAGTATTAACAAAAGGTTTCAATTCCCAAATATAACAAAGGTACTAATGGGCTTGAGTAAATGGGTCAAAAGAGTGGTGCTTGGGCCTAATAATTTGTTGAAAAGTGGGACCACATGTTAAATTTTAAACTAAATTCTTAACCCAATTATTAAACGGTTGAGGATTGGGTCATGGGTCTATGGCTGTGCCTCTGTTTGGGTTTGAATGTTTGATATGTAATACAGTAGATATCCACTAGTGTGCAACATCATATCAACTGTTTGGTCCACCAAACCATTGACAATTTACAAAGTAAAAGAAACCAACCATTGCCATTGCCTGGACAACAGCCTGGGCTTGGGCTGGACTGAGTCCTGTCCAACTTACACTGCTAGTAACGAGTTATTACTAGTTGATGCTCTGTAGGCCATCATGATGTATGTGTTTTATCCATGCCATTTATCCATTTTATGACATTTCATAGCATGATTCCAGAAATGAAGCAGATCCATAAGAAGCTATAGTGTACAAGCATGCACATGTAGATAAACATACATGCATAATTAACCCATATGTATAACAGGCCATACAAGATACAAAGAGAGATACACGATACAAAGAGAGGTACAAAGATGGATTACAAAGTAGGCTATGCATGATACATGAGTACATGTATAGTGGAACCATAGATGGATGATCCCACGTGTACAGTGAATCAGATTAAATATAGATGAATGATACACATAGAGAGAATTGTGGGCCATCATTTTCAACTGTCTGTTGCTTTCATATGGTGGTGGCCTGTCTGATGGCACATGTAGTAATAGTTCTGCTGATCAGAAATCCTAGCCTTTTAATCAGAGGCAAGCAAGTTGATGGTCAGAAAAGAAAATAAAGCAAACAGTCCATATTCAATATCAAAAAATAAATAAAATGAAATAGATTCAATGGATAGGATCTTCCAATATTGGGATATCTTTTGGTGCATGGCCATCCACTGTGTGCAACATCATATCGACTATTTGGTCCACCAAATCATTGACGCTTTACAAAATAAAAGAGAATCAACCATTGCCATTGGCTAGAAACTACAGCTGTCAATGGCCTGGGCTTGGGCTGGGCAGAGTCCTGTCCACGCTCGTCCACAAAGTAGAACCTAGGCCTGAGTGCTGCTTGGTCTTATGATAGGCCCCAGCAAACAGACCCAGGCCCAACTCGCGATATTATACAGGATACCAACCATTTTTCTCACATTCAACGCCATTTTTGTACGGTAACTCATGCTGAAACAATATAATGCACCATTGCCCAGAGAAAAATTGGAAACTAGGAGGAAAACAGAGAGCAATATAAGCTGCTAAAAATATTACGGTGTTAGGATGTATTAGCAAATAACCTAGTGACATATATCGGGTAAGTGCCTGCAAGCATAGTCCGATTAGATGAATCTGGTATCAGCAATTAGAGACACTAGCCATAAGTTCCAAATTTAATAGAATGTTGTCGCTTGACAGGTCTCGATGTACAATTGGTGGGATGCAATAATGGCACATGTCCGATAAAGCATGGGCCACACCTTTAGTAACCTTCACCCTTATAATCCAGTCCACGACGTTGTGATGAAGGATTTCTGTTAATGTTTATATCTCATTTCTAAAACTTCTTTGATCAGATCAATTGACACCTTTGAGTGTGTGAAGTTTCTTCATAGCTATTACTTGGCCTACGGTAGATTTGCTTTATAAACTTTCCCTTACCCTCCTGCTCCGAAGTAGTATTTGTCGTCAAAACCCTTTGTTACTTTTACGATGTCTTCAAACATGGCAATACCATCGTAATTCCGTATTGAAAATGGATTTGGTTACTCCTTTCAAGAACCCCTTTCTCTATACTTCTTTGGTAATAAATGGATGAAACGCCAATGATTCAACAAAAAGAAATAAAACTGAGAAGATAAGAATAACGAGGATTACAACTCTGTGGCCTTTCCATGCATCACCGTGACTTACTGAAGAGTTATTGCAGGGTCACAAACCTCGCACTTCATCACATAAGCCTTTGCTTGTCTACTTTTTATGAATACCCCTAAAAGAGCATTTTGAAAGGTTTTTCTATTGCAAAGAAGATCTTCCAAGCATTGTATGAAAAATCAACAGATTGCAAGCCTAAAATCCCTTAAAAGGAAGGTGGGATGGAATTGGGCAACATGTTGGGGGGAGAGGTTTAACTTTTCTAGCCTAAGCAATTTTTTGAGTGGTGGTGATATCTCTCCATGAGGGAGTTATGACTTAGATCTAGTAAAGTAGGCCTTATGGGTATATTAAGTTACTGATTTGAAAAGGATTGCTTCCATTCATAAATTTTTGCTCAATTTCAAATACTCGAGTTTGGAGCAATCCCCTAATCGAGGTGGTAATGGACACTTAGGTGATTCATTGACAAATCAAGAACCTCCAAATTGGATAGTTTTACAATCTCTTATGTGTTGAGGGTCAAATATTACATATTAGACCCCAATTATTACCTGATTTTACGAACATGATACTGTTTAATGCCTCATTTTAATCGTCTTTTTGTTGCAAGGTGAATTTAAAGAGCTTGGACTGAAAAGGGTATTAAAAGCATAGATTTAATACTCTAAAATCACCAAGGTAAGAGATAGATCTTAGGGGATCGAGAACAAAGAATTTACACGTCAAAGATCCGAGAAAATCAAGTGATTGACGATAAAGAGGCCTGAAAGTCGTCCATAATGCAAGATCACAGGGTTTCCACCATTCGTTCGGCTCGAAACTATATATCTAGCCTGAGGATCGTAAATTAACCGTACAAGGTACAGTCCCTGTGGATTCGACCTTGGTCTTACCAAAATTATTACTACATTGCGACCCTGCACTTGGGGTTGTGAACAAGTTTTTGGCGCTGTTGCCAGGGATTGACGATTGCGTTTTTCTGATATTAACTAGTTTTAGAATTAGAGATCCTAAATTCTGGTAACTTCCTTCTAACTTTCATAGAGTGTTTTCGGAGGCGAATCGTTGGGCTACTCCAAATGAGTCGAGATCCAACGACGAGGACGTCGGTGGTGTCGATGCCCGACAAATGGTCCATGGAGATGATCGACTACATCATGCTGAAAGAGACTATCGAGGTACGACCGAACTTTCTACTTTTAAAGACTTATTGTATATAGAAAAATTCTTTGATTGGTTAGCCGAAGTAAACTGGTATTTTGATTACATAGACGTGCCGGAGCATAAGAAAGTAAAATTAGTTGCATTTAAATTAAATTCTGGTGTTTTTGCATAGTGGCAACAATTACAACTCTCATGTACACAACATAATATGGCGTTTATCCGATCATGACCACATATGAGACGCCTTATTCGATCACGATTTCTCCCCAGTGATTACAAGCATGTATTGTTCCAGCAATACCAAAATTTTCAATAGGGGAATCAAACTATCATATATTACACCAAAGAATTCCAATGGTTAGTAATAAGGAATGACTTATCGGAGGCCGAATTACAGAAGGTAACACGGTTCATATGTAGTTTACGACTAGCAATTCAGGACAAAGTTCAGATGCACCCAATCAGGACCACAGATAAAGTGGTTCAGTTGGCATGTAAGGTGAAAATGCAGCTTACAAGAGTCTCTAGTCAGCCTTATCCTTCGACTCAACCTTCCATTACAGGTCGCACACAAGATTCAGTGTTGGCTAAAGGAAAGGAACCAATAGGAGAGCGTCTTCAACCTCCTACAACCGCAAATTGTGACACAGGGAGTGGTCCATATAGGCTTCAACGTGCAGTACCCACAATAGCGGGTCCGAGTAATATTCTAAATCCTTATGGTCGGCCAAATCTAAACAATTGTCATTATTGTGGCCAACCAAGCCACTTATCAAACACCTGCCTTCAACCCCCCGCAGTCCACTTGGCTATTAACGAAGAGGACCCTAAAAAGCATTTGAAACACCGGTTAAGATCATAATATAAAGGTATTATGCATGCATGATGATTTATTTCCTTAATTTTTAGAAACATAGGAATTGTAAGCTTAAGTCATTTTCATGTACTCTCCTTCTCTATCGTTTCTCTCATCTCTCATCTCTCTCTCTCATCCTCTCACCAGTGGACCCCACAGTCCAAATCAGTGATTGATAGAATCAATACGCACAATCAATGCTAACAACTTTTAGAGTCAAGTGTCCTTGTTGTTGGGTGAGCGGGGCCACGAATTCATGGGTTTGAGTTTGATTGTAAGCTGGTTTGTTTGGGCTTTTCAAGCCTAATATATTACAAGGTTTTATTTTGCATAGCCCACGCTCCAGGAGACCGTTAAATTAGAGCCAGTAATGGTCTTTGACCCTGTCAGCCCATAGGACGGATGGCCAGTACTCGGCCTCAGGTCATGCATATTGCGTTGTGCTTCATTTTTAGCCTGAAACTATGATGCACATGAATGACGTAGAAAGAGGAAGGACGAGAGATATTGAAACTATAATGGCCTGAATTGCATGAGCATATGGAAGGGATGATTTGCACTAGCTAACTAATCATTATGGAGGACAAACATGCATCATATCAGCCCCATCTATCAGTTGGGCCGTCACATTCTCACCATAAGTCCTGTAGATTCAGTGAAATCCAGGACTTACATCAGTTGCACCACAGGGAAGAGGGTTTTTCACCATAGGTAATGGTGTAAAATCATTCCTGAATTCTTTAAATTCACATGGTTTAAGACAACATGAGTATTAGAAGAATTTAATAATCTTGGTATGAAACGTCGGATGGGTGGATTGGATGGTCTATACGCACAAAAGTGGATATCACATATAACTTAGAGTATTATAAAAATGACACTTCTTATCAGCTATTTCACATGGTGTGCACCTACGGTTGAATCAGCCTGATTTTTTGCTCTGATTCTACTATTAGAGTCAAGTCTCATCTTTTGTCGAGAACATCGAGTTCCAAGCAATGGGCCTCAGGACTGGTTTGGCATGGGCCCAATTTCTACTTTATAGTCAAGTCTCCTCTTTGTTGATATGAACTGGAGTTTGGACATTTGCCAAATTCTAAGTAGTTGGTCCTGGGACTTGATATGAGCCCAATTTTTACTGTTTTGTTTGAGCTTGTCATGTCAAAGTCTTAAGTATTTATTTTGCACAGCCCAGTCTTAAGTAGAACAATAAATTAGGCTGGCAATGGGACTGTGACTCTAGTCAACCCTTTAGCCAACTAACTGAGTTTGCTTCGAACTTGGGAAATGGACAGCACTCCTTACGAAATAGTTCAATTGGATAGGTATAGATTCATCTCATCTAGCAAATTTTAGGATATGATCCATCCATGGCGGGTCCATGAGATGAACAGTCCACATCAAGGACTGGTATGACCTCTCCAATTAGCGTTATTACACCAGGTAAGGAAATTAGTGTGCTGTACACAGGTTTCATTTCTCTCATAAAAAGTGGCACAATAGGAGACATACAGAAAAAAATAAAAATAAAAATACATAACTTAGGGGGTGTTTGGGAACATGGAAACCCTGGAAATGAAATTGCTTTCCGTGGAAAGCTTCTTTTTCTCCATTTGCAAAAAAAAAAAAAAAAGTAGTGTTGCAAACTGATATCTATTTCTAAGATTTTCCTTGAAAAACGGTGCAGATTCATCACTCCCAAAAAAGAGACATTGATGACTTCTGAGGCAAAGAAGATAACATGAGGTGACAGAACATGGAATCCCTGTAAAATTGGAATCCAAAACAAACAACAGAGAAAAGAGGAAACCATGGTTTCAATTTCCTGATGATTTCAGGTTACTTTTTCATATCCCCATTTTAGTAGTAATCCTTCCATTCAAACACATGAAAAGAAAAGGAAAAATAAAAAATAAAAACTAGAAGCATAACGTGAATTACAGATACAAATCTTTCCACAGTATACAGAAACTTTTATTTCTAAAAAGAATGTCCCAATTGGTGAGCGATCCAGACCATTGGTGTGTTGCAGCCCACAGTCGATGAACCATGCACCCCTAGAAAATAAAAAATAAAAAAATCTCCTCGATTAGATGATTCCCCCCACTATTAGGCTTGGAACTTGCCATAGTCAGAATGTGAACCGTTGCTGTAATTCACTTCTTAACCGTCTATTTATAGGCCACAAATCTAACGGTTAGACAATTGAAGAGATTTTCTGGGGATTAATCAATCAGCCGTGGGACACAAAAGACATCCACATCGAATATAGAGATTGCATGAAAACACATGAAAAATAAAATAAAAATCAAGGAATGATTAAGCAGGGTATCCAAACCCAACTAATGCATAAAAACCGAATCGAGCTTCCAAAATTGGAGAAATATTAAAAAAGCGAGGGTAGGATAGATTACGTACACTTGCGGATACAGCTGGCGGGATAAGCGCAAGAAGCTCATCGGCTCTTCTGAAGATGAAAGCTGCGACGCCCGCACCGCACGCAGAGAGTATGTGTCTTGTTCATTCTCTTCCCAAAGCTTCCCGTCCCTTTCCCCTTATAAATTAAAATGCAAATTCATTATTTTCTTTATTTCTTTTCTTTTTTCCTTACATGAGGAAATGGAAGATGATGAGATAATAGTTAGAGATTAGCGAAATTACCATATTAGGCTTCGATGAAGCTGTGTTCTTCTCGGTCGCCCCTTTGGAGTGGGAGAGGAGAAACCTGCAATCTTTCTCCAACCCAACCACTCCGATGCTCTCGTTAGCCCTTTATATTTTGGTGTCCAAAGCTCTGTTGGGCTTGGGGCTTGGCCCACTTTGGACTCATATTAGGTTTGTAATTGGCCAGGTTTGGGCCGGGCCTACACTTATGATCCACGGCCCGCACCAGCCCTGCAGAGTAACCAAAACCTGAGCCCGAAATTTGGTTAGGGGAACTCTATCCTGCCCAGCCCAAATATGTTAAAATCACTATTTTTCACTTAAATGTTGTTAATCTATCTGTTGATCAAGTGGGGCACACATACACAATGAAATAGATGTCCAAAGAACCGAAACCAGCTGTATGCATTCATGGAGAATGGGTTTTTGTCTAGGGGATGACTATAATGGGATACTTAAAGGAGGAAATGAAATTAGGTGAGTCTAAAATGACTTGAGCCCAGGCCCAATCCAAAACTGACTGGGCTATGCATGTCAGGCCCCAAGCCTCTGCCATGAGCCAAGGTAGTGTATTCAAGCTGGATTCAAAGTAGAAATGGGCCCATGGAGCTTCTACGAGTCACCCAGTCCATTACTAGCCTTAATTTAAATACTAGGCATGTGGTCCAGCTTTGTTGTGGAATTATGTCATTCCTGAGTGACTCATGTGTCCTTATTACTTTAAACTTACCTAGCAAAATTTCTAATAAGGTTGCATTACTTTGATGTGTATGATCTAAATCATGTACAAATTTAATTAGTTCAAAAGTATATTGAGAAGGTGAGCTGTATATTAAAATGTTATATTAGAGTACATTCAAAAAGTTATCTCTTCATTGAAATGCTATGCTAGAGCATTGAGGGCACTAATAAGGTCACGTGGTATTTCTAAATTGGCTGCAGATTGCCAACATGATGTGTGTGTTTTATTGGTATGGGTCGTCTAATTTGCCTGATAAAAGATCAAGTGAACCACGTCATAAGAAACAATGGAGATAATAATGCCCATAGATGAAGCCTTCTTAAGGCCTACTTTGATGTTTATTTGCCACCCAACCTGTTCATATGGTCACACACGCTTGAAGAAAGGAAAACACAAATATCGTTTTCATCCAAAACTTCTGTCACCCCTAACAAACTTTCAATGGTAGGTATTTAATCCTCATTATTTCCTGTGATGTGGTCCATTTGAGGTTTGATATACCTCATTATAGGGCTCATGCCCTAAAATGACCTGGCAAAACAGATACACGATAAAACATAGTGGTAGGCCCTACATACCTAGTCCTAGGTCATGAGTCAATCCACGTCCTTCAAAGTCACATACCTAGTCCTAGGTCATGAGTCAATCCACGTCCTTCAAAGTCACTTTTCATAAGAAGAAAAAATAAATCAATCATCGAAAGCTCTTTTAAATGCCACAAACCTTATTACCGACGGGAGCAGATTAGGTGTTGCCCTTACAATTAATGACGCCCAACTTAATATATGTATTCTACCGTGCATGACTTTCAAAGAAATGTCACTTTCTCTTCTTCAACTTTTCAAGCTCCCAAATAGAATTATATTTTACTTTATACAAAAAAGTAAATTTTATATTTTTTTACCATCAAATATTAATATTATCTCATATATGGCAAAGCTGCAAAAAAAAGGGAAGTTAACAACGAAAAGTAAATCATTCTCTTGTAAAAAAAAAAAAAAATAAAATAAAATAAAATAAAAATAAAAAATCATCTCAAGTATTTTCAAAGCTCCTTAACAAGTTTTGAAAATGTAGTAAGATGTTTTTAACCTGTACATGAAACAGGGGTTCGATCGGGTCGAACAATCAAATGAACAAACATTCAGGGTGGGAACCACAAAGAAAGATATAGACCTCACCTGGAAATCTAAATTTTCCGTAAACATGATTCCACACAATGAATTACATGCATAACATAACAAGAAAAACACACCTTCTCTACATTGGATGATATTCATACAATAAACACACATAATAATAATGTACTTGCCTCTACACATCCCCAACCTTAATGATTTTCATCCACCCAACTATACCTTGAGATCCATCAGTTGACGTAATGTAAGTGCGTGGAATGGTCCTAGAGAGAAGGAAGGCTGACTAATAGATAACTCTTGAACCACGTAGTGCATGGTTGGCCGAGAGTTTGGATCTAGTCGAATGCATGAAAGTGCGATGGACACCACAAATAAGACTTCCTGTGCTATCTCAGCCGTTGGATCCAAGAGACGTTGGTCCAACATATCCTTTAGCAGTGTATCATGTCTACTTGGCGATGACAAAGAGGAGATGAGCTCCCCAGGATGCCTTCCCATCATCACTTCAAGTGCCACAACACCAAAGCTATATATGTCGCATTTTTCGGTCACCCTCATTGTAAATGCAAGCTCAGCTCTGCAAGAAAGAAGATACTTCAGTCATGATCTTTTCTCCTCCTTAATCATTAATAGCTAAATTCTTAATCATATATCAAAGTCACCCGGGTTTCTTAATCAAGGTTTCATATTTTTTAGGTTTTTATGCTTGTTAAGCCAAAGGCATCTTTATAAACTGCACATATGCCAACTGAGATGTGTGTAACGTTAACACATCTGTGTGAGGTGTGATCTTTCTAAAAAGTCAGGATTCTCCACTCGCCAGCCATCCTACATGTATACATTGTGTACTGTTGGCATTGTTTTTCCGAAAGCTATCCATTGTTTTCACATGGTAGTGGCCCACCTAATAAAGAACCAGATTAATCATTGTGTTGGGTGGTCTGCATGGTTGGGCCTACCATTACATGTGCCTCAGGTGTCCCAAAAGCATGAGAAGTCGGCACGTGTGAGCCAGAGTGCATTGATGTGTCTATAAGTATTGTTGTAGCTACACATTTCATTTGCAAGGATTGGGTGATATGGGCATTGTTTCAAGGATTTTTCCAATCTTGGAACATCTTTTGTTGCATGAGGCATTCATTGTGTGGGACATTACATCAACGGTTTCGATCATAGACGATGCCATATTTCCATAGGCATCATTTTCATATTTACTCGTATGGGGCAAAAGCATTGAGCTCTTTCAATCATTTAATAAATAACGGTAACTCATCCATCCACACTTGGTACCTATGTAAATCAATCCAGACCATCTGAAAACACAGCCCCATATTATAGATTGAGTAGATACCAAACATTACACTTATTAGAGGATTTTATCCATCCCATCCAACTGGTGGCCAACAAATGTACAGTTAAGAAAAATAGTCAGCACCACAAATTTAATAGCTAATAACATATGGCTAAGTTAGTTGGTTAACTTAAATCATGGTTAGAATTATCATGCAACCACAATATCTCCACCATGCATAATGTAAAAACGATGGACCACAAGTGTAGCTAAGAGATAACATTATTCTTACGTTTATCTTCATTTGCATTGTTATATATATTAGTTTTGACTTTGGGGATTGTAAAATACAAACCCATGTATGTTTCTTTACAAAGCCTCTTACAGTTGTTGGATTAAGGAATCCTCCAGTTGCCCTATATTCCAATATTTGACATCAGTATGATAACTTATGCACAGACCTTAGTATGTAATTTCCAACAAATAAATAAATAAAAGGGGAAGCTTACGAAAAATAAAGACCAATTGCTAATAAAACTTTTAAAGCGTGGAGAATGAATTAACAGCCAACCTGGAGCAATGTATCCGTAGGTGCCTGCGAGCATAGTCCTATTGGACGAATCAGGTATCAACAATCTTGTAGTGCCGAAGTCAGAGACACAGGCCTCAAGTTCTGAATTCAACAGAATGTTGTTGCTTGATAGGTCTCGATGGACAATGGGCTGGGTGCAGTCATGGTGCATATAAGATAATGCATGGGCCACACCTTTAATAACCTTCACCCTTAGAGTCCAGTCCAACTCTGCAGCTCCTCTGTCATCGCTTAGGATGCTAGCCAAGCTTCCCCTTTCCATGTACTCATAGACTAGAAATGAGAATTGAGCATGAGAACAAAAACCATAAAGCTTCACAATATTGCGATGGCGGATTTCTGTTAATGCTCGAATCTCATTTCTAAAACTTCTTTGATCAGATTGACCCCCACTTTCGAGTGGGTGAAGTTTCTTTACAGCTACTACTTGGCCTGATGGTAGATTTGCTTTGTAAACTTTTCCATACCCTCCAGTTCCGATGCAGTATTTGTCGTCGAAACGCTCTGTCGCTTCCACGATCTGTTCAAATGCATCAATCCCATCATAATTCCATATTGAAAATGGATTTCTTCTGCTCCTTTCAAGAACCTCTTTCTCTTTATTTATTCGTCTTTGGTAAAAAATGGAAGAAACGCCGACGACGATAAATAAAAGAAACAAGGCTGCCAAGAGAGGAAGAACAATGAAGATGACAACTTGGCGGCCTTTTCTTGCATCACCATGGCTTGTTGAAGGAGCATTGCAGGGTCTCAAACCTTGCACTTCACCACATAAGGCTTTGTTTTTTATGAATGCCTCTGCAGGAGCCTTCTGAAAGGCTTTGTTGTTGGGAATAGGGCCTTCCAAATCATTGTATGAAAAATCTACGAATTGCAAGCTAAGCATCCCTTCAAAAGATTTTGGAATTGAGCCAGACAACATGTTGTGGGAGAGGTTTAACATTTCCAGCATCTGCAAGTTCCCAATTTGTGATGATATCTCTCCATTGAGTGAATTATGGCTAAGGTCTAATGCACCCTGTAGGTGTATCAGGTTGCCTATCTGAAATGGAATGCTTCCATTCAAATAATTTTCACTCAATTTCAGATACCGTAGTTTGAAGCAATTCCCCAACTGAGGTGGTATTGGACCAGCTAGGTTGTTCATTGATAGGTCCAAAATCTCCAAATTGGACAGTCCCCCAATTTCTTCAGGAACCCGATTAGAAAGCTGGTTATCACTTAAATTCAAGTTGAACAATGAAGTCAACCTCCCCAATTCCTTTGGAATCTCTCCTAGCAGACAGTTTGAAGAGAGACCAAGCACTCCTAGCCGCGTCAACCACCCAATCTCGCGAGGAATTCTACCAGTGATCATGTTTCCAGAGAATTGTAGCCTCGTCAAGTTTCTGCATTCTCCCCAGTTCGGTGAGAGTTCACCAAACAACCTGTTGTTGCTGACATCCATAAAATAGAGATGTGGGTATACACCAAAGACTTCTGATACATTGCAATGAGCTGATTTCCTTCGAGTCGAACTCTAGTTAACCTAGTGCAATTTCTGAAGCTTTTTGGGATCTCACCAGTTAAATGGTTGTCAAATGCAATGAAGCACTTAAGCTTGGTCCAGTTTCCTAAATTGAAAGGGATAGAACCTGTTAGATGGTTACTGAACAGCTCAAGATTATTGAGATTTACCAAATTCCCAATTTCCAGAGGAATTGAACTAGAAATTTGATTGCTAGAGAGGTACAAAAGTGTAAGGTTTCTCAAATTACCTAAAGTAAGAGGGATTGGACCCGTCAGATTGTTTTCGCTCAACTGCAAATCTACCAAATTCTTGAGATTTCCTAATTGTGTAGGAATTGAACCAGAAATTTGATTGCTGTCGAGGAACAAAACTGTAAGGTTTCTCAAATTACCTAAAGCAAGAGGGATTGGACCCGTCAGATTGTTTTCGCTCAACTGCAACTCTACCAAATTCTTGAGATTTCCTAATTGTGTAGGAATTGAACCAGAAATTTGATTGCTGTAGAGGTACAAAACTGTAAGGTTTCTCAAATTACCTAAAGCAGGAGGGATTGGACCTATCAGACTATTATTCCACAACGACAACTTAACCAAATTCTTGAGATTTCCTAATTGTGCAGGAATTGAACCAGAAATTTGATTGCTGTAGAGGTACAAATGTGTAAGGTTTCTCAAATTACCTAAAGCAGGAGG
The DNA here is from genome assembly GCA_021015155.1 of Magnolia officinalis. Classification (NCBI taxonomy): domain Eukaryota; kingdom Viridiplantae; phylum Streptophyta; class Magnoliopsida; order Magnoliales; family Magnoliaceae; genus Magnolia; species Magnolia officinalis. The sequence continues at coordinate 84,922,245 of JAJHSJ010000003.1, read as the reverse complement.
GATTGGACCTGTCAGATTGTTTTTGTACAATGCCAACCCAACCAAATTCTTTAGATTCCCTAATTGTGCAGGAATTGAAGCAGAAATTTGATTGTCCAAGAGGTAGAGGATCTGGACATGTTTACACAGGCCGATTTGAGATGGAATTTTCCCAGTGAGTTTATTGATCTGGAACTGAAGGGAGATGAGTTTGGTCCAGTTGGTGAAGAAACTTGGATCTAGTTCGCCACTTATTTCATTAGCTGAGATGTCAAGCTCTGAAAGGTGAGAAAGGTTAGCCATTGAAAGAGGTAGAACTCCAGAGAGATTATTCGTGGAGATATCGAGGGAGACGATTCTAAAAAGAGTGCCAATATCAGCTGGGATGGTTCCAGTGAGTGTGTTGCCACTGAGATTGAGACAGAGGAGGTAGAACTCCAGAGAGATTATTCGTGGAGATATCGAGGGAGACGATTCTAAAAAGAGTGCCAATATCAGCTGGGATGGTTCCAGTGAGTGCGTTGCCACTGAGATTGAGACGGAGGAGGTTTGGAAATGATGAGAAGCTCAAGTTATCAAGCTTACCTTGCAAGCCTGCACTCGGTAAGCTTATCTCTATTACGCTTCCAAGGCCATTGCAGGAGATCCCATACCATTTGCATGGAGAGATTGTGTTGGCACTAGAATTAGCAGATGGAAGTGACCATGAATGGAGAGCTTGTGGTGAGAAGATGCTGGCTTTCTATTCCAAGAGAGCCTCTGCTTCTCCGAGTGTGGATGCTGGTTCTGTTGTAAAGGCATTGGAAGAAAGAAATTCTAATAATAAAAGAAGAAAAGCAAGAGAGAGAGATATCTGTATGGCCATGGCTGTTGTTGCTTATGCTTTGTTACGAACTTACGGTGGATGGGTATTTACAGAAAGAGGTTGATGTTACTCTGGACAAGAACAACTTGTCTTTCTCTTGCGAAAAAAGAAAGAAAGAAAAGAAAGAAAAAAAAAAAAAAAAAAAAAAAAAAAAGAGTTAATACAGGCGCTGAAAAATATGAATGCTCGTAGAAATGCATGCACACACGATCTAAACGCTCCAATTTGTGGACCCTAACTTAGATAAGGAATAATAGCTGAAATTAGATCCGTTGGACCGAGGGTTGTCAATGGGCCAGATTAGATCCGGGCCGAGATCTGTCCAAGCCTGGCCTGTAATTATGAACCTAAGCCCAAATCTAGCTTGGCCCCTTGACGGGCTGAAATAGTCCAGCTGACTCCGGCCCAGGACAATTACCCAAAGCCTGTCCTGAGTCCGCCAGAGCCCAAGCCCTGAATATCTCTGCAGATAAATGATATTTTGGTGTGCCTCATGTGTGAGAGAGAGGGAGAGAATGAAAGAAAAGGGAGAAAAGTAGGTTTAGAAAAGATTTTTTGGGCCGGGTCAGGTTTATGGGATTTCGAGAGCTAAAAGCCCAGACCGGTGTGATTTATAATATGGATAAAACACATACATCATAGTGGGCCTCAGAGCACCGACCAGCAGCCAACCGCTGCTAATACGTGCTACCCGGGTAACAGGGTGTTATCCTTACCGTGGGGCTCACATTGATGATTTTTTGTATTTCCACACCATCCATCCGTTTCTCCATACCATTTTAGGATTGGATTACAAAAATTACCAAGATCCAAATCTAAGGTGGACCACTCACAGGAAACAGCGGTAATTGAGTACCTCGCCATTAAAATTACCAAAGGGCCCATAGTAAGGTTTTCATAATGTTTATTTGAAATCTAACATGTTAATAATGTCCGGAAGATCTGAATGAAGGGAAAATATAGAGATCAGCTTGATCCAAAACTTTTGTAGCCTACAAAAAGCTTTTAATGGTCATTCATCACTATTTCTAGTGATACAGTCCACCTGATATTTAGATATTATTAAGGTTTGGGATCGGTCCTAAAATAAGATGGAAAACATATGGACAACATGGATATACAACAAATACATCAAGGTGAGACCCATACCGTTGATCCATGATTGGTGGACATTTTATGGACTGTCAATAAATAATCTTGTAGCCCAACTATATCCTATTGTTCCCTGTAGTGTGGCCCATCTGAGTTTTGGATTGGCCTAATCGTTTGCCTCATGTTGTAACATGAGGTGGCACATTTGATGAATGGAGTCAATGTCACAAACATGCATGTCACTGTTGACTCACAGAGCTTGGTAGTTGCATGCTCTGCCTACAACAGATATTGTCCCTAGGATGGCAATGGCCCAGTCCTCAATCTCAATTTTGCCAGATCCCCTACACAACCCGTAAGTAGAACAAGGAATGCAGGTTGCCTGCTCACCTGAACTTTGAAACAGCCACCAACCCATGCACAGAAATGAGTCACATATATAAAATCAGATCCACTTATCACAGATGGCTGATTGAAGGTGGTATTGGCCTTCTAGATGGCCTATCTTTAATTGAGTCCAGAGGAGCTGCTGTTCCTGATGGAGGGGGATTCTGCTAGTTCTGGTTGTTGCGAGTGCTTCGGTAGCCCCTTTGTTGTCTGTTTCAGGTTTTGTGGCCGAGTTTTGTTGAAAGCCTCTTTAGCCTTTTCAGCACTTGTGGCCGAGTTTCGTTGAAAGCCTCTAGATGGCCGAGTTTTTTGTAATTTTGTTGATGCTATTCAGAGCTTTATATGATAGGTATGGCTCATTTTTTAAACAAAACAAAACTGAAGGATCCTGATCAGATGGTTTATGTGTACTTTGAAAAGAAATAAAAGGGCTCTGGCATTGCCGACACAACACATGTGTCACAGGATTGAATTCGAGCCTAACCGGGAAAAAAAATAAAATCCACTTATCACAGGATCATCATTGTGTGAGTTCCATGTATCTAAAATCATGCAAATATGATCATCATGGGATAACACATCATTTGAACCATATATTGGACACTTTCTAATAACCATTCATTTCATTTCAATAGGTGTGGCCCACCTGATGATCAATAGGCCATGTTTTTAAGACATGGAAACTATGTATTGTTCGTATAACCTAAGGAGCAGCTCTAGTCTGGCATGAGTATGGCTTGTCTCCATGTGCGAGGTACTCGAATTAGCAAAAGTAAAACAATGCAAATGAAGTCATGCAATGGCAATAAGATGAGCTTTGATGGAAAGAGGTAAAGACAACTTTTGTTTCTCCCTTAAGTTGTGTAAACTTCCAAAGTAGACTGGACTGGACCTCCCAATATCACAGGACTTCTAAGGCACGTTTCGATAGCTCATAATGTAGTTAATTATAAATAATAAAACAAATTATTATAGCATAATACATTATGTTAATAAAAGGTGTTTGGAACACTCATTAAGATAATAATCTAAAGGTATTATACATGCTTGATGACTTGTTTTCTTAATTTTTAGAAACCTAGAATTGTAAGGTTAAGTCATTTCATGCACTCTCTCCCTCCCTCACATTTCTCTCATCTCCCATCTGTCTCATCCTCCCCAGTGGACCCCACACCATGTGGGGTCCAAACCAGTGATTGGATCTCCTCAATTGTAATCAATGCACCTCTCCTTTTTCCAATCCATGACTGGATGGTCATGAAAATCAACTCTAGCGACTTAGAGTCAAGTCTCCATTTTGTTGGGTTTTACAAACTTTTTAGTAGTAGGCCCATCAATGGATGTATTTGGTCTAGATTTTAAGGTTTGTGCTTATCAAGCCTAGTCTATTACAAGGTTTTATTTTGCATGGCCCACATTGAAAGAGACCATTGAATTGGAGCTGGCAATATTCTTTGACTCTGTCAGCCCATGGGCGGGATGGACAGTACTCGGCCTCATGTCATGCATATTGTGTTGTGCTTCATTTTTAGCCTGAAACTATTAAGTAGGTTAGAAGATGTGGCGTGCAATGACATGGAGAGAGAAAGGAAGAGAGAAATTGGGACTGCAATGCCCTGAATTGCATAGGCACATGGAAAGGATGACATGTGCCAGCTAACTAATCATTATGGGACAAACATGCATCAGATCCACACTATAAGGAAATCCAAGACTTACATCAGCTGCACCATAGGGAAGAGGGTTTTTCACCACGGGGAAGAGTGTTAAATCATTCCTAAAAAAATTTAATTTACATGGTTTGGCCAACATGAGTATTAGAATGCCCTGATTCTTGGAGAATCAATTAATTAATCTTGGCGTGGAATGTCAGGTGAGTGGATTGGATGATGGATGCACACCAAAGTGGACACCACATGTAACGTGGACTATTTAAATGATAAGACTTCTTATCTCAGCTATTTTCCATGGTGTGTACTAAGTGTTGAATCAGCCTGATTTTTGGGCCCCGGTTCAAATAAGAGTGGCACACTTGATTGATGGGGTGGATCTCATCCACATGAACTTGGTCCTCATTAAATAAAAGCAATGCATCGAATACATACGCAAGTCTTGGACTGCATTTTGGAATTCAAGCAGAGAAGATTGGAGAGAGACTGGGGTGGAACTACTTACTCGGGGTAAAGAGTGAGCGGGGTAGAAATGACCAATTGCTTCTTGTGTGTGTGTGTGGGCCAAGCTATGGCTTCTACCCATCTGTCTAAAACCACTTCTATGATTGGTTCAGTTCCCAAACCTTGAGAAAAAAAATCATTAATGCATCACCTAACTAAATGGATCAAAGAGCGGCTTAGACGTAATAATTTATTTATTGGTGGGGACATGAGCTTAAATTCTAAGATTAATAAATAGTTGAGGATTGAGTCATGGAAGTTGATCGTGGTTATTCTGCGAGTCCGTTCCCACGAACTTAGTCTATAAAAGTTGCACATGTCATCAACTGTCATATGTGTATGGCATCCAACCTCTACTATAGAGCCATTCAATTGGACGCCCTAAAAATAATCCAATCAACTGTCAGGTGGGCCACCACTTAAATTTGGAGGCCTTTAGGTGGTTGAAATTGTTTTCCATAGTGTGGCCAGCCTAATGGTTGGATAGGCCTGTTTTCAGGGGCATTCCAGTAGTCATGGTGATTTTCACTTAATACATGGGTTGGATGGCATTACGCAATATATTTGACCCTGAAATGCAACAGTATACAAACATATCAATAGGTTTTTAAACAGAGGTGAATCATGATATAAGAAAGGGTAATCTTTCAGTGATCCAGAGAGTTCATCTGTTGGGAATCTTGGGACCCATTTAATGGGTGGCATTGAACGAATATAACCATCTAAATCTAAGCCCTGCAAGTTGCAGACAACATTGAAATACAGCCAATGATTTAACGAGAATGGGTCTGGGAATCAGATCATAATTGAGATTGTAAAAGTGGATAACATGCACATTTCAGCTACACACATACATATAGACTGCATGTGCCATGATCTAGACTTCCATTCTGGGCTTATAGTCCATCCGCATGCAGTTTGTAACAAGATTTCCACGATCCCACATTTATGACACACATATGATGTCTATGTTCACTAACATGGATGATATCAGCCGTCTATCAATAAAGATGAGTGGGGAATGCGAATGCTATCTTATGCTAGCAAGCTGACACGGTAGAGCTAGTGACATGGGAATACAGTAGATTCATCTCTCCACAGTACTTTTTCTTGAGGGCTGGTGGTACTGGTAACGGCTTAATCTGATTAGCAGACCCATAATTTTATCTATTTCACCTTTTCTTCTTCCATACATTTAGTAATTTTGTTCCATCCAAAATAAGTTTACTTCTTGATGTTAAGAATAGAAAATAATAAACCATCGAGTTTGTTAGACATAGGGTTGGCAATCACTAGTGGGTGAGTCTCATGAGGTTAAGCCTCTTCCTCTTCAGTTAGAAGATGGATTTCAAATTCAAATTTGAATGAGGATTTAGATGAGGAGATAGGGATAAGACCGGATAATTTCTGGTCTCATCCAAACTCCCAAGGCTCTCTCGTGAAAATACATTAACGATTAAGAGGAGTAAAAAGAGAAAAAGTGACATATTGAAATATGCTTTTAGCTTGTCCTTGGGACAATCTAAACCATAGATTGTAATCCGGGGCCATCTATACCGTAGAATCAGATGGGTGATTAGATCAATCTGCTCCAGTAGTGGTTAGGCGGACTACTAGATCTGGACAGTTCATCTTCGACTTTGTGAAGGTTTCATATCGTGTAGACCGTCAGATCTTGAGGGCTCACTCTTCCGCACATACTTTCAAAGTTGCCGTCTGACCACCCTACGAGACAGGGTATCCCGTCTCCACTGGGCATTGCATGTGGTGTGATGTGTATGTTAGGCAATTGTTACTGTGCCCCTACGATTGCTGTGTGGGCCATACGAAAGCTTTTGATTGTTCTCATCTCTATCGCAGGAAAATCCTTTTCAACTCAGTAGTCCAAATAATGACAAATGTGGCTATGCTACATTTAGAAGGCAAAAGATAAGGACTGCATGAGTACGCTCATCCTAGCATTTTTATTTTATTTTTCGTTAACTAAGCCATGTGAGTAGAACTTCATGAGATGAGAAAGAGTATAGTTTTGTAGAATGCTCAATAACCTTAATTAGGGTGAGATGATGTATTATATATAGTCAATAATTATAAAAGTGCTCTTAGGCTGATATATACTTTGTTGTGTATATGTCATATGTATATATACAAATATTCTTTTAAACTAATGATTGCTATGGTGGCATTGGTTTATCTTTGAATAAAAGAAACTGAGAAACATCAGTAGAAAATGTAGTATCCTATAAGTATGTCTTGATTCCATGTGCGAGGTGCTCAAATTAGCATTAATTCCTATAAGTAAAACAGATGTCATTTTCATACTCTTTTCCTCTCTCTCACATCTCTCTCATCCTCTCCCCGGTGGTACCCACACCATGTTTAATCCAAACGAGTGATAGGATCTCCCCTGTTGTAATCAATATGTACTGCTCCTTTTTCCTATGCAGGATCAGATGGACAACCAACTTTAGTAACTTTTAAAGTCAAGTCTCGTTTCTTTTGTTGCGTTTTGCAAATTTCCAAGGAATGGGGCCCGAGAATGGATAGATTAGGTCTAGATTTTAACTGATTTGTTTGGGCTTGCCTAGTCTATTACAAGGTTTTATTTTGCACAACCCAAACTCAAGGGGACCATTAAATTAGAGCTGGCAGTGGTCCTTGACTCTGGTCAGTCCATGGGCCAGATGGCCAGTAGTTATTCTCAAGTCATGCTTATTGGCTTGTGCTTCATTTTTAGCCTTAAACTGTAAGTAAACTAAGAGATGTGCGTGCAGCAACATGGAAAGAAGAAAGAGAGAAATCAGGACTACAATAGCCTGAATTGCATAGGCACATGGAGAGGATGGCTTGCACTAGCTAAATAATTAATCACTATGTGTGGACAAACATGCATCAGATCCACCCGGTCCATTAGTTAGGCCATAACATTTTTACCATTTTTTCTAGAAATTCAGAGAAATTTAAGACTTACATTACCCGCACCATAGGGAAGGGTGTAAAATCATTACTAAAAGCTTTAAATTCACATGGTTTGGCTAACATGAGCATTAGAATGTCCTTATTTTTGGAGAATCAATTAATCCTGGTGTGGAATGTGAGATGAGTGGATTAGATGGTATACACACACCATGGTGGACCCCACATATAACTTGCAGCAGTTTAATGATGAGACTTCTCACCTCAACTTTTTCCCCGTAGTTTTGGGCCAAATTTTACTGTTATAATTTTGGGCCAAATTTTACTGTTATAGAAAAGTCTCCATTTTGTTGGGTACTGTTGTATTCCAACAAGTGGGCCCCAAACTAGATACATTTTAGATTTTAGTGTTAGAATTAAGTCTATAATTTTGTTTGGAGCATCGACAATTCAAGGAGTGGCCTTGGGGCTGGATAGTTTTGGGCCAAATTTTACTGTTATAGAAAAGTCTCCATTTTGTTGGGTACTGTTGTATTCCAACAAGTGGGCCCCAAACTAGATACATTTTAGATTTTGGTGTCAGAATCAAGTCTATAATTTTGTTTGGAGCATCGACAATTAAAGGAGTGGCCTCGGGACTGGATACTTTTGGCCCATATTCTACTCTTAGAGAAAAATCTCCATTTTGTTTGGTACTGATGTATTCCAACAAGTGGGCCCCAAACTAAGATACATTTTAGATTTTAGTTTTAGAGTCGTCTATAATTTTGTTTGGAGCATCAACAATTCAAGGAATGACCTTGGGACGGGATAGTTTTTGGCTCAGATTCTACTATTAGAGAAAAGTCTCCATTTTGTTTGGTATTGATGTATTCCAACGAGTGGGCCCCAAACTAGATACATTTTAGATTTTAGTTTTAGAGTCAAGTTTATAATTTTGTTTGGAGCATTGACAATTCAAGGAGTGGCCCCGGGACTAGATAGTTTTGGGCCAAATTTTACTGTTATAGAAATGTCTCCATTTTGTTGGGTACTGTTGTATTCCAACAAGTGGGCCCCAAACTAGATACATTTTAGATTTTAGTGTTAGAATTAAGTCTACAATTTTGTTTGGAGCATCGACAATTCAGGGAGTGGCCTCGGGACTGGATAGTTTTGGGTGAAATTTTACTGTTATAGAAAAGTCTCCATTTTGTTGGGTACTGTTGTATTCCAACAAGTGGGCCCCAAACTAGATACATTTTAGATTTTAGGGTCAGAATCAAGTCTATATATAATTTTGTTTGGAGCATCGACAATTCAAGGAGTGGCCTCGGGACTTGATAGTTTTGGCCCAGATTCTACTCTTAGAGAAAAATCTCCATTTTGTTTGGTACTGATGTATTCCAACAAGTGGGCCCCAAACTAAGATACATTTTAGATTTTAGTTTTAGAGTCAAGTATATAATTTTGTTTGGACCATCAACAATTCAAGGAGTGACCTTGGGAGGGGATAGTTTTGGCTTAGATTCTACTCTTAAATAAAAGTGTCCATTTTGTTTGGTAATGATGTATTCCAACGAGTGGGCCCCAAATTAGATACATTTTAGATTTTAGTTTTAGAGTCAAGTTTATAATTTTGTTTGGAGCATCGACAATTCAAGGAGTGGCCCCGGGACTAGATAGCCTTGGGCCAAATTTTACTCTTATAGAAAAGTCTCCATTTTGTTGGGTACTGTGTTATTCCAACAAGTGGGCCCCAAACTAGATACATTTTAGATTTTAGTGTTTGAATTAAGTCTATAATTTTGTTTGGAGCATCCACAATTCAAGGAGTGGCCTCGGGAATGGATAGTTTTGGGCGAAATTTTACTGTTATAGAAAAGTCTCCATTTTGTTGGGTACTGTTGTATTCCAACAAGTGGGCCCCAAACTAGATACATTTTAGATTCTAGTGTTAGAATCAAGTTTATAATTTTTTTTTGGAGCATCGACAATTCAAGGAGTGGCATCGGGACTGGATAGTTTTGGCCCAAATTCTACTCTTAGAGAAATCTCCATTTTGTTTGGTACTGATGTATTCCAACAAGTGGACCCCAAACTAAAATACATTTTAGATTTTAGTTTTAGAGCCAAGTCTATAATTTTGTTTGGACCATCAACAATTCAACGAGTGACCTTAGGACGGGATAGTTTTGGCTCAGATTCTACTCTTAGAGAAAAATCTCCATTTTATTTGGTATTGATGTATTCCAACGAGTGGGCCCCAAACTAGATAGATTTTAGATTTTAGTTTTAGAGTCAAGTCTATAATTCTGTTTGGAGCATCGACAATTCAAGGAGTGGCTTCGGGACTGGATAGTTTTGGGCCAAATTTTACTGTTATAAAAAAGTCTCCATTTTGTTGGGTACTGTTGTATTCCAACGAGTGTGCCCCAAACTAGATACATTTTAGATTTTAGTTTTAGAGTCAAGTCTATAATTTTCTTTGGAGCATTGACAATTCAAGGAGTGGCTTCGAGACTGGATAGTTTTGGCCCATATTCTACTCTTAGAGTTAAGTCTCCAATTCATTTGGTACTGTTGTATTCCAATGAGTGGGCCTCAAAGTAGATACATTTTAGATGTTACTTTTAGAGCCTAGTCTATAATTTTGTTTGGAGCATCGACAATTCAAGAAGTAGCCTCAGGACTGGATAGTTTTGGCCCAAATTCTACTCTTAGAATTAAGTCTCTAATTTGTTTGGTACCGTTGTATTCCAATGAGTGGGCCCCAAAGTAGATACATCTTAGATATTACTTTTAGAGTGAAGTTTATAATTTTATTTGGAGCATCAGCAACTCAAGTAGTGACCTCGGAGTCGGGACTGGATATTTTTGGCCCAGATTCTACTCTTAGAGTTATGTCTCCATTTTGTTTGGCACTGTTGTATTCCAATGAGTGGGCCCGAAACTAGATATGTACGTTTTAGATTCTAGTTTTTGAGTGAAGTCTCTAATTTTTCATGGAGCATCGACAATTCAACGAGTGGTCCTGGAACTGGATAGTTTTGGGCCAGATTCTACTCTTAGGGTTAAGTCTCCAAGGCTCCATTTTATTGGGTACTACTATATTTCAATGAGTGGGGCCCATGTATTTTTTGATTCATTTGTACTTTTTGGGAGAAAGTCTATTTGAAGTTTCATTTTGCATGGCCTGGGCTTTAGTGGAGCACTAAATTAGGAAAGGAAATGGGCCTGTAACTCAATTTGGTTAGCCCATGGGCCACCTGGTTGGGTCAGCTTCTAAGTCAAGCTCAAGTATACTAAGTTGTGGCTGATAAAGTAAATGAGTTCGGCTATGACTCTTGTTTCAAACTGTTTCTAATATGCACCTAAGTATTAGCAAAAGGTTTCATTTCCCAAATCTCACAAATGTTACTAGTGGGCTTGAAATCAAAGCCCTTAAGGAAATGGATTGAAGGAGTGTTGCTTGAGCCAATTAATTTGTTGATGGGTGGGATCATGTGTTAAAATTGTAAACCCAATTAGTAAATGAATGACTTTTGGGTCAGGGGTCCATGAGTTGTGACTCGGGTTGGGGTTTGAATGGTCCATCTGTTTTGTATTAGGCCAATGACCCCATACTAATCCCATACTCGTTGCCATTCTGCCTTAATAGTGGAGGCAGAGGAAATGTCTCAATATAACAATAGCATTATATCAAATATTAGTAGCCAACTTGCCATACCATTGGATATGTTGTAATGTTTTTTAATTCCTTTTTTTCCCCTACTTTTCTTGAAAGATGAATAAAAGATTGTTGAGGGTCCTTCTACATGTGGAAATGGGACCCACATGTATAGCCTTAAGTAGTCTTTCCTCTAACCACCTGTGTGTGGGGGTATTTTTATTTTCAGTATTATTATTATTATTTTAAAGCAAGTGAAAGGAGAGAAAAATAATATTTTTTTCCTATCTAGAGAGACTTGTTGTTATATTTTGGTTTTCACTCTCAGTGATAAAGAGGAGAATAGTTGGTGGAGAAAGATGAGCAAGGTGTCTTCTTTCTTCAAACTTCTTGTTGACTATAAGGTTGTGTAGGAATTTTGTACAATCCTTAGTTGGCGAGAAAATTGTTTCTTTTATTGTTTCTGGAAATTCAACTTTTAGGTAATTTATTTGGGCATCTAAGAGAGTTGTTCTCTTGATGATGGTACTTTTATTATCTAACGTAGTGGCTTTGCACCGAACTGGGTCTTGTAATTTTTTCCTTCACATCAAAGGATTTTCTATGTATAAAATTTGTCTCTTGCACTTTACATATACGATGATTTGCTTGCTTGTGTTGGAAGTGATTATCATCCATTAAATCTCATATATTATTAATCTCATTGATTTGCACATAAAAGAGAAAGTTGTGTAATTTCCCAACAGAGATTATATTACCATCCAATGACCCTCAAGCCAATTACAAGCTATGTAGGATATAGGAGGAAAAACAAATAGGGCCTAATGGCTTGCCAAAGGTGGCACAACTGATGAATGGAGTCAATGTCACAAACATGTCACAACTGATGACATGACATCGATTGTTGCATGTTCTGCCTGCAACAAATGTTGCAGAGGATTCTGACCCCTTCTATGGCAATGGCTCATTCCTCAATCTCAAATTTACCGGATCCGCTACCAAAAACCTCCAAGTAAAATGAGAAATGCAAGTTGCAGCTGCTCGCCTGAACTTTGAAACTGCCCCCTACACGTGCATAGAAATAGGTCACCTATGTAAAATCTGATCCACTTATCACAGGTCATCACTGTGTGAGTACCATGCATCTAAAATCATGCACATATGTTCATCATGGAGGGCACATTATTTGAACCATTGGTCTTTTTCTAATAACCATTCATTTACTTTCAACGGGTGTGGCCCACCTGATGATCAGATAGGCAAGTTTTTCAAGACATGGAAACTACGCATTGTAAGGTCAATCTGACGAGCAGCGCCGGTCTCACATGCGTGTGTCTTGTTTCTATGCGCGTGGTACTCAAATTACAATCCTAAAGTAAAACAGAAACAAGTGAAGTCATGCAATGACAATAAGGGCCTGTTTGTTTCAGCGAATTCGCTGGAAATGCGTATTCCCCTGGCATTTATTACTTCCCAGGGAACTGCAGTGAAGCACTGCACGTTTTCTAATAGCCGATTGGGCGGCTTACTTTTTTCAACGTAAAAACGAAAAATATTTGTGGGTCCCACTATGATGCATATCATATATCTGCACCGTTCACCCATTATGTCATATGAATTTATGATATACGCTAAAAAATGAGGCTTATCCAAAGCTCAAGTGGGCCACACCATAGAAAAATGTGAATTAAATACTTACCATTAAAAACTTCTTGGGCCATTATTTCTTTTGGTTAGGACCAATTGAGTGTTGGATCTAACTCATTTTTCCTCTCATGTCTCAAAATGCTGTGATAAAATGGATGGACGGAACAGATATATCGTATACATCAAGATGAGGTCCTAAAATGACTACCCAAACTTTTAAACCGGTTTCCAAGAAATAAAATTCCTCACCAATATCCAAACAGGTGAAACGGTAATAATAGCCCATTTGCAGGGGATTTACCGTTTCCCAGTGAAACGGTGAAAATCAAACAGGCCCTAAGATGAGTTGTGATGGAAAGAGGCGAAGACAGACTTTTGTTTCTCCCTTGAGTTGGATAAACGTCCAAAGCAGACTTGACCGGAAAAACCAATAATCTAACTTCTAGGGCCCATTTGGATTGCTAATCATCTACCTAACTATAAATTATAAAAATGATGCATTATAGCATAACGCATTATGTTAATAAAATGGGTAACACTAATTGGTATTATAATGTTATGGTGTTATGCTTGCAAAATGATTTATTTTCTTGATTTTTAGAATCCTAATTAGAATTATAAGTTTCAAGTCATTTTCATATATCATCTCCCATCTCTCTCGTCTCCTGTCTCTCTCATCCTTTCCCCAGTAGACTCCACATCATGTGTAGTCTAATCCAGTGATTGGATCTCCTTTATTGTAACCAATAGGCACCACTTCTTTTTCCTATCCATGGTTGCATAATTAGAACAAACAATCTAGTGACTTTTAGAGTCAAAATCTCCATTTTTGTCCGGTTTTGCAAATTTCCTAGAAGTGGGGCCGTGAATGGATGGGTTTGGTCTGGATTTAAACTGATTTGTTTAGGTTCGTCAAGCCTAGTCTATTACAAGGTTTCATTTTTCACAGCTGAGGCTTAAGTGGACCATTAATTAAATTAGAGCTGGCAATGTTCTAAGTCTGTTAAGCTCATGGGCCAGATTGCCAGTAGGCGGGCTTAGGTATGCTTAATTGTGTTGAGGTTCATTTGTAGCCTGAAACTGTTAACTTGGAGATGTGGTGCACAACCACATGGAGAGAGGAAGGAAGAGAGAATTGGGGTCTACAATAGCCTGAATTGCATAGGCACATGGAGGGGATGAATTTTGCTAGCTAATTAACTAATCACTATGTGGGATAAACGTGCATCTGATCCACCCTGTCCATCAGTTGGGCCGTCAAATTTTCACTATGAATCCTGGAAATTCAGAGCTTACATTAGCTACACCATAGGGAATGGCGAAAATCATTACTAACAACTTTAAATTCACATAGTTTGGCCAACACGAGTAGTAGCAGAATGTCCTAATTTTCGGCGAATCAATTAACCCTGGTATGAAATGTGAGATGAATGGATTGGATGGTATACACACATCACGGTGGGCACCACGTATAACTTGGACTATTTTAATGGTGAGACTTCTCATCTCAACTGCTTCTCATGGTGTGTACCACTTGATTTGTTAGTGCTGATCCAAATAAAGAGGGGCACACCTTATTGATGGGGTAGATCTCATCCACATGAAGTTATTCTTCCTCATCAAACAAAAGTAATTCCCAGCATCCATATCAGAAACTGCATTTTGGAAATCAGAGAGAGAACTCAGGTGGAAAGACTTGTGCGGGTAAAAGATAAGCTGTTGGTTGGCTTTTGCGGATGAAATCTAAGCCATCATTCGGTCAGTAGCCACATTTTTTAGTTTCTAAGATAACCTTACCATCGATTGAAAGGTTTTGGATGTTTTCCTTTAGCTAGGTTTGTGTGACCTAATCAATAGGTTGGATGGCAGAAACATTATAGCAGGCCCCACGAAATTTTTAACGGTGAGAGCTTGCTTCTAACTTGGGCTTAGGTGTACTTATTGGGCTATGCTTTGGTTTTCACCAGAAAACAAAGGTTGTTAAAGTAAATGAATCAAGCTATGGCTGACTCATTCCTAATATCAAACCGTTTCTAGCACGCACATAAGTTTTAACAAAAAGTTTCAATTCCCAAATATAACAAAGTTACTAACGGGCTTGAAATAGGAGCCCTTAAGTAAATGGGTCGAATGGTGGTGCTTGGTCCTAATAATTTGTTGAAAAGTGGGACCACATATTAAATTTTAAACTAAATTCTTAACCCAATTAGTAAACGGTTGAGGATCAGGCCACGGGTCCATGGGCTGTGCCTCTGTTTGGGGTTTGAATGGTTGATATGTTTCGTAGCGGACCACTAACCCCAAACTAGTCCCTCCCTCTGCCACTTTGCATAAATTGTGGATGTGTTTGTTCTTTGTGTAGGTGATGGATCCAAGCTTACAACATTGAACTTATGGTTCAAATTATGCCTGAAATTTGAGGAAATGTAGAAGAGAGTAAGAGTCAATTTGCACAAGAAGAGATTGTATAGATGATTCTTGACACGTAATATATGTGATTAGGAAGGCCCAATATGATGATCCATTGGCCCAAAAATAGGACCCTCTTACGAGGTGGGCCATAAACATGAGAAAATTGATTGTTATAATAACATAACCAGCAACCTATATTCGAGGTAACACAGCTCATGAATAGCAAAGATCTTGCATGCCCTCCTCTTCAATCTTTCTCTGGCACAAATTGCCATGGCGCTGTTCAGTTAATATCGTCACGTACAAGCAAGGCTAATACAGTAGATATCCACTAGTGTGCAACATCATATCAACTGTTTGGTCCACCGAACCATTGACACTTTACAAAGTAAAAGAAAACCAAACATTGCCATTGCCTGGAAGCTATAGCTGTCAACAGCCTGGGCTTGGGCTGGGCTGAGTCCTGTCCAACTTACTCTGCTAGCAACGAGTTATTACTAGTTGATGCTCCATGGGCCATCATGATGTATGTGTTTTATCCTCGCCATCTATCCATTTTTCATATCAGTTTATGGCATTTCATAGCAAGATCCCAGAAATGAAGCAGATCCATAAGAAACAGGGGTAAACAGGGGTAATTGAGAGCCCACCCATAAATATTTCCTGGAGGCTACAAAAGTTTTGTATAAGCTTATATTTGTGTTCTCCATTCATCCAGTTATGTGTGACCTGATCAATAGGTTGGATGTCAAATAAACATTACGGTGGGCCATGGTGGATTTTCAGTTACCACTATTTTCCTGTGGTGTGGTACACTTGAGATCACGGAGATTGGAGAAGGGGAGTCGTCATTAGGCTCTGCATCGCCAGTAGAAGGATTTTCCACCCAAAAAATGGGTATTTTCTCTCTGTTTTATGTCTATGCAGTAGACGCCTTCTTTTGTAATCTGTTTACTACATGTGTAAGGTGTTTATAGTTTGTCTTATTTAGCTTTTAAGCTGTAATCTATTTACAGTAAACTTGTCTACATATGAATAACTTGTGAATTATTTACCACTTGTAATTGAGTATTCACACATGATAGAGCTTAGTGGTACATCCTTTAAAAATCATCAAATGACATAAAAAGTCTTCATTTAAGATGGATTATTGAGATAAGCCCACTCAATAAAGCTATAACATCTGTAAGAAATATTATAATTTGGGAAGCATAGGAAATAGTGAACCAAAATGCTTCACTTTAGAATTTCTACACTAGGGTTTTTAATTTTATGAATGGGGCTCAGAGATATGTCGTCACCATCATCATCTAAGCCCTATCCTCGTTAATCAGGGGCAACTACTTGAATCCTATTCCACTATTCCATTCTATCAAAGGTTGTACCTTCAACTAGATCATTGGTTACCAAGCTTTTCTAACTATCTCTATCCACGTCCTCTTGGGCCTTCCTCTTACCTGCTTAGATCCTCCAACATGTGCCCACTCACTCCTCCTAACAGGAGCAATTATCGGTCTCCATTACATATAACCAAACTATCTAAGTCTATTTTCCTTCGTCTTATTACCTATTGATACTACTCCCAAGTTCTCCCAAATACATTCATTTTTAATTCCATCCTTCCCTATCTTGTCACTCATCCATATCAGCATCCTCATTTTAACTATAATCATCCTATGAACATGTTTTAAACATTCTATCCCAAAAAGCAGACTGAACTTATGGTTATCCAATAAAATTTTCCTTTTAGTTTGAGTGGGTCTATAAATATGAAACAAAAAGAATGATATAATGGCCCTAATGTGGGTATTAATAATTCTGTTGATCAGAAATCCTAGCCTTTTAATCAATGGCAAGCAAGTAGATGGTCAGGAAATAAAATAAAGCAACAGTCCATATTCAATGAAAAAATGCAATAGATTCAATGGATAGGATTTTCCAATATTGGGTAATCTTTTGGTGCATGGCCATCCACTGTGTGCAACATCATATCAACTATTTGGTGCACCAAATCATTGACACTTTACAAAATAAAAGAGAACCACTTGCCATTGCCTAGAAACTACAGTTGTCAACGGCCTGGGCTTGGGCTGGGCTGAGGCCTGTCCACGCTCATCCACAAAGTAGAACTTAGGCCTAAGTGCAGCTTGGTCTTATGATAGGCCTGAAGAAACAGACCAAAACCCAGCCTGCGATTATCATGCTGGATACCAACCAAGTCATGGTGATTATGCATGACCTCAGACCAAGGTAGATGCCGACTACCCCTTTTGTACAAGATTTGGTTTGTTCATGTAATGCACCCCATCATGCATGATATATGACAAAAATTCGCTTGAAACTCTAAAAGGGCTGAACTCGGCTGAGGCGAGGCTCTTGAACAGAGCCTGAGCCCAACCCAATTATTAAACAGGCTTAACTTTTAAGGCCCGGACCTTAACCTCGTGCCTAGTGGGCCACCCCAGGCCAGGCCTTAAGTGGACCAGCCAGGCTCATTGATAGCTCTACTAAACTCTTAAGCGGAGCATTGCATGATACCACCTCTCTAAGCAGTATACCCAACCCTGCCTATTGCATATAATGGCAACCAAGTCGGTGCCCATCTTGCACTCAATTTGAGATGATAGTTTCAAAATTGTGGTAGTATGGTTGCCATTTTCTTATGCAACCAACTTACTCCAAAGTTTATAATTGTGCAATCCACTTCCCTAATGACGTGCTTGTTTGTTTTCTTTCTTCCGTAAAATAAAAACTAGGGAACAGATTTGTGTTGCTTTGGTATTGAGCGGAAGTTTCAATCCTCCTACATATATGCACCTGCACATGTTTGGTAAGTTGTACTCTGCTATCCGTTAAGCGTATTATTGGTAGAGTGGTATGTTTGAATTTTCAGTGGAGACCTATATTGGTAATTTGTAACTTGGTGCTTTGTACTTTTTCTTAATTCATTTAGTTTAGTTATTTATTGCATTTGCTTATATTCACAATACTATTATAACACAAATCAATCAATTACATTTCAGGTGATAAACTACCCTATTCTGTGTGCCTTGCACGACCATACTTCATTATTTACAATTTATATTTCAATCGTTTTAATTCTATTCAAAGTTTTTTAATTTTACTATTTTTCCTTCTTCCAAATATTCTTTTTTATTTATGTTTTTAAGGCTTTTGTATGTCACGAGTCTTATACCTTGCATCATAGGGCTCAACTGCCTCAACTATACCCCGCACCTTAAAAGACCTTGATAGCAGGATAGTTTGCATATAACGATACATAATTCATTCTTTTGTTATTTCAAGAGAGAATATGAGCAGATTTTATCTTAATTTATTTTCATTATCATAGTCATTTTGGAAATATTATGATGATTACGTCTTTCATGAGATACGGGATAAATTCTTTAAGACCCATAAAAAAAATTTTCAAAAAAAAAAAAAAAAAAAAAAACTGGTCCCACAGCGATCATTGATTTGTCAATATGAATTTGAAGCTTGGGTTATTAAATGTGAACTTATAGTGATTGTTTTCTCAAATATCAGTAATTACCTTTATGCTATTAATAAATGGCTCCGGTTCTGATCCCTTAGTATTCATTTAGAGTTGGGTTTCTCTTGGCACAACACTGTGTTGCTAACAAAATGCCTGAAGTCCATTTTGGATTGTTCCATTATGCAGGATACCAGCCTGGCGTTGGTGATTATGCATGACCTCACCCCGAGCCCCGATCCAAACTACCCCTTTTGTACAAGATTTGAGCTATTCATAAACTGCACCCCATCATGCATGATATATGACATAAATTCCCTTGAATAGGACTGGGCCTGGTTGATGGGCTCTTGAACAGAGCCTTAGCCCAACCCAATTATTAAACAGGTTAACTTTTAAAGCCTAATGCTGAACCGTGTGCCTAGTGGAGTAGGGGAGCACCCCAAGCCAGGCCTGAAGGGGGCCACCCGGGCTCATTGATAGCCTGACTAAAAACTCTTTAAACTGATCGTTGCATGATACCACCTCTCTAAGCAATGTACCCAAGCCTGCCTATTGCCACCCCTAATTATGATGTTTTGCAATTATTTGACCGGATAAAGGCAGGGGAATAATTCAATGCAATGAAATGTGTAGTAGTCACTGAACAAGGCGTCTTACAACTATTGAATTAGGGAATCTTGGAGGTGATTGAGAAATTTTTTACATTGAAAATTTTTCTCACATTCCAACTAGCATTTTTATACGGTAACTCCCACCGCAACACTATAGTGCATCATTGCCTAGAGAAAAATAGAAATTTGTGATGAAAACAGAAAGCAATATAAGCTACTAAAAATACTACAGCATTGAAGATGTATTAGCAACTAACCTAATGACATATATCGGGAAGTGACCACAAGCATAGTTCAATTGGATGAATTTGGTATCAGCAATTAGAGATACTAGCCTTAAGTTTTGAATTTAATAGAATGTTGTCACTTGACGGGTCTCGATGGACAATTGGTTGGATGCAATCATGGAGCATGTGAGATAAAGCATGGGCCACACCTTTAGTAACCTTCACCTTCATAATCCAGTCCAACTATACACCTCCTTATTGTTGCTTTGGATGCTAGCTATAAAGTTTCACAATGTTGTATTGGCAGATTTTTGTTCATTCTTGCATCTCATTTCTAAAACTCTTTTGATTAGATTGATCCCCACCTTTAAGTGGTAAAGTTACCTGGCCCATTGGTAGATTTGCTTTATAAACTTTCCCTTGCCCTGCCATTAGATGCAACATTTGTCGTCAAAACCCTATCTCTTTCACACATGCCTTCAAACATGACAATACCATCATAATTTCATATTGAAAATGGATTTCCATTTCCCTTTTCAAGAACCCCTTTCTCAATACTTCGTCTTTGGTAATAAATGGATGAACCGCAGACAATAAGACTAAAAGAAACAAAACTGAGAAGAGAAAATAATGAAGATTACAACTTTGCAGCATTTCCTTGCATCACCATGACTTATTGAAGAGACACTATAGAGTAACAAACCTTGCAATTCATCATATGAGCCTTTGCTTTTATGAATACCATTAAAAGAACCTTTTGAAAAGGTTTTGCTGGCTTCGATGAGATTGTCTTCTTCTCGGTCGCCTCTTTGGAGTGGGAGAAGAGAAACCTGTTGGGCTTCGGGCCATGCCCACTTTAGACTCAAATTTGGCTTGTGCTTGGCCTGGTTTGGGCCGGGCCTACACTTCTGACCCATGGCCCGCACCACCAGCCCCAGCAGAGTAACTCAAACCTGAGCTCGAAAAACTAGTTAGGCCTGAACTCGATCCTGCCCAGCCCAAATTTGGTAAAATCACACTATTTTCCACTTACATGTTAATATATCCTTTGATCAAGTGGGGCACACATACACAATGAAATAGGAAGTGAAACCAGTGGTATGCATTCACGGAGAATGGGTTGCTGTCTAACGGATGACTAGAATGGGATGTTTATAGGAGCAATGAAATTACGTGAGTCTAAAATGACTTGAGCCCAGGCCCAAACCAAAATCTGAAAGGCCCAAAATTTGCCCATGGGCCAAGCTAGTATTTTCAAGCTGGATTCAAAGAAGAAATGGGCTCATGGAACTTATTCAGGTCACCCAAATATTACAAAGTTATTAATGGACTTGAAATACAATCCCTTAAATAAATGGGTTGAAGGAGTGGTGCTTGGGCCTAATAATTTGTTGACAAGTGGGACCACATGTTAAATTTTAAACTAAATTCTAAATCCAATTAGTAAACGGTCATGGGTCCATGGGTTGGATCTGTTTGGGGTTTGATCAATGGTTGATATGTTTCGTAGAGGGCCACTAACCCCAAACTAGTCCCTCCCTCCATCCACTCCGCATAAATTGTGGATGTGTTTGATCTTTGTAGAGGTGATGGTGATGATGAGAAAGAGGAGATGAGCTCCCCAGGATGCCTTCCCATCATCACTTCAAGTACCACGACACCCAAGCTATATAGGTCACATTTTTCAGTCACCCTCATCGTATATGCAAGCTCTGCAAGAAGGAAGACAGTTTAGTCATGTTCTTTCTCTTTGTTAATCATCAATAGCTAAACTCTTAAGCATATATCAAACTCACAGGGGTTTCTTAATCTAGGTTTCATATCTTCTAGGTTATTTTGCTTCTTAACCCCAAGGCATATCTTCTAGGCTATTTTGCTTGTTAACCCCAAGGCATCTCTACAAATTGTGCATATGACAACTGCCATGTGTGTGGCACATATGGGAGTTGCATAAGATGGGCTAAACTTTTGGATGATCTTGCTGGAAAGGTAGGATGGTCTACTTATCAGGCATGCCACATGCATACTTTGAGTGTATACTATTGGCATTTTTTCTCAAAACTATCCATTGTTTTCATGAGTTGGTGGCCTGCCTGATAAGAGGACCAGATTAATCATTGTGTTGGGTCATCTGCATAGTTAGGCCTACCCTTATGTATGCCTCATATATCCCAAACACATGAGAAGTTGGCATGTGTAATCTTAGAGTGTATTGAGGCGTCTATAGGTATGGTTGTATCTACACATTTCATTGGCATGTTTCAAGAATTTCCAATCTTGGAACTTCTTTTGTTTGTGTGGGGCATTCACTGTGTGAGACATCACATCAACGGTTTGGATCATAGAGATGTCTAACCCTTGTGCAACGTAGTAACCCAGCCCTTATGCATCATTTTCACATTTACTCGTATGGGCTAGAAGGCGAAGCAATGAACTTTTTCAATCATTTATTAAATAGTGATGACTCATCCATCTATACTTGGTATCCATGTAAATCTATCCAGACCATCTGAAAATATGGCCCGAGCATATCCCAAATTTACACTTATTGGAGGATTCTATCCATCCAATTGGTGGCTAACAAATGGACAGCTATGGAAAATGGAGAGAACCACGAATTTAATAGCTGATAACATATGGTTAAGTTGGTTGGGTAAGAATCCTGGTCAATCTTACAATGCAGCAACATTACTTCCATCGTGCATAATGTAAAAATGATGGACCTCAAGTGTGGCAAAGGAAAAACATTCTTAACAGTATCTTCATTTGCATTGGTTATATATTAGTTATAAATATTCACAGATGCTTTACAATTTTTTAGTTAAACAAAGTTGGGGATTTGAACAATACAATCCCTTTATGTGTTCTTTGCAAGGCCTCTTATGACTGTTGGATTAAGGAATCTTCCAATTGCCCTAGAGTGCCACATTTGACAACAGTATGATAACTCATGCACACACTTGAGTATGTAATTTCCAACAAAAAATAGAAAATCATACGAAAAATAAAAGACCAGTTGCTAATAAAACTATTAAAGCATGGAGAATGAATTAGCAACTAAACTGAAGCGATGTATCCATAACTGCCTAACTGCGCGAGCGTCAATCTGGCAGTGCCGAAGTCAGGGACACAAGCCTCAAGTTCTGAATTCAACATAACGTTATTGCTTCATATCTCTCGATCGACAATTGGCCGAGTGCAATCATGGTGCATGTAAGATAATGCATGGGCGACACCTTTAATAACCTTCACCCTTATAGTCCAGTCCAACTGTGCAACTCCTTCGTCGTTGCTTAGGATGTTAGCCAAGCTTCCCCTTTCCATGTAATCATAGACTAGAAATGAGAATTGAGCATGGGAACAAAAACCATAAAGCTTCACAATGTTGTGAAGGCTGATTTCTGTTAATGCTTGAATCTCATTTCTAAAACTTCTTTGATCAATTTGATCTGTACCCTTGAAGGGATGATGTTTCTTCATGGCTACTTCCTGGCCCGATGGTATTTGCTTTGTAAACTTTTCCATACCCTCTAGTTCCGATGCAGTATTTGTCATCAAAACCCTCCGTCGCTTCCACGATGTCTTCAAACATTGCAATCTCATCATAATTCCATATTGAAAATGAATTTCTGCTGCTCCTTTGAAGAACCCATCTTTCTATTTTTCTTCTTCTTTGATAATAAATGGAAGAAAAGCTGACAACTACAAATAAAAGAAACAAGACCACCAAGAGAGGAAGAACAATGAAGATGACAACTTGGCGGCCTTTTCTTGCATCACCATGGCTTGTTGAAGGAGCATTGCAGGGTCTCAAATCTTGTATTTCACCACATAAGCCTTGTTTCTTCTTATGAATGCCTCTGCGGGAGCCTTTTGAAAGGACTTTCCAGGGTTCTGCTGCTGCTGCTGCTGCTTCTTCTTCTTCTTCTTTTCTTAATTTATCCAAGGCACGTAAGAGGATTGACATAGATGCGCAACGACTGATCAGGCTTCTCATTATCCAAGGCAACCAATTATATTCTTAATACCCTCCATTTTAAGTGGTCAAGGTCAGGATTTTGTGTTTAGAACATCTCTCGGGATGGTGAAGATTGGCAGATTTGGGATCCTAATCCTAACTGAAATAGTTACAAAGCTGTCATTTCAGGATATTTATGGTAGCAGCAGGCCTGACTCAAGTTTCAGACCTCCTTTAGTTTAGTTTAGTTTTGTTAAATATTATTATCAATTTTGGAAGGTAGTTTCATGGCAAGTTGATTCAGATGATCAATTATCTCACTGATCTGATGTTCTAACTGGCTGATTCATTTACATCAATTGTATGGCTAAAGTGAAAAATAACAAATTCATCCAGAAACCATAAGAGGAAGAAAAAATATCACATTAAACTCACTTGATCAATGAGGAGCTCCCAGTTTGATTAGCCTCAACAATGACTGGTGTTTACTTACCTGGAATGGACCAGACTGTCAGATTGGTTGGGATCGGAACTCATCACTGAAACAGGACGGGTTTGGCTGGGACTGAAACTCCTCGGTGAAACGGGTCAGTTCACTAAAAACACAAGTCAACCATTTTATTAAGAACATGCAAGTTCATCAGTCAAAGCTGAAGCACAACCTGCATTTGTAAGCCAAACATGCTAGAAGGATAATATTGCTCGTTGTTACTAAATAATTTTATCTATAGCAGATTCCTGGGCCAAAATAGGTCAGGAAGTAAAAACATCTGTTAGGAAGTTAATAACCAGGCAACACGTGAACAGGAGATGATGTTTAACAGCAGCATCAGTTATAACTTGTAAATGCATTAGGTATATAAAAAGTATGTAACACTGACAAAAAGACGAAAAGCGACAACTGGTTAAAGTTCATACAATTTGCAACATCTTGCAGGCCCTAAACCCATGATTTGAGTAGCCAAATGGAAGATGATACATCTAGTTACAAATAAAACTCAATTCTAAAAAATATTAGGTAAGACACTAACCGTCACTGAAGGTTTACCAAGACCGTGAACATTCAACGTAAGACCAGCAAACCTATTTTTCCTCTCTTCTGATTTCTTGGGCATTAGATCTATCGAAAGGGTCAACAGAAATCCTCCTGCTTGAGCTGGAAAATGCAACTGGCAAATATACAGAAAACAAAAGAATGGTTTATCCCAACATCAAAACTTCATGTTTATATGAATGAATGGTTTATCCCCAATACTAAAACTTCATGCTTATTTGGCAATTTAAGATGTCAAAAAGTCCATTCTCTATAGGGCTGAAAGTCGGGCGGGTTGGGTCGGGTTGGTGCTCAATCCTAGCCCAACCCAACCCAACCTCGGGTTGGGAATTCTCAACCCAAGCGGCTCGGCCGGGTTGGTCGGGTAGATATATGCTGATATTTTCATTATTACATTAGTCTATTATATTTTCAATACACTTCTTATTTTTATACCTATAATTTTATTAATTATATATGTAGTTAATTATCGTAAAGAAGTTCATTTTTTCTAAACAAACAAGCTAAAATATAATACCACTACTCCTTTAAAAGTCGTATTGTGTATCAAGCAATCTATTTGGGAGAGATAAATCTGGCATATCTTGTTAGCTTGAGTCATAGGAAATGACGTAGACCAATGAAACCCAACGGCATTGGAATTTCATGTGCCTTCAACACAGACGATCCGCACTCAATTATAATTAATTTATAAGGAACTTATATATTGATCGGGTTTGGGTTGGGTCGGGCAACTCGAGACCAACTCAAGTTTTATCAGGTTGGTGTTTGTATGGCCCAAGCCCGAGACCAAACTCGATACATTCTGCCCAAGCCCACCAATGTCGGGTCAGTCACGGGTCGGTCGGGTTGAACCCGCCCAACTTTCAGCCTAATTCTCCATAGAAGATAGCAATATCTCCAGTGTAAAGAACCTAATTGATAAAATTACAGAAAATCCAGCTCAAATACAGGAACAGGATGCTTCAGACATGCCCCAAAACTGAAGTAATTCCTCTATGCAGCAGCAATTGTCTTCCTCGGAGCCACTTGGGTCCCTAAAAGAAGGGAAAAAATCAGTCTCAAAAGCTATCAAACTGCAAGGCACAAAATTTAAAAAAATAAATAATAAATAAATAAAAATCAAGTTCAATCTTTACAAAGATGGAAGAAGCAAAGACGGTTGGTTACCGTCTCTGAAATTGCTCTTGAACCTTCGAGGCACATGACGTAAATACCTCATCCTTCCTGTTCCGGTTGTCTTCCTCCTAATGGCCTTCACACTCCAGTTATCTGTTTCTTTAAGATAATCAGTAAACAGCATACTTACATAATCTGTTAAAAATATATACATTACAAGAAGATAAACAAAGGAATAAAAAACTGTGACCCATGAAATGGTCCATATGCCAAATGTTCTGAGTTTTGCCCATTGAATGTGGACGTTTGCCGCACCCAAAAGGCCACAAAATCTGGCCAACCAAAGACCTGACTACTCCAACCATCCATGTTGTCTTGATTGATGATCTATGTCTGATCCAAAGTTTGATGAGATGAACAGCCAGATATATATTATGGGGCCCATGCAATTAAACAAATGGTCCTTGAATTCATAGGATTTATTTATTTAAATTAATTTTTCGGGTTAGACTGAGTCAGTATTGGTTCAACAAGTTTCCCTTTGGTATTTCGTCACTTTTTGGTGGGCCACTTTCTGGGCATAACAATATTAGAACGTCATGAAATTGGTCACTATCGAGCCAGCTTCAGAATGATCCCATGATCATACAATTCTGATACAGTTTATGTAAGGAACACCAGTTTAAGATAAGCCTTATATTTTTGTGATGAGATTCAAGCGCATTTTGGTCATTTCTTATTATATTAGGTTTTTCTTTAGTTGCCAAAGGATGACTGCCTCTTTGGCTTTGCATGTAACAGCACATTGTGGTTACTTTTAATAAAATTTCGTGTTTAGCGTGTTGATTCCCTTTTGGCATGTGTTGCCTTTGGTTGAAACAGAGGAGATTGATTGATCAGTAGTTTTGACCAGTGGGCTGGTGGGAATCATTTCCACAGTGACTTCATCTTTGGAGACTATTCTACAACATTTCTAGCTAAAGATTTCAAAAGAAAATGGATCCAGATCAGTCCATCATGTATCCATTTGCATTAACAAATGCATAGTTTTAGCTCAACATGGTGACAAAATTGTCCATATTGAGACCACTGATGGAATGGCTATCATAATCTTGTCATCAGGATTTTTGTCCTCATAAGTCCTATCCACATGATGGCCCACCAAATCTACGATCCTGATCAATCCACAAAAGTGTCACAAGCGTGGAGTTTTTTTTTTTTCGGTTGGTATTGACATCATGAAATTCCAGGAAGCATGGGTGTCATATAAAACATTTCTCATACATTTGTGGGAATGGGAAACAGAATTCCTCCTTTGACTTCTCGAATACAATCACCAACAAATGCATATTAAAAAAGTAGAAAAAAAAAAAAAAAAGGGATCCAAAAGAAAAGGAAAATATAGTTGTCACATTAAACTTGCTAAATTATGCTCTTGTGTAAAGCGCACAAAGTGGAGGACCAATCAACTCACCTGACCTAAATTTTGATTTCACAAGAAAATTGCATGTCACAAGTAGACAATCAACTTGGCTGCATGTTTTTTTTTTTTTTTTTCAAAAGCAACTGGGCTGTATTTTAATGAAACTGGAAACCAAAAGGATTGCATTCTTCATTGGGCCTGAGTTTTTCAATATCAAACATGGTGCTCACGAATCAATTACACTTTGGACATTATGTGCAGGAGTGAATGATAATGAAAAAGGGTAGAGAAAAAATCCATCTAAGACATGACAATAGCATAGCCATTCATAAAAGATAATGCATATGTACATGTTCATATGCACTCTTCTATGCATATGCGTTTGAACAGAATATTCAGTCTGTCCAAATTCCTAAACATTAATTCGCAGAGACCTATGTTAAGAAAACAGTTAATATGTTAAACAGGAAAGAAAGGCCCTATGTCAACAAGGAAAAAGAGGTTATCGAATCCATGCACCATGCATGATGTTACATGTTTGCTACCACAAAAACTGGAGGGCAGGTGGACCCAAATGGATTGGCAACGTTAGAAAAATATTACTGGTTGGACGATCTTAGCTGTCCGACTGCCCACCTACAAATGAGTAGTAGAAAAAAATGGTGGAAATGGCCAGCACTCCATACAAAATAGTTCAATTGGATAGGTATAGATTCATCTCGTCCTGCAAATTTTAGGATATGATCCTTCCATGGTGAGTCATGAGATGAACAGTCCAGATCAAGTACTGGTATGACCTCTCCAATTAGTGTTATTACACCAGATAAGGAAATTAGTGTGCTGCGCACTAATGGGAGTGCCCCTAAACATTTCCTAGGTGGGATATAAGGGTTCGGATCTTTTAAGGTGGTCCATTTTAGGGCTGATCGGTCCCATTGCATCAAACGGTTAGGATGATCGTATCATGTCCCCACGTAATGCAACAGGACCCTACAATTCCTCCTGTGTGAAGGGATTTTTGAGTTGGTTACTCTGTTTAGAAAGCTTGTTGGTATTGCATCACTCCATCCTCCCACCGCCATCGCTGCCACTTCCGATTAGGGAAGAACAATGGACGAATACACGATTAGAAATTTTTTAAGCAAAATTTTTCAACATATCCAATTAGGGACCAAGTATTCTAACTAGGCAGCAATTAGGTGTTGTGAAATTCTGGATTAAACAATTTCATACTAAATCCACATCGCAATTAGGGATTAACCATTTCAAAAAATTCACAATTAGGGATTTCAAATTTCAAAAATCCACAATTAGAACCAATTTCGAAAATCCCAATTGCGGATTGAAATTTCAAGAATCCTCAATTAGGGATTTGAAATTTCAAATCCCCAAATAGATATTTATAATTTTCTGAAATTATTAACCATAATGGTTAATCCTTAAGAAGAAGAAGATAGGGAAGAGGAATAGGAGAATTACCTATGAATTTCGAAAAGTTGGGGGAAGCGTGCCACTATCATCCCACTGCCGGAGGGTTTAGATCACGAGAGAGAGAGAGAGAGAGAGAGAGAGAGAGAGAGAGAGAGAGATAGGAGAGAGGGAGAGAGAGAGAATGTGAGTGCAAGAGAGAGAGAGAGAGAGAGAGAGGGCAAGATAAAAGTAAGGAGAGAGAAAGAGAGATTATGAGGGTTCTGGGTTAGGGCGTTTTCAGCACAACAAATGGAGAAAATGGATTCCGTGGGCTGGGGCACGTAGATATTACTGAGCCGTTAGGGCAATGTGGGGTCCATTGAGAAGCTCTTAATCAAATCCACACCATCCATTTATTTTTAAAAATAATAATAATATAAATTCAAAAGATTGGAATATCCAAACTTAAGTGGGACACACTAACAAAAAAGTGGAAATAGCAATGTTGGCCATTAAGTAGTTACAAATTTAAAACGGTTTAGAAACGTTTCAAATTAGAAACGGTTTAAAACCGTTTTAAAACCAAAATCCTAGCCGTCCCAATTTCACAATTTTGGTGTAGTGATAGGACTAGCAAGGAGAGAACAAAACTCCCGTGGCATAATGACTATTTACATGGGTTGATTGCAATCTAGAGCTATCTAATAGTCTATTACATAGGTTGAATAGAATCAATGAGTTGATTACATCAATGAGTATAAAATACAATCAGTCCTATAAAATCATTAAAAAAAATTTGTTAACATGTAAACTGATTTGGCAACTGTGCTAACTAGGTACAGATTGTGTATGTCATGGCCCAAAAGATACATGTTTAATCAGCTACGCTGGCAGTCAGACGTAACAATGAATTCCCACAGAAAAATACAATCAGTTTTATAAAATCATTAAAAAAAAATTTGTTAACATGTAAACTGATTTGGCAACTGTGCTAACTAGGGACAGATTGTGTATGTCATAGCCCAAAAGATACATGGCAGTCAGACGTAACAATGAATTCCCACAGAAATTACTTGTAGGTAAAAATTTATGAATGCAGAAATTTTATTAGTTTGTAAATCAAAGAATTAACAGGTAGGAAACACGAAGAAAACTACAGTCAAAATGCATTGTTTGGCATGGTGTACACAGGCAGGGAGGAAGTAGAAAACTAGCAGTATGAGCAAATCATTTTGTTTTACAGCACTTGGAAGGTTCAATATTTCCCTGCCTAGAAAATCAAAAAGAAGATCATACTTCATATGCAGGTTTTATTAGTTCAACAAGTGATCCAACAAAAGATCTTTACTAATAGTCCCAACTGTCAAGAGGGCAAGATAGATAAACAACTGTCGTTGTCATCGTTCATGGTACCATAAGGAATAATCAAACTCTGATATAGCTCCATAATTCAAATTTCTATTCCCACATATGCTTCTATTTATTCTTGGGCACGAGCAGTTTCTTAGAAACTAAAACTGTAATTTTTATATGACCAAGACATACAATTTAAGATTTCAAAGTTAGTTTCCATTAGTGCACGGTAAAATTTCAATTGTATCGGCTCATAGCATGTGGCAGATGTGATATACAGGGGGAGTCATTAAATTTCCCTGTATCACACAAAATATCACAATGGATCACCGAAAATATCACATTGCATCATTATAAAACTGAAGGTTTAGAGAAATTTCCATCATTTTCCAATATTTCCCTCAAGCAGCAATACATGACATGATACATGCGAGATTTCCCATGCGATAATAATATGTTTCCGTATCCCAATGGTGTGATATGTGCATCGATAACCGATATTTAAATCATTGAGTGCACCAGATATATATATAT
>JAJHSJ010000003.1:84691839-84891839 GCA_021015155.1 Magnolia officinalis | reverse complement strand
CAACGTAAGACCAGCAAACCTATTTTTCCTCTTTCTGATTTCTTGGGCATTAGATCTATCGAAAGGGTCAACAGAAATCCTCCTGCTTGAGCTGGAAAATGCAACTGGCAAATATACAGAAAACAAAAGAATGGTTTATCCCAACATCAAAACTTCATGTTTATATGAATGAATGGTTTATCCCAATACTAAAACTTCATGCTTATTTGGCAATTTAAGATGTCAAAAAGTCCATTCTCTATAGGGCTGAAAGTCGGGCGGGTTGGGTCGGGTTGGTGCTCAATCCTAGCCCAACCCAACCCAACCTCGGGTTGGGAATTCTCAACCCAAGCGGCTCGGCCGGGTTGGTCGGGTAGATATATGCTGATATTTTCATTATTACATTAGTCTATTATATTTTCAATACACTTCTTATTTTTATACCTATAATTTTATTAATTATATATGTAGTTAATTATCGTAAAGAAGTTCATTTTTTCTAAACAAACAAGCTAAAATATAATACCACTACTCCTTTAAAAGTCGTATTGTGTATCAAGCAATCTATTTGGGAGAGATAAATCTGGCATATCTTGTTAGCTTGAGTCATAGGAAATGACGTAGACCAATGAAACCCAACGGCATTGGAATTTCATGTGCCTTCAACACAGACGATCCGCACTCAATTATAATTAATTTATAAGGAACTTATATATTGATCGGGTTTGGGTTGGGTCGGGCAACTCGAGACCAACTCAAGTTTTATCAGGTTGGTGTTTGTATGGCCCAAGCCCGAGACCAAACTCGATACATTCTGCCCAAGCCCAACCCAATGTCGGGTCAGTCACGGGTCGGTCGGGTTGAACCCGCCCAACTTTCAGCCTAATTCTCCATAGAAGATAGCAATATCTCCAGTGTAAAAGAACCTAATTGATAAAATTACAGAAAATCCAGCTCAAATACAGGAACAGGATGCTTCAGACATGCCCCAAAACTGAAGTAATTCCTCTATGCAGCAGCAATTGTCTTCCTCGGAGCCACTTGGGTCCCTAAAAGAAGGGAAAAAATCAGTCTCAAAAGCTATCAAACTGCAAGGCACAAAATTTAAAAAAATAAATAAATAAATAAATAAAAATCAAGTTCAATCTTTACAAAGATGGAAGAAGCAAAGACGGTTGGTTACCGTCTCTGAAATTGCTCTTGAACCTTCGAGGCACATGACGTAAATACCTCATCCTTCCTGTTCCGGTTGTCTTCCTCCTAATGGCCTTCACACTCCAGTTATCTGTTTCTTTAAGATAATCAGTAAACAGCATACTTACATAATCTGTTAAAAATATATACATTACAAGAAGATAAACAAAGGAATAAAAAACTGTGACCCATGAAATGGTCCATATGCCAAATGTTCTGAGTTTTGCCCATTGAATGTGGACGTTTGCCGCACCCAAAAGGCCACAAAATCTGGCCAACCAAAGACCTGACTACTCCAACCATCCATGTTGTCTTGATTGATGATCTATGTCTGATCCAAAGTTTGATGAGATGAACAGCCAGATATATATTATGGGGCCCATGCAATTAAACAAATGGTCCTTGAATTCATAGGATTTATTTATTTAAATTAATTTTTCGGGTTAGACTGAGTCAGTATTGGTTCAACAAGTTTCCCTTTGGTATTTCGTCACTTTTTGGTGGGCCACTTTCTGGGCATAACAATATTAGAACGTCATGAAATTGGTCACTATCGAGCCAGCTTCAGAATGATCCCATGATCATACAATTCTGATACAGTTTATGTAAGGAACAACCAGTTTAAGATAAGCCTTATATGTTTGTGATGAGATTCAAGCGCATTTTGGTCATTTCTTATTATATTAGGTTTTTCTTTAGTTGCCAAAGGATGACTGCCTCTTTGGCTTTGCATGTAACAGCACATTGTGGTTACTTTTAATAAAATTTCGTGTTTAGCGTGTTGATTCCCTTTTGGCATGTGTTGCCTTTGGTTGAAACAGAGGAGATTGATTGATCAGTAGTTTTGACCAGTGGGCTGGTGGGAATCATTTCCACAGTGACTTCATCTTTGGAGACTATTCTACAACATTTCTAGCTAAAGATTTCAAAAGAAAATGGATCCAGATCAGTCCATCATGTATCCATTTGCATTAACAAATGCATAGTTTTAGCTCAACATGGTGACAAAATTGTCCATATTGAGACCACTGATGGAATGGCTATCATAATCTTGTCATCAGGATTTTTGTCCTCATAAGTCCTATCCACATGATGGCCCACCAAATCTACGATCCTGATCAATCCACAAAAGTGTCACAAGCGTGGAGTTTTTTTTTTTTCGGTTGGTATTGACATCATGAAATTCCAGGAAGCATGGGTGTCATATAAAACATTTCTCATACATTTGTGGGAAATGGGAAACAGAATTCCTCCTTTGACTTCTCGAATACAATCACCAACAAATGCATATTAAAAAAGTAGAAAAAAAAAAAAAAAAAGGATCCAAAAGAAAAGGAAAATATAGTTGTCACATTAAACTTGCTAAATTATGCTCTTGTGTAAAGCGCACAAAGTGGAGGACCAATCAACTCACCTGACCTAAATTTTGATTTCACAAGAAAATTGCCATGTCACAAGTAGACAATCAACTTGGCTGCATGTTTTTTTTTTTTTTTTTCCAAAAGCAACTGGGCTGTATTTTAATGAAACTGGAAACCAAAAGGATTGCATTCTTCATTGGGCCTGAGTTTTTCAATATCAAACATGGTGCTCACGAATCAATTACACTTTGGACATTATGTGCAGGAGTGAATGATAATGAAAAAGGGTAGAGAAAAAATCCCATCTAAGACATGACAATAGCATAGCCATTCATAAAAGATAATGCATATGTACATGTTCATGCACTCTTCTATGCATATGCGTTTGAACAGAATATTCAGTCTGTCCAAATTCCTAAACATTAATTCGCAGAGACCTATGTTAAGAAAACAGTTAATATGTTAAACAGGAAAGAAAGGCCCTATGTCAACAAGGAAAAAGAGGTTATCGAATCCATGCACCATGCATGATGTTACATGTTTGCTACCACAAAAACTGGAGGGCAGGTGGACCCAAATGGATTGGCAACGTTAGAAAAATATTACTGGTTGGACGATCTTAGCTGTCCGACTGCCCACCTACAAATGAGTAGTAGAAAAAAATGGTGGAAATGGCCAGCACTCCATACAAAATAGTTCAATTGGATAGGTATAGATTCATCTCGTCCTGCAAATTTTAGGATATGATCCTTCCATGGTGAGTCATGAGATGAACAGTCCAGATCAAGTACTGGTATGACCTCTCCAATTAGTGTTATTACACCAGATAAGGAAATTAGTGTGCTGCGCACTAATGGGAGTGCCCCTAAACATTTCCTAGGTGGGATATAAGGGTTCGGATCTTTTAAGGTGGTCCATTTTAGGGCTGATCGGTCCCATTGCATCAACGGTTAGGATGATCGTATCATGTCCCCACGTAATGCAACAGGACCCTACAATTCCTCCTGTGTGAAGGGATTTTTGAGTTGGTTACTCTGTTTAGAAAGCTTGTTGGTATTGCATCACTCCATCCTACCGCCATCGCTGCCACTTCCGATTAGGGAAGAACAATGGACGAATACACGATTAGAAATTTTTTTAAGCAAAATTTTTCAACATATCCAATTAGGGACCAAGTATTCTAACTAGGCAGCAATTAGGTGTTGTGAAATTCTGGATTAAACAATTTCATACTAAATCCACATCGCAATTAGGGATTAACAATTTCAAAAAATTCACAATTAGGGATTTCAAATTTCAAAAATCCACAATTAGAACCAATTTCGAAAATCCCAATTGCGGATTGAAATTTCAAGAATCCTCAATTAGGGATTTGAAATTTCAAATCCCCAAATAGATATTTATAATTTTCTGAAATTATTAAACCATAATGGTTAATCCTTAAGAAGAAGAAGATAGGGAAGAGGAATAGGAGAATTACCTATGAAATTTCGAAGTTGGGGGAAGCGTGCCACTATCATCCCACTGCCGGAGGGTTGTAGATCACGAGAGAGAGAGAGAGAGAGAGAGAGAGAGAGAGAGAGAGAGAGAGAGAGAGAGAGAGAGAGAGAGAGAAGTGAGTGCAAGAGAGAGAGAGAGAGAGAGAGAGATGGCAAGATAAAAAAGGAGAGAGAAAGAGAGATTATGAGGGTTAGGGCGTTTTCAGCACAACAAATGGGAGAAAATGGATTCCGTGGGCTGGGGCACGTAGATATTACTGAGCCGTTAGGGCAATGTGGGGTCCATTGAGAAGCTCTTAATCAAATCCACACCATCCATTTATTTTTAAAAATAATAATAATATAAAATTCAAAAGATTAGGAATATCCAAAACTTAAGTGGGACACACTAACAAAAAAGTGGAAATAGCAATGTTGGCCATTAAAGTAGTTACAAATTTTAAAACGGTTTAGAAACGTTTCAAATTAGAAACGGTTTAAAACCGTTTTAAAACCAAAATCCTAGCCGTCCCAATTTCACAATTTTGGTGTAGTGATAGGACTAGCAAGGAGAGAACAAAACTCCCGGTGGCATAATGACTATTTACATGGGTTGATTGCAATCTAGAGCTATCTAATAGTCTATTACATAGGTTGAATAGAATCAATGAGTTGATTACATCAATGAGTATAAAATACAATCAGTCCTATAAAATCATTAAAAAAAAATTGTTAACATGTAAACTGATTTGGCAACTGTGCTAACTAGGTACAGATTGTGTATGTCATGGCCCAAAAGATACATGTTTAATCAGCTACGCTGGCAGTCAGACGTAACAATGAATTCCCACAGAAAAATACAATCAGTTGTATAAAATCATTAAAAAAAAATTGTTAACATGTAAACTGATTTGGCAACTGTGCTAACTAGGGACAGATTGTGTATGTCATAGCCCAAAAGATACATGGCAGTCAGACGTAACAATGAATTCCCACAGAAAATTACTTGTAGGTAAAAATTTATGAATGCAGAAATTTTATTAGTTTGTAAATCAAAGAATTAACAGGTAGGAAAACACGAAGAAAACTACAGTCAAAATGCATTGTTTGGCATGGTGTACACAGGCAGGGAGGAAGTAGAAAACTAGCAGTATGAGCAAATCATTTTGTTTTACAGCACTTGGAAGGTTCAATATTTCCCTGCCTAGAAAATCAAAAAGAAGATCATACTTCATATGCAGGTTTTATTAGTTCAACAAGTGATCCAACAAAAGATCTTTACTAATAGTCCCAACTGTCAAGAGGGCAAGATAGATAAACAACTGTCGTTGTCATCGTTCATGGTACCATAAGGAATAATCAAACTCTGATATAGCTCCATAATTCAAATTTCTATTCCCACATATGCTTCTATTTATTCTTGGGCACGAGCAGTTTCTTAGAAACTAAAACTGTAATTTTTATATGACCAAGACATACAATTTAAGATTTCAAAGTTAGTTTCCATTAGTGCACGGTAAAATTTCAATTGT
This sequence comes from Magnolia officinalis, assembly GCA_021015155.1. Taxonomy (NCBI): domain Eukaryota; kingdom Viridiplantae; phylum Streptophyta; class Magnoliopsida; order Magnoliales; family Magnoliaceae; genus Magnolia; species Magnolia officinalis. Next base: position 84,886,295 of record JAJHSJ010000003.1, on the reverse strand, counting down.
ATCGGCTCATAGCATGTGGCAGATGTGATATACAGGGGGAGTCATTAAATTTCCCTGTATCACACAAAATATCACAATGGATCACCGAAAATATCACATTGCATCATTATAAACTGAAGTTTTAGAGAAATTTCCATCATTTTCCAATATTTCCCTCAAGCAGCAATACATGACATGATACATGCGATATTTCCCATGCGATAATAATATGTTTCCGTATCCCAATGGTGTGATATGTGCATCGATACCGATATTTAAATCATTGAGTGCACCAGATATATATATATATATATATAGGGAAAAGGTACAATGAGCTCGAGCGTATACGGTCGTCCCATGAGGTCGAGCTGTGTGGGCCCCACCGTGATGCCTTTCGAACATCTACCCCATCAGTCAGATGCACCATTCCATCGTGGGCCTGGACGGCTGAAAATCAAGTCAATCCGTGACTTTTGTGGGCCACACCACATACAGAAGTTGAGAGGGGCCGTGCACCATTAAAACATTCATAACCATTTGTTGGGGCCTTTCGAGATGTGGTTTGAAAATCCAGACTATCCATTATGTGTGTCCCACTTGGATGAGGGTTCAGATCAAGTTTCACCTGCATCCAAATTGCAGGTGGGTCCCATCAGTGCTTTTATATGTTTTTGGCATGTATACTTATGGTTTTAGATGGTATGGCCCACCTGAGTTCCGTATACGGATGATTTTGGGCCGTCCAGGCCCACGATGGAATGGTGCATCTGGTGGACGGTGTTGATGTTCGAAAGGAATCACGGTGGGGCCCACACAGCTCGACCTCATGGACGACCGTAATACGCTCGAGCTCATTGTACCTTTTCCCATATATATATATATATATATATATATATATATATATATATATATAGTTGGATTAGCATACAGCAGAGTTGATAGTTGTTGATGTGTGTGAGGATATCCCAACATGCAAATATCATCGAAAATATACCGAAAATTAAAATCACATACCAAAGGCGTCTCTTGTCCAGAAAACTTGTCATCAGGAACTTCCCTGTCCTGTACCACCTCCAGTAGAAGATCTCTGGAAGGAGTTCCCTCTGTAAGTAAAGAATTGGAAATCCTGGGTTCTGTAGGACAGTTGATGCTCTCTGCTTTGGGTGTTGAAGGTGTGGTAGCTGATTTGGTCTCACTTGACTTATCCCCATCAATGCTAGTCAATGTTGATGAGCCACTCTCGCGTCTCTGGAGATGGAATTCTAAAATTAAAAAATTGCCAACAAAAAAGAACGCCTACAGCACCAATAAGATGATCATATTAATGCATCACTATTTTACTACAACCATTTCTAGCTCCCTCTGTACATACTTCTTGACACATGTGACAGACTATCAAGAATCATGAATATTAATGGAACATAACTAATGAGGAGAACCATTAGCCATAGAAATGGAGGAACATCAAGCAAATTTATGATGATGTTATCTCCCCTTGATATTGGGGTTCAGTCAGCATAAAAGAATGAGTACCACACTGAAAGAACTCAAAAGTAATAACATTTACAGTGAATTCTGGTTCTGGTCTGAGAGGAAAACCATCCATCAGGAAGTCAGGTCTACTGAGCACAGGGTAATCATGAGAAGCAGATTAAAAACTATAACAAATTAGTTAAGTTATATATTATAGAGATTATGCACATGTGAGCACAGAGAAGGAACCACATATGGCTGGGACACACGCATGCACACACGGCACACGCATAAATATGAAAATAGATATCATACCTGCAAGCTCAGTAGAATGTAAGAGATGTATTCAAATGCAAAATCTCAAGTGATTTCCCCAAGATCGACAAATCAAAAATCATACTGTAGACACCATACCTAATACACGGTTTTCCAGACTAATGTACCCAGTCAATACATGGTTTTCCAGACTAATGTACCCAGTCAATACACGGTTTTCCAGACTAATGTACCCAGTCAATACTCAAGGTGGGTCTCATACAAACTGTCTTAGACTTGCAGAATTAACAGTTCCCCCACCCAATTCAACCCAAACCTCACCAGAAAACCCCTCTAAACCTAAAAAGTATTGGACCCAGGACCATTCAAGAGTTGTCAGACACAGCCTGGCCTAGTTCTAGGCCCACACCCCTTATTTTTTGGAGGTCTCCATGGGACATGGAGAAGCTTTCTCTATGTTCCAGGGGGTTTCTTTTTTAAAAAAAATGTGCTCCCTGGAGCACAGAAACTCTCTGCATCCCAGAGAGCTCCCATTGATTGTATGCATTGACCTCTAGTTCGACCTTCAATTGCTTGGGTCTTCCATATCCAATTCCCTCGGCTACCAGTCCATTTTGAAGCCATTCAAATTATCTTTCCAATGAGTCTAATTTCAGCCCAATCCAATTTCTGGGCACCAAATTATGAGTGGAAAATCAGAAAATGCACAGAAATTTGATTGACCATGACTTGACCCCACTTGCAGATGCCATTTCTCTCTCACCTCTAGGAATTTCAACCTAAACCAAAACATCTAGTTAGCCTTTGGGCCAACTCTCCAACAGGCCATGGATGACCCTAAGCCATCATCTTTTTTACAAATGTAACCTTCTAGCTACTTGGATTGAGAAAACCCAAAACTACGCCTCCCAAGCTCTACGGTCCTTACAAGTGGCTAAATCACATCCATTTAATCCCAAAGCCTCTAGAAGCCTCCTAGGACCTTCCTTCAAACTTAATTAACCCTACATTGTCTTCAATCTAGGAATCACTTAATCAACATTCCATTTTACACCACTTGTCAACAATCTAGGAGTTCTACCCTTTAGGTAACCATCTACTTCTTCATAATTGCAGGCCTACCCAGAAAACCTCTAACAAATAGACTCTATTTTTTCCAAGGGGTCTTGACTCTTGAAAATTCTCAGTCCTCGAATCCCTCCCCTGATGAGCAAATACTCTTAACACTTCAGAAATTCTGCAAGAATTTAGAACTTAGATCAATGAAGGAGAAAATGAGCTTGGCACTAAGAGCTTGGGAAGCTCGTTTCTTAAAGGCTAATGAGTACAGCTCTACTTGTAGAGAGTGATGGCTCTGATAACCTTAGGGCATGTTTGGATTGCTGACTACCACAGTAATGTGGTGGAAAATTTACATCATTACACCTTACCATTGATTGGATATACCCAGCTATCAAATCAGGGTAATCCTTCAGAATCACCATAGAGACTTGGATTGGCAGAGGTGTGTTGGCGTGGCATACTTCCATGGGCCCCACCATGATGTATGTGTTATATCCAAGCTGTCCAACCATCTTGCGAGATCATTTTATGGATGACTCAAAAAAAAAGATAAGGCAGATCCAAAGCAGAAATGGACCACCACATAAAGCAGTGGGGATTGAACTACAGTCATTGAAAACTTCATGGGGCCCACAGAAGTCTTGGATCAAGGGGATATTTGTGTTTTCCCTTCATCCAGGTCAGTGTGACCTTATGAACAGGTTGGATAGCAAATAAACATCCTGGTGGGCCTTTAGAATGATTCAACAGTGGGCGTCACTGTCCCCACTGCTTTCTGTGGTGTGATCCACTTGAGCTTTGGATCTTCTTTATTTTTGGGGTCATACCCTAAAATGATATGGCAAAATGGATAGACAGTGTGAGTGGATGATGCACCAAAGTGCCACAATGGTCTCTTGCTAAGAAGCAAAAAACACCATGAATCCAAGCAATGCTATTCCGAGCCAATCTCAGCCGTCCATCTCTCCTCCACTCTCACTTCTCTTCCCTACCATTTCCAGAAATGCCCACATCTCTCTCTGCCTCGACAACACCATGCTTCGCCATCCTACACACTGCCATCTCGTCCAAATCCCTCTGCCTCGGACAATGCACACACGCTCGCATTATAGTATCCGGCCTCACTCCCGACCACTTCCTCACCAACAACCTCATCAACATGTATTGCAAATGCGGGTCTCTTAACTCCGCACAACACCTGTTCGACAAAATTCCCAACCAAGACCTCGTTACATGGAACTCGATCCTCGCAAGCTATGCTCTCTCCCATGACACAGCCCAACAAGGCCTTCTCCTTTTCCTCCTTATGCGCAGATCCGCAGTCTCCCCCAGCCGGCTCACGTTAGCTCCAGTCCTTAAGATATGCTTGCACTCGGGTTTGCTCGATACGTCAGAAACTGTCCATTCTTATGCTGTGAAGATTGGTTTGGATTGCGACGTCTTCGTCTCGGCTGCTCTTGTCAATATATATTCAAAATTCGGACGGATCAAGGACGCTCGATACCTGTTTGATGAAATGTCTGAGAGAGATGTTGTTTTGTGGAATATAATGATTAAGGCGTACTCGCAATTGGGTCTCGAGAATGAAGCTATTTCTCTGTTCTCGGCATTGCACCGGTGCGGGCTAGGCCCGGATGATGTTAGTGTTCAGTCCATCCTCAGCAGGGTTTCTGAGCAGGAGAATGTCGAGCAGGTTCGGGCGTATGCGATTAAGGCATGTTTGTTTGAAGAGAACTCGGACATAATTAGCTAGAATAAAACCATGACTAGGTTTTTACAAGGCGGCGAGAATGGGGCTGTGATCGAATGCTTTATGGAGATTATGAGATTCAATGTAGGATATGACAAAGTGATGTTTGTGATTGTTCTCAGTGCAATCGCAGGTGCTAGTGATTTGAAAGCTGGGGAGCAGATCCATAGTGTGGTTGTAAAAACCGGGTTAAGTTTGGATGTTGCCGTCATGAATAATCTCATCAACGTGTATGCGAAGACCGGCTGTTTGGATTATGCGAGGAGGGTGTTTGACGAGACGAAAGAATTGGATCTGGTTTCATGGAATTCAATGATATCAGGTTATGTGCAGAGTGGTTTGGCGGAAGAATCCGTTGCCCTTTTCTTGGGTCTTTTGCGGGACGGTGCAATCCCTGATCAGTTTACACTGGCAAGCATTCTTCGGGCCTCTTCGGCTCTTGCTTGGCTGTGTTAGAGCAAGGGAGGCAAATCCATGCGAACGCTATTAAGTCAGATTGTGCATTAGACACCTTCATGGGGACTTCGATCATCGACAAGTATGCGAAATGTAGGTGCATCAAGGACTCGTACCGCGTATTCAAGAAGATGGGCGCGAAGAATGTCGCATCTTGGAATGCAATGCTTGTGGGTTTTGCTCAACATAGCAATGATGACGAAGCCCTCGATCTTTTTAGAAAGATGAAGTGTTGGGGCATTCAACCCGATTGGATTACTTTCATTGGAGTTCTTTCAACTTGTAGTCATGCCAGTGGCTTAGTATCTGAAGCTCACATGTACTTCAATTCGATGAGTAAGGACTATGGCATTGAGCCGAGAATAGAGCATTATTCTTGCCTAGTTGATGTTCTTGGCCGCACGGGGCTTGTGAAAGAAGCGGAAAAGCTCGTCGAATCAGTGCCTTTTGATCCTTCCGCGTCGATGTGTAGAGCGTTGCTTGGTGCTTGTAGAGTTAAAGGGGACACAGAGGTGGGAAAGCGGGTGGCGGCCCAGCTTTTGGATTTGGAGCCATTTGATTCAGTCGCTTATGTTCTCATGTCAAACATTTACGCCTCAGCCAGCCGATGGGGTGATGCGGCGGATGCTAGGAAGACAATGAGATTGAAGAATGTGAAAAAGGACCTGGGTTATATCTGGATTGAAGTGAAGAACATGGTCCATCTGTTCGTAGCGGGTGATATGTCAGCATTTGCTTGCTCATGCTCATGCGTGATATTTTGTACAACTGGGATTATTGAACAATCCTGTGTCATGGTCTGCACCACCACAAATGCTACAAAAATTACCTAATGAAGTGTTTTCTTTAACCATATCAACCTTCCTAATTTCCAAGGCTTCGACCTTTCTAGCCAATGCAGCGAATTTTGCATTAAGGTCGTCTTCCTCTCTTAGGACATACATCCCCGCTTTCTTTCGAGGAATGGGTCTAGTTTGGTCTGGTTTAGCAGAGACATCTCATGTCTGCGTATTCTCTGCTAACATGTCTAGAAAATCCTAAGCCTCATTATGATCTTTGTCAAGAAAGGTTCCACCACACATCATCTCTATGAACTGACGGATATCCATGGTGAGCTCCTTTCAGAACGCATCAATCATGTGTCATGGTTTATAACCATGATGTGGACAAGTAAGTAGAAGGTCTTTGAAGCGCTCCCAAGCTTGGAAAAACAGTTCATTCCCCTTTTGGGAGAATGGCATGATTTCATGTTTAAGTGTATTTGTTTTGTGCTCGGGAAAGAATTTTTTTCAAAATCTCTCTACTTAAGGCTTGCCATGTAGTGATGGTATTAGGTCTTAGAGAGTTGAGCCATGCTTTGGCCCAATCCTTTAGAGAAAATGAGAATAACCTAAGCTTAAGTGTATCTCTATTGCCATTGTTTACTTGTAATATTGCAATTACTTCATCAAAGTCCTTAAGGTGCAAGTAGGGGCTTTCAGAATGCAAGTAGGGGCTTTCATGAAATTTAGGAATCAATTGAATCACACCTGGTTTAAAATCAATGTTCCCTGTGTGAGCAAAGAACACTATGCAAGATGGTAAAGTTGATCTCTCAGGGTGTAGACGTTCACGTAAAGTCCGTGGTTGGTTTAACACATTCCTATGAACTTCATTCTCATCCTCAAGAAGAGGATTACGTTGATTTTCTCTGTTTTGATTTATAGTTGGATTTGGCATATTTGGATTTGGATTATCAACCAGGTCTACCATGAAATCCAAGTGATGCTGAGTACCTCTTCTAAGTGAATGATCAAGGCCTAGAACTAGTCTACCTTCAAAGGAGAGTCGATTATTTTGATCTCTACTCCAACGGGACATAAACCATCCACACCACACAACAAATACCACTAATTCAAATAGCAAGTATGATACTTAAAATAAAAATAAAAACTTAACCAACAACCCAGGAGGCAGGGCCGATCATGACAGTTCAATCCACAAAGCAAAAAAAATCAACAACCCAGGCGGCAGAGCCGACCATGAGGGTTCAAACCACAAAGCAAAAATAAAAAATAAATCAACAAAAGTAAAACTAATGCAGAAATTAAACTATGCTAATCTGAAAAATAGATTCAGCGGATGATCTTTGTGATCAAACAACAACTGTAGGACAACCATAGCACTTGGGTGATAAAATCTCAAGCAGGGCAACCTTATGTCACAGTTAGTGCTTGAAAGACCCAACTGAATTTACTTTCAAAGAAAAACAAAAAATCTACAAAAATTTTGAAAGATTTAGAAGAGAACTTACCTTAGAAAAGAACTTACCTTAGTTATCTTACACATATCTAATCAATCTCAATCTCTCCCCGGCAACGGCACCAAAAACTTGTTTGCTTGCCTCCAAGTACAGACATTCGTAAGTAGTATCTCGTGAATACAAGATCGATCCCACAGGGAGATGAATTGCGAGAAAGAGAAAATCAAATGCAAAACAAACTAAGCTGATGATTTGATTTTGGGAGTTTTGAATGGTTGTAATTCAACTGAATTAAAACAACACCCAAACTTCAAAGTTCCACACATAAGTTAATGTTCCAAAATCATGATGACTTGGATAACACAACTAGGATCCGAGCACTATGGTTGGCCTAATCGGAAAATAAAACAATTTAAACATTTTAAATAAATGATATAAAAGATTAAAAAATCATGGATTTGCACCATTGATATATATTCTCAAGCGTCAGTGATAATGAATCAAAGAAATGTAGCAGGTTGAGAACCTCTCCTATCTAGGAAATCTAATTGATCCAGGGTAAGCCTATCCATCAATGTGGATCTCATATGATGGAAACATATGGATCTCACATTAGGATAAAAAAAAACTAAACATAAACAATAAATAACATGCATGCACTATTCTTCTCATAATTAAAATAATCAATCATCATAACTATGAAAACATTAAACCAATGTGCTTCCCTTTTAGATTGGGCTAGAAGGAACTTAGAAAAACATAATTAAATTGCAAAATAGAAAAGCAACAAGAAAAAAATAAAAAGCTTATAAAGAAAAACAAATTAAAACTATGAAACTTTCCAAAAACCCTAGATAAAACTCTCTAAAAACCATATATCTTGCTTTGGAATGCCTTGAATGATGCTTAGGAATATCCTGGGAAGCCCTATTTAGAAGTGGGGAACTCCAACTTTCGCACCAAGTTGGAAAACTTTAGAAACCGCTTCAAATTTACACAATTTGCTAAAATAGACTTCACTCTGCGCAATTTCCCAAAATAGATTTCAGAGTTTCAGAAAACGCTTTCAAGACGATTTCAGAATTCTTTTTATTCACTTCAAATCTTTGATTCTCTTCATTCCTCACTTGGTTTTCTTGGATCTTTGGCATGTGAATTCTTCAATCTTGGTCTCCTGAGATCCATCACTTGCCTTGGTGATTCTTGAGCAGCAAATCCATGCTTTTAACACCATTTTCAATCCAAGCTCTTAAATTCACCTTGTAACACAAACATGAGAAAAATAAAACATTAAGTTGATTCATGTTCATAAAACCAAGATATGCATGAGGGAAATTATGCAATATTTGAGTCTCAACACCATCCAAGAGTCTCATTCTTCTGATAGTTTAGACTAGTAGGCGGTTGGGATCATCCCATGGTCCACTGAGCAAACTAGTTCTAAAACTCGCTCACTCGACTCAAAACTCAGCTGAATCAACTCACTGTGGACTCAGCAAACCATAATTCTAAAGTTTGCTCTCGATTTGCGAATCAACTCTACGCGCAAGGTTTTGAGTCAATACACCAACTTGATGTTTAGTGAAAATATATCTATTCTTTGGTTACTTGTACTATTTCTATCTGTTTTACTTATAATTATATACATAATACTTTTAATTATAATTATTAAATATTGAGTTGAGTCGGGTCGAGTCTTTCAGTCAACCCGACCGGCTGAACATCGAGCCGAGTTCTTGGGTTTTCGAACTATGCAGCAAACATCTAGCTAGTTAGCAAAAACAATCGCATCGATGCTTGCATTTAGAACAACTAGAAATAATGTAGAAGAACTAACATACAAAATTTCCAGTTTGAATGCTTACCAGTAATCACCACAAGAGCAGCTTCCATCCCTAAAGCAATGAAAGCGATTTACGTCTCTCAACACGATCTCGCGGCCTACAACCTTCGATATGTACTTGATCGCATTGTGGCAATCACCACAAATGCGGAGGTTCTTTATTATTCGAATCCTCATTGGAGGTGGTGTACTTATCAATGCATAAGCAATCGCCAGCTTCTCGCTGTGATAGTAAAGGGCCCGCTCTTTTTCCTCCTCCTCTACATCGAGCAACACGAAATCGGTATCAGCCACGTATCCCATATCTCCAATGCTTCTCATCAGATCTTCCACCTTATCATATATAGCAGTCACTTCTGGGTGGGACCTATCACCCGCTACGAACAAATGAACCCTGTTCTTCACTTCAATCCAGCTATAACCCGGGTCCTTTTTCACATTCGTCAATCTCATTGTCTTCCTAGCATCCGCCGCATCACCCCATCGGCTGACTGAGGCGTAAATGTTTGACATGAGAACATAAGCGACTGAATCAAATGGCTCCAAATCCAAAAGACGGGCTGCCACCCGCTTTCCCACCTCTGTGTCCCCTTTAACTCTACAAGCACCAAGCAACGCTCTACACATCGAGGCAGAAGGATCAAAAGGCATTGATTCGACGAGCTTTTCCGCTTCTTTCACAAGCCCCGCGCGGCCAAGAACATCAACTAGGCAAGAATAATGCTCTATTCTCGGCTCAATGTCATAGTCCTTACTCATTGAATTGAAGTACATGTGAGCTTCAGATACTAAGCCACCGGCATGACTACAAGCTGAAAGAACTCCAATGAAAGTAATCCAATCAGGTCGAATGCCCCAACACTTCATCTTTCTAAAGAGATCGAGGGCTTCGTCACCGTTGCCATGTTGAGCAAAACCCACAAGCATTGCATTCCAAGATGCGACATTCTTCGCGCCCATCTTCTTGAACACGCGGCACGAGTCCTCGATGCACCCACATTTCGCATACATGTCGATGATCGAAGTCCCCACAAAGGTGTCTAATGCACAGTCTGACTTAATAGCGTTCGCATGGATTTGCCTCCCCTGCTCTAACATAGCTAAGCACGAGCATGCTTTGATGAGTGTAGCGAATGTGAATTCGTCGGGCAGGACCCCCAAGCGCCTCATTCGTTGGTAGAGTTGCAGAGCATGGTCATCGTCTCCATTCTCCACACATCCCGAGATCATGGCCGTCCAAGCGACCTCATCGGGCTCAGGTATGTCATCGAAAACAAGAATCGCGTCTCTCATGTCTCCACACTTAATGTACATGTCCATGATCCCACTACTAACGCATAAATCTGAATCGAACCCAAGCTTTATTGCATGTGCATGGATTTGCTTCCCTTGTTCAATAGCAACCAAGCAACTACAGGCCTTAATGGCCGTTGCTAACGTGAACTGGTTCAATCTCTCACCATGCTTCCAAATCAAAGAGATAAGATTCAATGCCCTAATACTGTCATTGTTCATTACATACCCCGCAATCATAGCATTCCAAGAACCCAAATCAAATCCATTCAGGTTGCAAAAAATGACTTCTGCTTCTTCCATCTCGCCATTCTTAGCATAAGCATCGATGAGCGACGTTGAAACAAAGACGTCTGTGAAATGACCACTTTTCACTGCAAGAACATGAACTTGTTTACCCAAAACGGAGCCTCCAGCAAGAGCTGAAGAGGCCCGAAGAATGCTTGCCAGTGTAAACTGATCAGGGATTGCACCGTCCAGCAAAAGACCCAAGAAAAGGGCAACGGATTCTTCCGCCAAACCACTCTGCACATAACCTGATATCATTGAATTCCATGAAACCAGATCCAATTCTTCCATCTCGTCAAACACCTTCCTCGCATAATCCAAACAGCCGGTCTTCGCATACACATTGATGAGATTATTCATGACAGCAACATCCAAACTTAACCCGGTTTTTACAACCATACTATGGATCTGCTCCCCAACTTTCAAATCACTAGCACCTGCGATTGCACTGAGAACAATCACAAACGTCACTTTGTCATATCCTACATTGAATCTCATAATCTCCATAAAGCATTCAATCACAGCCCCATTCTCGCCGCCTTGTAAAAACCCAGTCATGGTTTTATTCCAGCTAATTATGTCCGAGTTCTCTTCAAACAAACATGCCTTAATCGCATACGCCCGAACCTGCTCGACATTCTCCTTCTCAAAAACCCTGTTGAGGATGGACCGAACACTAACATCGTCCGGGCCCAGCCCGCACCGGTGCAATGCCGAGAACAGAGAAATAGCTTCATTCTCGAGACCCAATTGCGAGTACGCCTTAATCATTATATTCCACAACACAACATCTCTCTCAGACATTTCATCAAACAGGTATCGAGCGTCCTCGATCCGTCCGAATTTCGAATATATATTGACAAGAGCAGCCGAGACAAAGACGTCGCAATCCAAACCAATCTTCACAGCATAAGAATGGACAGTTTCTAACATATTGAGCAAACCCGAGTGCAAGCATATCTTAAGGACTGGAGCTAACGTGTGCCGGCTGGGGGAGACTGCGGATCTGCGCATAAGGAGGAAAAGGAGAAGGCCTTGCTGGGCCGTGTCATGGGAGAGAGCATAGCCTGCGAGGATCGAGTTCCATGTAACGAGGTCTCGGTTGGGAATTTTGTCGAACAGGTGTTGTGCGTAGGTAAGAGACCCGCATTTGCAATACATGTTGATGAGGTTGTTGGTGAGGAAGCGGTCGGGAGTGAGGCTGGATACTATAATGCGAGCGTGTGTGCATTGTCCGAGGCAGAGGGATTTGGACGAGATGGCAGTGCGTAGGATGGCGAAACATGGTGTTGTTGAGGCAGAGAGAGATGTGGACGTTTCTGGAAATAGAAGGGAAGAGAAGTGAGAGCGGAGGAGAGATGGACGGCTGAGATTGGCTCGGAATAGCATTGCCTGGATTCATGGTGTTTTTTGCTTCTTAGCAAGAGACCATTGTGACACTTTGGTGCATCATCCACTCATCTGTCGAGGGTTGAGAATCGCTCTTTCATGCACTTGTTGAACGCGGCACCGTCCTCGACGAACGCCGTTACCGTTACTCCGTTTACGACCGCTACGCTCATATCATCAGAAGCTGAGATTATCGTCTTTGATATTTACTCTGCTGTGGTGGGTGCGCTTATGTAGAGGTTGGGGTTTGCTTTTCTTGAGAGGTCTTCGGTTCGCGTGTGGTTTTCTTTTTGTTGCACGCGGCCAGTTCTTGCGGTATATATGCGTTTGCTCTTTCATGTGCCACGTGGCTTTTTGTGGTTGGAAGGGTGGTTTATACACGCATATTCCCTGGTTTCGGTATATGTTCTTTTCACACTGGCAATGTTCTTCTAGCCGAGTTCTGGGTTGAGTTTTTTATTTACTCGGCTTGCACGCGCGAAATGGTATACTTAAAGAGGACGGGGATTGGATACTACCCCCTCCCACGTTATGGACGGAGAGGGGCCACTGTGATGTATGGGTTTTATCCACACCGTCCATCCACTTTTCCATATCATTTTAGGAAAACAAATAAAAAATGAGGAAGTTACAAGACTCAGGTAGACCACACAATGGGGATTAAATACCTACCGTTGAAAACATTTTAAGTGCTACGGAAGTTTTGGATCAAGCTGATATTTATGTTTTCCCTTCATCCTGGTGTATTTGATCTTATGAACAGGTTGGATGGAAATTAACCATCACGGTGGCCCTGAAAAGGTTTCAACGGTGGGTGTCATTATCACCGCTGCTTCCTATGGTGTGTGCCGGTTGAGCCTTGGATCTTCCTATTTTTGGGGCTAAGGGCCTAAAATGATATGGAAAAATGAATGGACGATGTGGATAAAACCCATACATCACGGTGGCACCGCTGCTTACTATGGTGTGGTCCACTTGATCTTTTGCACGGTGTGGATAAAAACCCATACATCACGGTTGACTCTCCGATCGCTCCGTTCCTAGCTAGGGACGGTTGGGGGTAGTATCAATCCGCTCCCACTTATGGATCGAATCAAACCGTCCAAATCGTGGCCCACTTTTGATCGATGATATGTTTTCGATTGGAATGGCTGATGTCCTAACAGGCAGTGGGCTTGTAATGGACGGTTGAATGGAAAAAATCGATTAATCTGGATTTTTATTAAACGACTATGGAAAATGTATACTAGGATTTGGACGGTTTATTTTTATTTAGACGTTTGCGATGTACACAGGTTACAAGTGCATGTGTATGTACTATCGTACCCTCCAGTACGAATCAATTCTTCGTGTAATTTTTGCCGCCGACGGTGTGACATACTGACATTGCAGGAAAGGGATTGGCTACTCCCCCTGCCACCAGCCAATGGCTGGTAGCCACTAGCCAGTGCTTTGTGGGCCCCACCATGATGTATGTCTTTCATCCATGCCGTCCATCTATTTTTCTAGATCATTTTAGGCATGAGACCAAAAATGAGGTATATCTCAATCTCAAGTGGACCACATTACAGGAAACAGTTTTGAATAAACATCGACCATTCAAAACTTTTTGGAGCCCATAAAAGTTTTGGATCAATCTGATCTTTGTTTTTTCCCTTCATCTAGGTCTGTATGACCTAATTAACAGATTGGATGTCAAATAAACAGTACATTGGGCCTTAAGAGAAATTTAATGGTGGATATCCAATCACTATTGTTTTCCTGTGGTGTGATCCACCTGAGACTTATATCCCTATCATTTTTACAACAAGAAAATAAAATGATCTGTAAAAATGGATGAACGGCATGGATGAAATACATACATAATGGTGGGGTCCACAGAGCACTGACCATCAGCCACCGGGCTGGTGGCAGGGGGAGTAGCCAATCCGTTTCCGACGTTGCGTGCGAGAGAAGATTTGATAATCTGACGGAGTGCTATGGACGATACACGGGCACTTAGAATTTGCATACGTGTCATACTTCAAGTCAAATTAAACCGTCATAATTGCAAATTTCATCTTCGAACGTGTCATGCATTAAAAACATACGGTTATTTGATTATGCTACTATCAGATTGGTGGACATTTATTGGTCAGTCAAAAATTAAATTATGCAACGGTCCCGTTTCAATCAACAAGTGTCCATGAATCAAAGGTTATGATTGTTCAAACAGTCATATTTTGGGCTTGTGACTTAGCTACAGCAAGCTCCACGATTTAATCGGTTTAATTTGAAATAAGGCATGCCAAGTGTACAGGCGCCTGCATATCAAGAGTATCATATCAAAGCTTAGGAATTATGAAAGGGATGGTCGTCGGAACCATCCATCACACAAACCTCCAAATTCACCACACGTGACAAGGACCTCAAACAAGTTATGTGGCAGACCTCAATCGCACCTCTAGATGCCGCCGTAAGTTACATGGCCCAAAATTAGGCTAGTCGACAACTCATAGGTGGGCCACACATAACCAAAAAAGAATTGACGGTCCAAAAGTTCGGGCCATTCGTCCACATTTGATGTTTACGTTATTGACCCACTGGTAAGTGACCATACTTGACTTTCGGACCCGGTCATCTTTACAGTGTCCCACTTGATACATGGTTTGGATTTCATATCTGCACACGAGCTAAGATGCCACGTGTGACTGCATGTATAAACACGTGTAGGGAGGTGCGTGCGGTCTAGGCATGCGTAAAAACGAAGGGTTCACGTAGTACACAAGGTTGGGATGCGGTTTGGCTTGCGACGCTGCCACTAATAAGGTGGCTAGTGGTCGGTGCTCTGTGGGCCCACCATGATGTATGTGTTTTATCCATACCGTCCATTCATTTTTAAAGATCATTTTAGTGGTTTTTATCAAAAATGAGCCAGATATAAAACTCATGTCGACCACACCACAGTGATTGAATGTCCATCATTATAAACCTCCTAGGGCCCACTGTAATGTTTATTTGACATCCAACCTGTTGATTATGTCGTACAGACCTAGATGAAGGGAAAACATAAATATCAGATTGATCCAAAACTTTGGTGACCCATAAGAAATTTTTAATGGTGGGCGTTCAATCAACACTGTGTGCTCCACTTGAGATTTGGATCTACCTCATTGTTGGGATCATATCATAAAATGATATGGAAAATTTTAGGGATGGCATGGATGAAACACATACATCATGGTGGGCACACATAGCACCGACCACTAGCGATTGGCTAGTGGCAGGGTCACTGGCGGACGCGGATTGCGTCCTACCCCAGCCCGGACGGTAATCCGTCCGGACAGGGCTCTGTGGGGTCCACCGTGATGTTTATATTTTATCCACGCTGTTAATCGTTTTTATCGTATTATTTTAAGGTATAAATAAAAAATATACGCAGGAAAAAGTCCAAAGTGGATCACAAATTTGGGATTGAACGTCCACCATTAAAAACTTCTTGGGAGCTGGAGAAGTTTCAGATCAAGCTGATATTTGTTTTTTCGCTTCATCGACGTCTACGTAACCTTATGAATAGGTTTTATGGTGAGAAATCATCACGGTGTCTCTTAGAAAGGTTTCAACGGTTAGTGTCATTATCACTGTAGCTTCCTTTCGTGTGGTCCACTAGAGCTGTGAATCTACTTAAGTGCTTGATTGATACTTAAAATAATATGCTAAAAACAATTAACGGTGTGGATAAAACATAAACATCACGGTGGGTCTCACAGAGCCCTGAGGTAGGACGCAATCCGCGTCCGTCACTGGCCAATCCGTTTCCACAAGGTTGCAACGGGCGCGGATTGGGTACTAGCCCTACCACGACCTAGTTAAAGACGGGCGGTCGTGGCAGGGCTCTGTGGATCCCACCATGATGTATGTTTTTTGTCCACTCCGTCCATCCACTTTTATGGATCACTTTGGGGAAGGATCCTAAAAAGGAGGCAGATCAAACATTCACGTGGATCACACCAAAGGAAGCATATTCACGTGGATCACACCAAAGTAAGCATTGGTGACAATGACGCCCACTATCGAAACCCTAGTAGGCCCACCGTGATGTTTATTTGCCATCAAATCTATTCATAAGGTCATGTGAACATGGAAGAAGGGAAAACATAAATATCAGCTTGATCCAAAACTTCATCGGCCCATAGGAAGTTTTCAACGGTGAGCCTTCAATTTCCACTGTTTCATGTGGTGTGGTCCATTTGAGCCTTCAATCTGCTTTTTTTTTTTTTTTTTTTTTTCCCTTAACTCATTAGCTAAAATGATCTGTGAAAATGGATGAACGGCATGTATAAACACACACATCACAGTGGGCCCCACAGAGCCCATAACAGGACCGTCCGTGTAGAGCTAGGTCCTGCTCGGGGTGGTACTGGTACCCAATCCGCGTCCGGTTGCAACTTGGGCCGGGTCGGGTTGAGGCCTCGGGCTACCCGACCCCGACTTGAACGCAACTCCACATACAGCTTTTTCAGTAATCTCCTGTATCACATCCAACGGTCCTGTTTCAGTAAACAAGTGTCCACTAATCGGATGATAGGATATATGCCAGCGTAGCATATGGGTGAAATATCCAAGCCATCCATCATGTGGACCTCACCGTGTAGATGCTATTGCAGAAAGAAAAAGGTGGTCCACTTACCAGATGTGCCACAATATTAGAAAAAAAAAAAAAGGATGGGTTAGAAAACTTCCGCCAATTGCTTCAGAACCGTGCATTTGTACAGTTAAGCGTGGCCCACCTGAACAGTGGACCAACCTGATTCTTGGGAAAAGAAATCTACACAGTGGAATCCTTCTGATGGATGGCTTGGATATTGCACTTATCTGGCACAATGACACATAATTTAGAGTGGTCCATTGGGGTTCTTGATCATGGACACTTCCAAACAGATGCCATTGGGATTGCCACGTCAAAGATTTATGCTGCATCATGTCGGACGTGGATTTCCTGGGCAAGGATTCTGAGTGGGGCCCACTGCAATGTTTGTTTGAAATCCAACCCGTTCATCCGTTTTTAGAGCTCATTTTAAGAAATTTGACCAAAAATAATGTGGATCCAAAATTCAAACGGGCCACACGAGAGGAAAAAGTGGGGATTTAGTGACCACCGTTGAAATATTTATATGGCCACAAAAGTTGCGTACGAGTCTAAGTTTCTTGTTTTTTCACTTCATCCCGGTAAAAATGACCTTATAAACGGTTTGGATGGCATATAAACATCAAGGTGGAGCTTAGGAAGATTTCAACGGTAGGAATTCCTTTCCCCACTGTTTCATCTTGTATGGCCCAATTGACTTTTGGATAATCCTCATTTTTGGTTCCATGTCCTAAAATAACCTCAAAAAATGGATGGACGGGTTGGATTTCTCACAAACATCGCAGTGAGCCCCACCCATAATCCCTTTGCAGGAACTTCGTCACAAGGCCAGGGGTTTCTGGCTTGGCTGGACTTAATTTTCCAGCCTGGAGCCTGCACATGATCACGACCTGGGCCCAAGTTCGGCAGCGTTTGCTATAGAGGCCCAACCACAGCTAGATCCAGACCCATTAGTGGATGCGTTGGGGTGGGCCTGCTCTAGACTGTCTATCAAACACGGTCTTTCGCGTCATGCCCGAGTTGAGGGTAAATCTGAATTGAGTCGGGGTCAGACCCTGTTTCAACGCGGAGGTCATGGGATCGAGTAGCCATGTGGGACTTGGGCCTCATCAACATGGTCAACTACAAAATACTTTGACCTCCACCTTTAAATATGCTGGGCCATTCTGGGCTACCTTATTGGGCCATGAGACTAATAAAAGCTCATGTCCAAAGCAACAACCCAATACATAATTACAATGGAAACAGCAACCATAGTCGCCATCTTCATATCTGGTTCACATTTAATAGAGGTCTACGGGCTCATATAGTTGCTTGTCCCTATTTTTATTCATGAACCACTATGAGTAATTCATCAAATTGGTTAGACGTAAAATAATAACATTTGAAAATTCTTAATTCATTAATAGTAGGGAGGGATTTATGTCACAAAAAACAGAGACTAGAGCAAGCTTTGGATTCAAAGCTGGTGTTAAAGAGTATAAATTAACTTAATATAAAATCCATTCCATGGTCAATGTGACAGCCAAATCAGGTGGAGCATGGTTTTAAGACTGGCCGACTCGGATTCAAAACACCCACCTGACTTGGCCAAGTTGAGCAAAGTCACACCCTATTTTGAATTAAGATTTTGAAAATCTCAATATTAATATGGCAAAAATACATTACACCATATTGTCACAATAATTCAAAATCTTGACAGACTTTTATAATATTGTGTTTTTATCCCGATATCAACGCAGTATTAACTTGAAATGTAGTAAAAACCTTCAAATTTTACTATATAAATATTTCTTTTAGTTTTAAATTGATTCATTAATTTACAATACCTACCAACCAACAACAAGGTATCAATACCTACGATGGGATCGAAATGAGCACCCATACTTACATCCATTAAAGTTTTGGATAAAGTGATGAGTACCGACCTGTACCACTATCACTATAAAACACCGTTGGATATCAGCCATCAGTGGATCACACTCGTTGGAAAACCAAAGCATTTCTCTTCCACTCTTCAGCTTCCTTTTTAGGCACTTTTTGTGAGGGGCCCACTATAGTGTGTGTAGGCCATCTAACCCAAGCATTAATGGTCCACACCATAAATAATAATAATAATAATAAAATAAAAAATAAAATAAAATGGACAATCGCCCAGGAAACTACTTCCAAATTCACTCAATGGTCCACGTGATGGTGGGATCGGCTAGAACCATAGAGCACCCATCCCACTTTCTTCACGGCTGACTCTGTTGGATGGGTTGGATAGCATACATTTGCACAAATCACAGTGGACCCCACATACAAAGTGTTGTACAATAAACTTATGCTACAATGTTGTGACGACCCGTCATCTTTTTTCTATAGTTTTGAGAATTTTTTTTTTAAAAAATGCTAATCACTATTAATTATTAATAATTATTGTTTTAAATTAATTGGAATATGGGTCATACATATATAATATATAATACAATCTGGTTTGAACCAAATTAAAGTATAGGCAACGAAATACCAACACTCAACCCAATTATTAATCAGGACCCAAATATGCATAAAGGCTTTTTCAAGAGCTGTCTGGGGTTGAGACAATGGGATCCGCTCTCACCTTTCTGTTTGTGATTATTGCTGGGGTGGATGATTGAAACTTACACCTATACCTATTTTACTACTTCCATACCCGGCCCATGACGGGCCAGGCTTAGGTACCCATTGGGCATGTTACGTGTCAGTGTCAATGGGCCGGTCTCAAGCCTAAAAATTAGAATTTTGAATTGGGCCGGCCCAGCCCTAAACAGGTCAAACTCGGGCCGAGACAGGTTCTCCGTAACACGAATCCGAATACATACAGCAGGAGTATGGCATTGAATACATACAGGGAAATCCCAAAAAGGATAGAGACAGACTGCGTATCATCCATCACGCTCTTCCGGAGTATCCAAAAAAAAATCTGTGAGCTTGAGGGTAGTGGTGGCAATGGGCTGGGTACATTCCTTAGGCTGTCAACGGGCTTATCTCTGAAAGTGCAGAAATTGCATAATAAAATTCAAGTAAAATTAAACTGTCTAAATTATGGGTTCCAGTTTAGACATATCATGAAACACTAACAAATGGTTATTTGATCATCCGACCATCAGATCGGTGGACAATTGATGGATGGTTAAAAATGAACAATATCCCATGCTCCTATTTCAAGAAACGAGTGCCCACCAATCAGATGTTAGGATTGTTCAGCCAATCTGATTTTCATGGGAGCGGATTAGGTGAGACCCCGGAACTACCGAGGTGGGTGGGACCCTGACTGTGCGTCTTACACTGAAGTATGTGCCCTAAATCCACACCATCTAACCATTTTGAAATCTCATTTCACGGCATGATCCCAAATATGAAGCTGACTCAAATCTTAGGTCAACCACACCACAGAAAACAACCATGATTGAATCTCCACCATTAAAGACTTCATGGATTCCACATGAATGTTTATTTTGTTGGCGTGAGCTGTAAACAATCAATAGAGTTGTTGGAGTGAACTAAACAACCTAGAGAGATTTTAGCATGGTAAACAACCAAGAGAGTTGTTGGCATGAGCTAAACAACCAAGAGAGATTTTAGGCATTTTGAAATTTGTAAACATCCCGTAGCATGAGTGTAGGAGACAAAATTGTATAGGAAAGAGGTTTTATTTTTTTAATTTTATTTTATGTATATAACCTACAATTGAATGAAAAAAGATGAATGAGAGAATTTTTTGACATGGTATCAAAGCCAAACGAGTTTTGACTTCCTGTATTACAACCTTAACTATACCTCCGTTCATGGCGGACTCTACTGATCCGAACTCCTCTGGTGGAACGTCCAATCTCTTTGACTCTATCCTTGAATTGACTACAAGGATGACCAAGGTTTTGAACAGCGCTCGGACCCCGACCATCACCACTGAAACATCCGCTGCTCCGATCGGCATTAAGTTGGATGGTTCCAACTATGCACTGTGGTCCCATGTTGTCGAGATGTATATCTCTGGCAAGGACAAACTGGGGTATATTAACGGCGACTTTCCCCAGCCGCTACCAACTGATCTCTCCTTTTGCAAGTGGCGTACCGATAACGCCATTGTTAAAGGTTGGTTAATTTCTTCCATGGATTCGTCCTTAATTGACAATTTTATTCGGTTTCCTACGACAAAAGCGGTTTGGGATTCCATTGCCACTACCTTCTTTGATGGTAGTGATACCTCACAAGTGTATGATCTTCGACGGCGTGTGACACGACTGAAGCAAGCTGCTGGCTCACTGGAAAAATATTACACTGAGTTGCAGGGTTTATGGCGTGAAATTGATTTCTGCCGGCCAAATCCTATAGAATACTCTGTTGATATTCAGCACTATAATCGGATCATCCAGGAAGACCGTGTTTATGTGTTTCTGTATGGTATTGATGATCGGCTAGACAAAATACGGGCTGATGTTTTACAAATAAAATCGTTTCCTACTGTCGAGCAGGCGTACGCGCATGTTAGACGGGAAGCTATTCGACAGCAAGTTATGACTTCCCATGACACCGATGGGCTTTAGGGAGCTGTCTTGACCTCCAAAGCCCTTACGTTAAGCACTTCTGCCCCTGGTAAATCTTCCAAGACCCAGAATTCTACTGATGCGAAAAAATGTTCTCAATGTGGAAACTAGAAACACACACGTGAAAACTGTTTTAAGTTGCATGGGTACCCTGATTGGTGGCATGATCTTCAAGCCCGTAAACGTCCTGATGGAACCGGAACAAATGGAAGTTTAGGCACAGTTGTTGTTGTTGCTGCAGAGCCTCATCTTTCTCTTATACAACCAGTTGCAACGTCCATGGATGCTCCTCCCAACTTGAACTCAGGTATCCCTGGTCTTGCTCTTCTTACCTCTCACAGAGATGCGGACTGTAGTGCATGGCTTCTCAACTCGGGGGCCACTGACCATATGACATTTGCTATCTCGGACTTCTCTCAGACCTCTCTTCCGCGACGCACCAACATAGCCAATGCAAATGGTGTTATCTCACCAGTCACTGGAGCTGGCTCTGTGACCTTATCTCCATCCTTGCATTTATCTAATACTTTACTTGTTCCGTCTCTATCCCATAAATTGTTGTCTATAAGTCAGCTTACTACAGACCTTGGGTGTGTTGTACTTATTTATCCAAATTTCTGTCTTATTCAGGATATTCTCACCAAGGAGATAATTGGACGTGATACTAAGAGGGGGGATTATATTATGTGGAAGATATCAGTATCGGCCGGGCCAATAACATGAACCATCCACATGCTGATAAAGAGACACTACTTTAGTTGTAGCATCGACGCTTGGGACACCCATCTTTTCCTTATTTGAAGCATGTTTTTCCTGATCGGTTTAAGCATTTACAGGCATCTGATTTGAAATGTGACACTTGTATTTTGGCTAAGAGCCATCACGCTACTTATCCATTAAGCATGACTAAAAGTGACACTCCATTTGCGTTAATTCACACTGATGTATGGGGGCCCTCACCTGTTACTAATCTGTCTGGCTTTCGTTGGTTTATTATTTTTATGGATGATTGTACTCGTATGACATGCCTCTACTTAATGAAACACAAAGATGAGGTTCTCAGTGCTTTTAAAACATTCCATGTTATGGTTAGTACTCAGTACAGTGTCACCATGAAGGTTCTCCGCTCTGATAATGGTGGAGAATATGTCAATCAACACCTTAAAGCGTACTTTACTCAACATGGTTTAATTTATGAAACGTCATGCTCACAAACACCTCAACAGAACGGTGTCGCCGAGAGGAAGAATAGACATGTTCTTGAGACTGCTCATGCTTTGCTTCTCGGTGCTCATATGCCCAAATATTTTTGGACCGATGCCGTCTCAACTGCGGTCCATCTTCTCAACCGAATGCCTTCCAAGGTTTTATCCTTTAAGACACCACTACAATGTCTTTCTACTTATGTGTCACTACCTACCGCACTGATGCTTCCTCCTCGCGTCTTTGGGTGTGTCGTCTATGTGTATCTCCACAAGAACCAGCGCACTAAACTTGATCCATGTGCACGTCGATGTTTGTTTTTGGGCTATGGCGTCCATCAAAAAGGGT
This sequence comes from Magnolia officinalis, assembly GCA_021015155.1. Taxonomy (NCBI): domain Eukaryota; kingdom Viridiplantae; phylum Streptophyta; class Magnoliopsida; order Magnoliales; family Magnoliaceae; genus Magnolia; species Magnolia officinalis. The sequence goes on along the minus strand of JAJHSJ010000003.1, from coordinate 84,863,495 downwards.
ACCGGTGCTATGATCCTACCACTCGCAGACTCTATATGACTATGGATGTCCAATTCTTGGAGACTGATATGTTCTTTTCATCTCCGGCACCTACTTCTACTCTTCAGGGGGAGATACATAATGAAGAGTTGAATTGGTTCCAACATGAGATGCCGAATGATAACTCAGGCGTTGTGAACTGTGAAGCCAACTGTGAAGCCGAGCCGCAAGAGCATGGTGGGCCGAATGATAACTCAAGCATTGTGAACTGTGAAGCCGAGATATATCTTAATGTAGAGCATGCAATATCTGAGACCGAACCTATATCCCCTCCCTCTGAAGTGTCAGCCGAATCATCTCCTGAGAATACTCCTGAGGTAAGTACTGTTATTACACCCTTAGATACCGGTGATATATATAGATGCATCTGCAGGATATGTCTTACCTCACAGGTACAACCGTGGCAAGCCACCTGATAGATACTCTCCAGATATTGAAAAACGAAGCTCGAGGTATCCAATTGCTAACTATGTATCCACCAAGGAACTCTCTGAACCTTTCAAGAAATTTGCACAGGAACTCTCCATATGTCAGATTCCTACCAGCATTCATGAGGCATTGGCAAATCCAAGATGGACCCGAGCTATAGAGGAAGAAATGAAGGCGCTACTTAAAAATAATACATGGACTCTTGTTCCATTACCTGAAGGAAAACAAACCGTGGGGTGCAAATGGGTGTTCTCCATTAAACACAAAGCAGATGGATCTATCGAACGGTGCAAAGCACGACTAGTAGCGAAGGGATATACGCAGATGTATGGTGTCGATTATCAGGAGACTTTCTCACCTGTGGCCAAGTTGAATACAGTTAGGGTGCTATTGTCTCTTGCAGCAAATCTTGATTGGCCTTTGCATCAATTTGATGTAAAAAACGCTTTTCTCAACGGTGATCTCCAAGAAGAGGTTTATATAGATGTTCCTCCAGGTTATACAACATCTTCAAAGAATGGAGTGGTGTGTAAATTGTAGCGAGCGTTGTATGGACTGAAGTAATCACCACGAGCATGGTTTGGAAGGTTTAGCTTGGCAATGAAGAAATATGGCTTCCAACAAAGTAACTCTGACCATACTTTGTTCTTAAAGCATCAGTTGGGCAAGGTAACTGCTTTGATAGTCTATGTAGATGACATGATTATTACATGAGATGATGAAGAAGAAATCTCTCTGCTTCAAAAGCAATTAGCAACTGAATTCGAGATGAAAAATCTGGGAGGACTCAAGTATTTCTTGGGAATTGAAGTTGCCAGGTCTAAGCAAGGTATATTTCTCTCCCAACGGAAATACATATTAGACTTGCTAACCGAAGTAGGGATGTTGGAATGTAACCCTGCAGACACCCCTATGGTTCACAATCACAAGCTTGGAGAATACCCAGACCAAGTACCAACAGATAAAGGAAGATATCCAAGGTTAGTTGGTAAACTCATTTATCTCTCTCATACTCATCCAGATATTGCATACGCTATAAGTGTTGTAAGTCAATTTATGCATAATCCAAGTAAAAGTCATATGGAAGCAGTGATTCGAATACTTCGATACTTGAGGTCATCCCCGGGCAAGGGGCTTATGTTCTCAAAACATAACAATCAGTCGATGGTTTATGGATACACAGATGCGGATTGGGCAGGTAATATCACTGACAGAAAGTCCACCTCAGGATATTTTACATTTGTTGGGGGAAATCTTGTAACCTGGAGAAGCAAGAAACAAAAAGTGATAGCTTTGTCAAGTGTCGAAGCTGAGTTTAGGGGAATGACTAAGGGTCTTTGTGAACTCCTTTGGCTAAGAAAGCTACTCACTGGAATCGGATTTGCCCCCACTTCCGAGATGGATCTCTTTTGTGACAACAAAGCTGCAATTGCCATTTCTCATAATCCTATTCAACATGATCGTATTAAACATGTAGAGGTAGATCAACATTTCATCAAAGAGAATCTTGAAGAAAAAATAATTAGGTTTCCATTTGTGAAATCCAAAGATCAGTTGGCGGACATCCTTACAAAAGCTGTATCTAGCAAGGACTTCTATAACTCACTTGACAAGTTGGGCATGCGAGACCTCTATGCATCAACTTGAGGGGGAGTGTTGGCGTGAGCTGTAAACAACCAATAGAGTTGTTGGAGTGAACTAAACAACCTAGAGAGATTTTAGCATTGTAAACAACCAAGAGAGTTGTTGGCATGAGCTAAACAACCAAGAGAGATTTTAGGCATTTTGAAATTTGTAAACATCCCATAGCATGAGTGTAGGAGACGGAATTGTATAACAAAGAGGTTTTATTTTTTAAATTTTATTTTACGTATATAACCTACGATTGAATGAAAAAAGATGAATGAGAGAATTTTTTGACATATTTGCCATCTAACCTGTTGATAAGGTCACTAATGCATAGATGAAGAGACCCCATAAATATCATCTTGATCCAAAGCTTTTGTGGCCAACAAGAAGTTTTCAATGGTCAATCACCATTGTTTCCTGTACTATGGTCCATTTCGGATGTGGAACTGCTTCTTTTTTTCTTGTTTCTTTTTTTAAAATAAAAATAAAAATTTATCATGCCCAAAATGAGCTTTAATTCAATACAGATGGACGGCATGGATGTAGTCACATACATCACAGTACAGTCAGGGGTCCCACCCATATGGGTGGATCTGGGGTCTCACCTAATCCGCTCCCGAGTTTCAAGGCCGGTCCAGGTTGGGTCCACATTAAATAAATGGGGTTTAGATGTTGGGCCCACCTAAATGGATGGATTAGATCACATGGGCTATCTTACATGTGTATTGGACTTGTTGATGTTGTTTTTGGCTCGCCCCCTTTAGTAGCACTCGAGAACCTGCACAAGGAAGAAACAAAGGTGACCCTGGCTTGACCAGGGGACCTTCCGATGCTAAAGTCAGAATCTGGGTCCAAGAATAATAGTGTTGGGGTGAGAACGTGTGTGTACCTTTCTCTCATCGGCATCTTCATTTATAGAGGTGAGGTGCTCCGGAGAGCTTTCCTAACCAGCGGAGTAGATGTCTATCTCATGTGATTCCATAATCTTTGATATCCCTAGTTCCTCGGAGATTCTAATTTATCTCTTGAAAATCTCGGGTGGAGATGTGGAGTTTCAATAGGTAACTTCCAACAGGGGAGTCACAAAGCTCGATCACTACCGTATAGGGGTAGATCATGCAATAAATCTCCATCCGCTCTATTGACTGACCCATGTCATGGGTCGAACTAGGGTTTGGATGAAACTGAGGCTCGACCAACTGGGTGGGTCAGCTTTATCTTCCCTCTGAAAGATCCTCGCTGGGACCTGGAGGTATATCCCCCTCTCGGAGGTTTTGCTTTGTGGCTCAGGACATGTAAGCCACGGTCGGGCTCGACGCCACGCGATCTGAGCTATGTCTCTCCATTTAGCGTTCAGGGGTATGAGATTTATTCAGACTCGGTACCCAACGAGTCTGAGCCATTGCTCCATGACTCAGTTTATTTCCCTTCTCAATTCGACCTTCAAGCCGAGTTAGGGACTTGTGATATTTTTTCCCCTAACAGTGAGCCCCCTTACTCCTTGTGTCATCTTGAGGCGGTCGAGGAGTAATTTGGAGTTGGGTCGGATTGCACGTGGACCGAGCTTATGATGAAGCATTTATTGTTCGTAAGGCGGTTGTACGGTTATCGAGATACGCCGCTTCGTTTAACCACGCGTCAGTTCGTTTCTCAAGGCTGCACAAGCGGGAAGACCGCCATTTCAGTGGCAGAACGTATGGCAGAAAGACACGTGGCTAGATGCTCAATGGCGTTTCCGATCATCGTGTGAGGTGCTGCCACGTGTCAGGCCGGGTATTCGAGGAGGCGTCGATTCGACTCTTCCATTAACGAAGGGGCCACGTGGCACGACTATAAATAGGGACGCCCCATGGTTTGACCCTAGCCATTTTTGCGCCCAATTCCGCTTTCAATCTTTCTACTTCCCTTCTCCTTCTCTCTGCGATTTCTGGCACTTCCTCCCTCTCCTCTGTGATTTCCGGCGTTGTTGCATACCTCCGGTGAGCTCCTTCCTCCTCCTTTTCTTTTATTTTCAGCAATGTCAGGCCCAGCAAGCCCTCGGGAGGGAGAATACAGTGGCGAGGGTGAAGCGAGCCGCTTTTGGGCGGTGTCGGAATCACCTTCGTTGTTAGTGGAGGTTGCTGTAGAGGCAGATGCATCATTCGCAGAGGGTATCGGACTCTCCGGCGGAAAGGCCGGTGACATTGTCTAGAGAGTCGGATCCATCTTCAAGACAGGAGAAGGCAGAAGGTTTTTCTACCCGATCTGACCCCTCGACCGAGAAAGAGGTTGAAGTCGAGGAAGGGGCTAAAGGGCCGGTGCCTTCCGTCCTGACTGCAGATGACCTTTTAAGGATTAGGATCGGATATCACATCCCGAGCTCAGTTATTCTGGGTCTTCCTCGGCCTGATGAACTACCTGATCAGCCCCCTGCGAGGGCAGTTGCGATCTTCCAAGTCGCGATGCAGTGCGGTCTCCGCTTGCCGCTCTAGAGAATAGCTCGGAATATGCTGGGTAGCCTCGGCATGGCTCTGAGGCAGGTCATTCCGAATGGATGGAGGGACTTATTCGGTTGCGCGGTTCTCTGGGCCGAGATGAAGCAGCCCGAGTTAACCGTGGAAGAATTTCTCCATCTGTATTAAATACGGCCAAACTCCCAGCAACCTGGCTGGTATTACTTTTGCTCCTGGCGGAATACCGGCGGGGCTTTAATAACTGATCCCCCTTCTTCTAACAAACATTGGAGGGATTGGTGGTTTTGGGTCATGGGCCGTTGGAAAACGGCCGAGCCAGGGCCCTTCCAACCCTTCGTTCAAGTTAGGCAAGACCAGATCACAATGAACTTGGGCTTGTCATGCTATGCGCATGCCAAGGCCAAGCTTTGTGCCCAGCCTCAACCTCACCCATTACCACCCCAAATCACAGCACACGTGTGCAAGATCCAATCATTAGGTGGGGCCAGCAGAGAGGGATAAGCCAATCCATTAATCAGGTGGGAAAATTTTCAATTCCATAAAGCATCTAAATGCAGCATTGAACTTATCATCCAAATCAGTTTTCGTGCCAGAACATATCACTACAACTTTTGGTGACATACCAACTTTTCGACTAGCATGACAATTGTGCAGGGTATCTATGCCATGAAAAAAAGTAGACCCCACTATGAAGATCACCCTTCTCGAAAATCAATTTGATTGACTCATTAGGTGGGCCATACATAATGTTGAGCCAAACCATCAATTGCCTGATGGTACTGATAATGGCTTATCTGATTAGCAGACCCATAATTTTCTGCACTTTACCTTTTCTTCTTCCATACATTTAGTAATTTTGCTCCATCCAAGATAAGTTTACTTCTTGATGTTAGCAATAGAAAATAATAAACCATCAAGTTGCTGTCTCTGACCACCCTAGTATATCCCGTCTCCACTGGACAATGCATGTGGTGTGATGTGTATTAGGCAATTGTTACTATGGCCCTACGATTGCTGTGTGGACCATATGAAAGCTTTTGATTGTTCTCATCTCTATTGCAGGAAAATCCTTTTCAACTCAGTCGTCCAAATAATGACAAATGTGGCTGTGCTTCATTTAGAAGGCAAAAGATAAGATAGCGACTGCATGAGCACGCTCATCCTAGCAATTTTTTTTTTTTTTTTTCGTTAACTAAGCCATGTGGCTTCATGAGAAGAGAAAGAGTATAGTTTTGTAGAATGCTCAATAACCTTAATTAGGGTGAGATGATGTATTATATACTCAATAATTATAAAAGTGCTCTTAGGCTGACATATACTTTGTTGTGTTTATGTCAGATGTATATATTCAAATATTCTTTTAAACTAATGATTGCTATGGTGGCATTGGTTTATCTTTGAATAAAAGAAACTGAGAAACATCAGTAGAAAAGGTAGGATCCTATAAGTATGGCTTGATTCCATGTGTGAGGTGCTCAAATTAGCATTCCTATAAGTAAAACAGATGAGAGGGAAGTCATGAACTGACAATAAAATGAGCTTTGATGGAAAGGCAAAGAAAGAACCTTGTTTCTCCCTTGAGTTTTGGATAAACTTCCAAAGCAGAGACTTGACTGGATCCCTCAATAATTTCAAGAATTCTAGGCCCACTTAGATAGCTTGTTATGTACCTAATTATAAAATTTTAAAATGATGCATTATGCTTAACCGTTTGGAACACACATTAGGATTATAATCATAAGGTATTATGCATGCATCATGACTTCTTTTCATCATTTTTAAAAACCTGAAGTAGAATTCTGAGCTTTAAGTCATTTTCATACTCTCTTCCTCTCTCTCACGTCTCTCTCATCCTCTCCCTGGTGGTACCCACACCATGTTTAGTCCAAACGAGTGATAGGATCTCCCCTGTTGTAATTAATATGTACTGCTCCTTTTTCCTATCCAGGATCGGATGGACAATCGACTTTAGTAACTTTTAAAGTCAAGTCTCGTTTTTTTGGTTGGGTTTTGCAAATTTCCAAGGAATGGGGCCCGAGAATGGATGGATTAGGTCTAGATTTTAACTGATTTGTTTGGGCTTGCCTACTTTATTACAAGGTTTTGTTTTGCACAACCCAAACTCAAGGGGACCATTAAATTAGAGCTGGCAGCGGTCATTGACTCTGGTAAATCCATGGGCCAGATGTCCAGTAGTTATTCTCAAGTCACGCTTATTGATGATGAAAAACGAGTTTACAACTCTTTAAATAAGGCGACGAACCCTAGGGAGAAGTTTCGGAATCATACTATAAATGAAACTCCTAGAAATTGCAATTTACTATAAATAGTAAACTTACTATTTATAGACGGTCATGATTCGTACTAGTGTGTATGGTTTTCGGCCAAAAATAGTAAGTGTCCTATTTGGCCGAACCACGATGTTCCCCTAACTATTCTAATCACTTTTAATGTTGGGCGCAACTTCTAAAGCCCAACAGATGAAGAGTTATACTCAACCTAAAACTTACTATAAATAGTAAAAACAAAATTAAAACAGGTATTCAACAGTCGATCTGATATGTATTTCACAAATTTGGCATGCATAACATGGCATTGCTAAAGTAGCTCGTCTTACCCCAAAATCATATGTGGTACGTCCAATAGCTCATCCCGATTTGCGAGATATGTCCGTCTTAAGTTTTGTCGGTCCGGTATCGATTCCCTAGTGGGGGTGGCTAACAGTGAAGTGTGAACTGATAGTGGGTGTACTAACAAGCTAACAAAAAAAAAAAAAAAAAAAGTTCTGATGGTCCAAATCACTTCTATCGTCAACCAGGCCTTTTCTGATCCATCTTGGCCATGAAAGTGTCCGTGACCCGCTCTACATCACGAAGTCACCCATGTTTTCAGTGCTGACAACCACCAAATTGGATTACACTCAACCTAGTTCACGTGGACCTACACAAGCCCTTAATCCAGCTTGGGCTCAAGTCATATTCGCCTGATCCATTCTTCCTAGCCTGGCCTTAGCAAGTGTTTTGTCCTATAAATGTACATTCCCATTGCAGGTTAGGCAATGCTTGCATCTTGCACCTAAATAGCTGATTTTTATTTTTACAATGTCTATATCACCTTGCATGTGAGATCCTCCTCTCAACGGATGCATTAGGAACATTCGGCATCAATTTTTAGGTTGGGTCAAACCGATCCTAGTAAAATTGGGCTTGTGGTGCTAGGCTCATGTCAGGGTCAGGCTTTGTGCCGGGTCCAAACTCGACTTATTGACACCCCAAATCACAACACACGTGTGCAAGATCCAATCATTAGGTAGAGCTAGTAGCAAGGAACAATCCAATCCATTAATCAGGTGGGCATACGTTCAATATCCTAACACATCCAAATGCACCATTGAATTACTTACCATCCAGATCATTTTTCACACTAGAACAGATCACTACAACTTTTGGTGACATGCCAACTTTTCGATTAGCATGACACTTATATGGGGCATACGTCGCAAGATTCCAACAAGTGGGCCCCAAATTAGATGGGTTTTAGTTTCTACTTTTAGAGTAAGTCTCTAATTTTGTTTAGGACATCGACAATTCAAGTATTGAAGTGATAAAAGTCCCTTGATATACATTGATACACCACACTCTAACAGCCTAAACTTTTAGAGTAAATGGTTATTTGACATCAAAGACTGGCCCCAGGGACTGGATAGTTTTGGGCCAAATTTTACTCTTAGAGAAAAGTCTCCATTTTGTTTGTACTGCTGTATTCCAACAAGTGGGCCCCAAACTAGATACATTTAGCCTTTAGATTTAGAGTCAAGTCTATAAATTTGTTTAGAGCATCAACAATTCAAGGAGTGGCCTTGGGGCTAGATAGTTTTGACCCAAATTCTACTCTTAGAGTTAAGTCTCCAATTGGTTTGGTAAAGTTATATTCCAATGAGTGAGCCCCAAACTAGATATATTTTATATTTTAATTTTAGAGTCAAGTATAATTTTGTTTGGAGCATCGACAATTCAAAGAGTGGCCTCAGGACTGGATAGTTTTGGCCCAAATTCTACTCTTAGGGTTATGTCTCTAATTTGTTTAGTAATGTTGTATTCCAATGAGTGGGCCCCAAACTAGATACCTTTTAGATTTTAGTTTTAGAGTCAAGTTTATAATTTTGTTTGGAGCATCCACAATTCAAGGAGTGGCCTTAGGACTGGATAGTTTTGGCCCATATTCTACTTTTAGGGTTAAGTCTCCGATTTGTTTGGTACTGTTGTATTCCAATGAGTGGCCCCAAACTAGACACATTTTAGATGTTACTTTTAGAGTCAAGTCTATAATTTTGTTTAGAGCATCGACGATTCAAAGAGTGGCCTCGGGATTGGATAGTTTTGGCCCAGATTGTACTCTTAGAGTTAAGTATCCAATTTGTTTGGTACTGTTGTATTCCAATGAGTGGCCTCGAACTAGATACATTTTAGTTTTAGAGTCAAGTCTGTAATTTTGTTTGGAGCATTAACAATTTAAGGAGTGGTATCGATACTGGATAGTTTTAGCCTCGATTCTACTCTTAGAGTTAAGTCTCTAATTTGTTTGGTACTGTTGTATTCAAATGAGTGAGCCCAAACTAGATACATTTTAGATGTCACTTTTAGAGTCAAGTTTATAATTTTGTTTGGAGCATCGACAATTCAAAGAGTGGCCTCGGGACTAGATAGTTTTGGCCCAGATTCTACTCTTCATTTTGCGTGGCACTGCTATGTTCCAATGAGTGGGCCCCAAACTAGATATGTACGTTTTATATTCTAGTTTCTAAAGTCAAGTCTATGATTTTTCATGGAGCATCAACAATTCAAGGAGTGGTCCTAGGATTGGATAGTTTTGGGCCAGATTCTACTCTTAGCATTAAGTCTCCAAGTCTCCATTTTGTCTCGTGCTACTATATTCCAATGAGTGGGGCCCATGTATTTATTGATTCAATTGTACATTTCAGGATAAAGTCTATTTGAAGTTTAATTTTGCATGGCCCGGGCTTTAGTGGAGCACTAAATTTGGAAAGGGAATGGGCCTGCAACTCAATTTGGTCAGCCCATGGGCCACCTGGTTCGGTCAGCTTCTAAGTCAGCTTAGAGTGATACATCCTTTAAAAAATCATCAAATGACATTTGATGGGATATATAAGTGATCCTTGTGATAAATTCCCTTTTATAAGTGATAAATTGATCCTTGTGATAAATTGATCATTTGATGGGATATATAAGTGAGCCCACTAATTCAAATTCCCTTTTATAACGAGAAACTGTTGAATGTAAACAATCAACTATTAATTTACATGCACATGTAGTGTACGAGCAATGTGTACAGTATTCTCCACATGTACAGTGGCCCCTATATATGTTGGCCATGCGTACATGGCCATATGTGTGAGATAGACATACATACATGGCCATATGTGTATAACAGGCCATATAAGATACAAAGAGAGACACATGATACAAAGAGAGGTACAAAGATGGATTACAAAGTATGCTAGGCATGATACAAAGCACCGTTGGGCTTCAGGCCATGCCCACTTTAGACTCAAATTTGGTTTGTGCATGGCCATGTTTGGGCCGGGCCCACACTTATGACCCATGGCCCACACCAGCCCCAGCAGAGTAACTCAAACCTGAGCTCGAAAAACTAATTAGGCCCGAACTCGATCCTGCCCAGCCAAATTTGGTAAAATCACTATTTTCCACTTACATGTTGTTAATATATCATTTGATCAAGTGAGGCACACATACACAATGAAATAGATGTCCAGAGAAGTGAAACCAGTGAGAATGGGTTGCTGTCTAACGGATGACTAGAATGGGATATTTATATTAGAAGAATTTAATAATCTTGGTATGAAACGTCAGATGAGTTGATTGGATGGTCTATACGCACAAAAGTGGACATCAAATATAACTTGGGAGTATTATAAAAATGAGACTTCTTATCTCAGCTATTTCACATGAAGTGTACCTACGGTTGAATCAGCCTGATTTTTGGCCCGGGTCCAAATAAAGAGCAGCACACCTGATTAACGGGGTGGATCTCATCCACATGAGCTTGAGCCAACCAACAAGAAAGAGTGGAGATTGAACATCTACTGTTGAAACATTCATGATGAGGACACAGGGTGTTCATGACAAATCTATTCAGTCCATCTGTTTTCTTAGTGAATGACGGTACAATGATGTTGGTGACAAATCCACTTTATCCATCTATTTTCCACCTCATTTTAAGGCATGGACCCAAAAATGAGGCCCATCTAAAGTTCAAGTAGGCAAAACGACTATGAAAGTATGGGAATTAAACGTCTGGCCGATGATGTTTTGACAAATCTGCCGAGTCATAGAGCCGCATGATGTTTTTGACAAATCTGCTGAGTCCATCTATTTTGGCAGCTCATTTTATTGCATGGCTCAAAAATGAAAACGATACCAATCTCCAGAGAGCCCACGATAAGAAACGGTGGTATGGAATGCTCACCATTGAAACATCTTGGGGCATCCTTGGCCCATTTTCAGTTTTTGATCTGCCACATTTTTAGGCCGACAACCTAAGTGAGCTAGAAAAATAGATGTACCAGTCAATTTCTCACAAACATTAAAGTGGCCCCATGTACGATCAAGACTAGGTTAACACGACAATCAATGTGAGAGCGAGAGATTGGTGGACATTTAAGTTGGAGGGTGAGAGTTGCTTGACTATAGGTGTGGTCTACAATGATGTTTGTGACAAATCTGTTCATTCTATCTATTTAATTTGCCACCTCATTTTGGGGCATGGGACCAAAAACAAGGCTGATCCGAATCTCAAGTGGGCTAAACAAACATGGAATATGCTCGGATTTTACTTTTAGATTCAAGTCTCTTCTTTTGCGAGGAGCATCGAGATTTCAAAGAGTGAGCCCTGGGACCATATGAGTTTTGGCTCAGATTTCAATGAGTCGAGTATCATCTTTTGTTGAGAACATCCAGTTCCAAGCAATGGGCTTGTCATGCCAAAGTCGTAAGTTTTTATCTTGCACAGCCCAATCTCAAGTAGAACAATAAATTAGGCTGGCAATGGGCCTGTGACTCTAGTCAACCCTTTAGCCAACTAACCAAGCTTGCTTATATCATGGGCTCAGGTGTACTTATTGGGCTATGTTTCGGTTTCAGCCTGAAAACAAAGGCTATTAAGGTAAATAAATCAGGCTATGGCTGACTCATTCCTATATCAATCCGTTTCTAGGATTCGCATAAGTGTTAACAAAAAGTTCCAATTCCCAAATATTACGAAGTTATTAATGGGCTTGAAATACAAGCCCTTAAGTAAATGGGTTGAAGGAGTGGTGCTTGGGCCTAATAATTTGTTATCAAGTGGGACTACATGTTAAATTCTAAACCCAATTAATAAACGGGTGAGGATCGGGTCACGGGTCCATGGGTTGTATACCTCTGTTTGGGGTTTGAATGGTTGATATGTTTCATAGAGGGCCACTAACCACAAACTAGTCCCTCCCTTCGCCACTCCGCATAAATTGTGGATGTGTTTGATCTTTGTAGAGGTGATGGTGATGATGACAAAGAGGAGATGAGCTCCCCAGGATGCCTTCCCATCATCACTTCAGTCACCCTCATCGCATAACCAAGCTCTGCAAGAAGGAAGACGGTTTAGTCATGTTCTTTCTCTTTGTTAATCATCAATAGCTAAACTCTTAAGCATATATCAAACTCACAGGGGTTTCTTAATCTAGGTTTCATATCTTCTAGGTTATTTTGCTTCTTAACCCCAAGGCATCTCTACAAATTGTGCATATACCAACTGCCATGTGTGTGGCACATATGGGAGTTGCATAAGATGTGCTGAACTTTTAGATGATCTTGCTAGTAAGTTAGGACGGTCTACTTATAAGGCATGCCACATGCATACATTGAATGTGTACTATTGGCATTTTTTTTCTCTAAACTATCCATTGTTTTCATGTGTTGGTGGCCTGCCTGATAAGAAGACCAGATTAATCATTGTGTTGGGTCATCTGCATGGTTAGGCCTACCTGTATGTATGCCTCATATATCCCAAACACATGAGAAGTTGGCATGTGTAATCTAGAGTGTATTGATGTGTCTATAGGTATCGTTGTATCTACACATTTCATTGGCAAGGATTGAGTGATATGGGCATGTTTCAAGAATTTCCAATCTTGGAACTTCTTTTGTTTGTGTGGGCCATTCACTGTGTGCGGCATCACATCAACTGTTTGGATCATAGAGATGTCTAACCCTTGTGCAACGGAGTAACCCAGGCCTTATGCATCATTTTCACATTTACTCGTATGGGCTAGACGCAATGAACTTTTTCAATCATTTATAAAATAGTGATGATTCATCCATCTATACTTGGTATCCATGTAAATCTATCCAGACCATCTGAAAATATTGCCCGAGTATATCCCAAAATTACACTTATTGGAGGATTCTATCCATCCAATTGGTGGCCAACAAATGGACAGCTATGGAAAATGGAGAGCGCCATGAATTTAATAGCTGATAACATATGGTTAAGTTGGTTTGGTAAGATGAATCCTGGTCAGTCTTACCATGCAGCCACATTACTTCCATCGTGCATAATGTAAAAATGATGGACCTCAAGTGCGGCAAAGGAAAAACATTCTTAACAGTATCTTCATTTGCATGGTTATATATTAGTTTTAAATACTCACAGATGCTTTACAATTTTTTAGTTAAACAAAGTTGCGGATTTGAACAATACAATCCCTTTTGTTTCTTTGCAAGGCCTCTTGCGACTGCTGGATTAAGTTACATGGGGAGTGAGTTTCGAGGACATCGATAATAGGATTCGATTTCATCGAACCACTTATCGATAAATCGACAAAGGCAGAAAACTTAGAGATTTTCCTTGTTCTATCCATTTTTTAAGGGTTTTATATACCTGATGTTTTAGGACATGGGATGTGAGGCTAAGTTTACCTTTTCCGAATTCGGGCACACATCCTGTTGAGGCAGATGCTTGAATGATCTTCCTATTGGGCTCACTTGTCTTGCTGACTCAACACTCACGCTAATTGACAAACCAGGGCACTTTCAGACCGCACCATAGGAAACTGTGGTGATTGAATGACCACCGTTAAAAACCTCTTGTAAGCCACAAGAGTTGTATAAGCTGATGATATTATATTTTCCCTTCATCCATGTTTGTGTGACCTTATCAACAGGTCGGATGGCAAATAAATATTATGGTGGCCCCTAGGAATTTTTTAATAGTGGGTGTTCAATCACCACTGTTTTCTAAAGTATGGTCCACCTGAGATTTGGATCTTCTTCAATTTTTGGCTCATGCCCTAAAATGAAATGGAAAACGGATGAACAATGGGTCTAGCACGTTGTGGAACCCGCGTGCTGTTCAGGACAAGTGCAGCCATAGATTGTCCCATCATTTTTCACAAAGTGGGCCCCACCTTCGATTATGGATGGCCAGAAAAAAATCCCCAAAATTCCTATTTTCGACATTCCACCCTAAAATCCCCAAATCCCTAATTGTCAATGAGAGAGAGAGAGAGAGAGAGAGAGAGAGAAATACCTCAACCGAGCTTTATAGAGAGAGAGAAGGCGTGCGTGGGTAGGGCTTTGGCAACAAGAGCGTCGGTGGAGAGCGCAGCGAGAGAGAGAGTGAGAGTGAGAGTGAGAGTGAGAGAGAGCGACAGTGAGAGAGAGAAAGAGAGTGAGAGAGATTGTGCATGTTCATTTATTTTCATGTAAATGAACATAAAATATGTTGATCGACGTAAGTAGTTGATACAATAAGTTGATTGATGTGTGCATGTTCATTTATTTTCATTGTCCAGACATGTGCTTCTTTTTTAACATTTTTTTAAAAAAATAGGTTGAACAGCTGCGCCATGTAAAGAATGAGCAGGTCTCAGAAGACCTTAGATGGCTAGCTCGGGGTCCTTGTACAACAAGAAGATACAAGGGTTTTATCATAAACGGCTTCAGGTTTCACACTAAAGACCGAGAAAAGAAAAGAAAAACTCAACATAGTGGAGTTGTGGTGACCGCAAAGACATCAAGGTTTGCGACTGTCAACGACAGAAACCCTGTTGCAGGAGATGTAACTTACTATGGTGTCTTGACAGACATAATTGAACTGGAATATTGTGGTGATCGGAAAGTTGTATTATTTAGGTGTGATTGGGTTAATGTTCTATCTCAGGGCAGGGGTGTCAGGAAGGATGGGTTGGGGTTCACGCTCGTGAATTTGAAACAGTTATGCCATTCTGGTCGACAGTTGTCTGATAAACCGTTTGTGTTTGCATCTCAAGTTGAGCAGGTGTTCTATGTGCAAGACCCTGTCGAGAAGGATTGGCATGTTGTGATGAAGGCAAAACCTAGGGACTTGTTTGAGATGCATGGGGAGGAGTTTCCCTAGAGTGCCACATTTGACAACAGTATGATAACTCATGCACAAACTTTACTATGTAATTTCCAACAAAAAATAGAAAATCTTACGAAAAATAAAAGACCAGTTACTAATAAATTAAACTATTAAAGCATGGAGAATGAATTAGCAACTAACCTGGAGCGATGTATCCATAACTGCCTGCGAGCGTGGTCCAATTGGACGATTCGGGCATCAACAATCTGGCAATGCCGAAGTCAGGGACACAGGCCTCAAATTCTGAATTTAACAGAACGTTATTGCATCATAGGTCTCGATGGACAATTGGCCAAGTGCAATCATGGTACAATATGTAAGATAATGCATGGGTGACACCTTTAATAACCTTCACCCTTATATTCCAATCCAACTGTGCAGCTCATTCATCATTGCTTAGGATGTTAGCCAAGCTTTCCCTTTCCATGTAATCATAAACTAGAAATGAGAATTGAGCATGGGAAAAAAAACCATAAATCTTCACAATGTCGCGATGGCAAATTTGTCGTCAAAACCCTCTGTCGCTTCCACGATGTATTCAAAAATAGCAATCCCATCATATTGAAAATGGATTACTGCTTTTCCTTTCAAGAACCCCTCTTTCTATTTTTCTTCTTATTTGATAATAAATGGAAGAAAAGCTGATGATTACAAATAAAAGAAACAAGACCACCAAGAGAGGAAGAACAATGAAGATGACAACTTGGCGGACTTTTCTTGCATCACCATGGCTTGTTGAAGGAGCATTGCAGGGTCTCAAACCTTGCACTTCACCACATAAGCCTTTGTTTCTTATGAATGCCTCTGCGAGAGCCTTCTGAAAGGACTTTCCAGTGTTCTGTTGCTGCTGCTGCTGCTGCTGCTTCTTCTTCTTCTTCTTCTTCTTCTTCTGCTTCTTCTTCTTCTTTTCTTAATTTATCCAAGGCACGTAAGAGGATTGACATAGATGCGCAACGACTGATCAGGATTTTCAATTATCCAAGGCAACTAAATTATATTCTTAATACCCTCCATTTTAAGTGGTCAAGGGTCAGGATTTTGTGTTCAGAACATCTCTCAGGATGGTGAAGATTGGCAGATTTGGGATGCTAATCCTAACTGAAATAGTTACAAAGCTGTCATTTCAGGATATTTATGGTAGCAGCAGGCCTGACTCAAGTTTCAGACCTCGTTTAGTTTAGTTTAGTTTTATTAATATTATTATCAATTTTGGAAGGTAGTTTCATGAAAAGTTGATTCAGATGATCAATTGTCTCACTGATCTGATGTTCTAACTAGCTGATTCATTTACATCAATTGTATGGCTAAAGTGAAAAATAATCAAATTCATCCAGAAAACATAAGAGGAAGAAAAAATTTCACATGGAACTCACTTGATCAATGAGGAGCTCCCAGTTTGATTAGCCTCAGCAATGACCGGTGTTTACCTACCTGGAATGGACCAGACTGTTGGATTGGTTGGGATCAGAAATCATCACTGAAACAGGACGGGTTTTGGCTGGGACTGAAACTCCTCGGTGAAACGGGTCAGTTCACTAAAAACACAAGTCAACCATTTTATTAAGAACATGCAAGTTCACCAGTCAAAGCTGAAACACAACCTGCATTTGTAACCAAAACATGCTAGAAGGATAATATTGCTAGTTGTTACTAAATAATTTTATCTATAATAGCAGATTCCTAAGCCAGATTAGGTCAGGAAGTCAAAACATCTATTAGGAAGTTAATAACCAGGCAACACGTGAACATTAGATTGATGTTTAACAGCAGCATCAGTAATAACTTGTAAATGCATTAGGTATATAAAAAATATGTAATGCTGACAAAAGACGAAAAGTTCATACAATTTGCAACATCTTGCAGGCCCTAAACCCATGATTTGAGTAGCGAAATGAAAGATGATGCATCTAGTTACAAATGAAAACTCAATTTCTAAAAATATTAGGTAAGACACAAACTGTTACTGAAGGTTTACCAAGATTGTGAACATTCAACATAAGACCAGCAAACCTATTTTTGCTCTTTCTGATTTCTTGGGCATTAGGTCTATCAAAAGGGTCAACAGAAATCCTCCTGCTTGAGCTGGAAAGTGCAACTGGCAAATATACAGAAAAGGAAAGAATGGTTTATCCCAACATCAAAACTTCATGCTTATTCGGCAATTTAAGATGTTGAAAAGTCTATTCTCTATAGAAGATAGCAATATCTCCAGTGTAAAAGAACCTAAAAAAAAAACAGAGAGAGAGAGAGAGAGAGAGAGAGAGAGAGAGAGAGAGAGAGAGAGAGAGAGAGAGAGAGAGAGAGACACGCAAAGACTACCTTCTCTGAAATAACACTTCAACCTCTGAGGCACATGACGTAAATACCTCATCCTTCCCATTCCAGTTGTCTTCCTCGTAATGGCCTTCACACTCCAGTTATCTGTTTCTTTAAGATAATCAGTAAACAACAAACTTACAGAATCTGCTAAAACTATATACATTACAAGAAGATAAAGAAAGGAATAAAAAACTGTGACCCATGAAATGGTCCATATGCCAAATGTTCTGAGTTTTTCTCATTGAATGTGGACATTTGCTGCACCCACAAGGCCACAAAATCTGGCTGACCAAAGACCTGACTACTCCAACCATCCATATTGTCTTGATTGATGATCTATGTCTGATCCAAAGTTTGATGAGATGAACAGCCAGATATATATTATGGGGCCCATGCGATCAAACAAATGGTCCTTGAATTCATAGGATTTATTTATTTAAATTAATTTTTAGGGTTAGACTGAGTCAGTATTGGTTCAACAAGTTTCCCTTTGGTATTTCGTCACTTTTTGGTGGGCCACTTTCTGGGCATAACAATATTAGAACGTCATGAGATTGGTCACTATCGAGCCAGCTTCAGAATGATCCCATGATCATACAATTCTGATACAGTTTATGTGAGGTACAACCAGTTTAAGATAAGCCTATATGTTTGTGATGAGATTCAAGGGCATTTTGGTCATTTCTTATTATATTAGGTTTTTCTTTAGTTGTCAAAGGATAACTGCCTCTTTGGCTTTGTGTGTAACAACACATTGTGGTTACTTTTAATAAAATTTCGTGTTTAGCGTGTTGATTCCCTTTTGGCATGTGTTGCCTCTGGTTGAAACATAGGAGATTGATTTATCAGTAGTTTTGACCAGTAGGCTGGTGGGAATCATTTCCACAGCGACTTCATCTTTGGAGACTATTCTACAACATTTCTAGCTAAAGATTTCAAAAGAATATGGATCCAGATCAGTCCATCACGTACGCATTTGCATTAACAAATGCATAGTTTTAGCTCAACATGGTGACAAAATTGTCCATATTCAGACCACTGTTGGAATGGATATCATAATCTTGTCATCAGGATTTTTGTGCTCATAAGTCCTATCCACATGATGGCCCACCAAATCTATGATCCTGATCAATGCACAAAAGTATCAAAAGTGTGATGGAGTTTTTTGTTTTTTTTTGGTTGGTATTGACATCATGAAATTCCAGGAAGCATGGATGTCATAGAAAACATTTCTCATACATCTTTGTGGGAAATGGGAAACAGAATTCCTCCTTTGACTTCTCCAATACAATCACCAACAAATGCATATTAAAAAAGTAGGGAAAAAAAAAAGATCCAAAAGAAAAGGAAAATGTAGTTGTCTCAATAAGCTTGCTAAATTATGCTCTAATGTAAAGTGCACAAAGTGGTGGACCAATCGACTCGCCTGACCTTAATTCTGATTTCACAAGAAAATTGCCATGTCACAAGTAGACAATCAACTTGGCTGCATTATTTTATTTTTTTCGAAAGCAACTTGGCTGCATTTTAACGAAACTGGAAACCAAAAGGATTGGTTTCTTCGTTGGGCCTGAGTTTTTCAACATCAAACATAGGGCTTGCGAGTCAATTACACTTTGGACATTATGTGCAGGAGTGAATGATAATGACAGAGGGGAGATAAAAATGCCATGACAACAGCATAGCCATTCATAAAAGCTAATGCATGTGTACATGTTCGTGCACTTTTCTATGCATATGCGTTTGAACAGAATATTCAGTCTGTCCAAATTCCTAAACATTAATTTGCAGAGACACAAAACAGTTAATATGTTAAACAGGAAAGAAAGGCCCTATGTCAACAAGGAAAAAGAGGTTACTTAATCCATGCACAATGCATGATGTTACGTGTTAGGCTGTTAGCTACCCACAAAAACTGGATGCAGGTGGACCCAAATGGATTGGAAATGTAACAAAAATATTACTGGTTGGACAATCTTAGCTGTCCAACTGCCCACCTACAAATGAGTGGTAGAAAAAAAATGGTGTAATGGACAGCACTCCTTACGAAATAGTTCAATTGGAAAGGTATAGATTCATCTCGTCTAGCAAATTTTAGGCTATGATCCTTCCATGGTGGGTCCATGAGATGAACAGTCCAGATCAAGGACTGGTATGACCTCTCCAATTAGCGTCATTACACCAGATAAGGAAATTAGTGTGCTGCACACAGGTTTCATTTCTCCCATAAGAAAGTGGCACAATAGGAGACATACGAAATAAAATAAAAAAACATAACTTAGGGGGTGTTTGGGAACATGGAAACCCTGAAATGAAATTGCTTTCCGTGGAAACCCGCTTTTTCTCCATTTGCCAAAAAAAAAAAAAAAAGAAAGAAAAGTAGCGTTGCAAACTAATTTCCATTTCTCAGATTTTCCTTGGAAAACTGTGCTGATTCATCTCTCCCAAAAAAGAGATATTGCTGACTTCTGAGTTAAAGAAGATAACATGAGGTGACAGTGTTACAAATATATTGATTTTATATATATTTTAATAATATATTATAATAAAGTATTTGAAAAAAATTGTTTACAAAACACGTTTTTCAAGGTTTTGGGAATAGTCCCACATGGGAAAGGGAAGAGAAGAAAATTTGGTTTAAATGAAAACAGTGGAGTATTATAATATTTACCTTCGTAGTCCGTGGACTATGGACCTTGCGTGTTCCAGTGCGAAGCACTGGAACACCCGCGCGCGGGCTCGGGCTCGGGCTCGGGCTCGGTGCGAGGGCATGGGCATGGGAGGCAGTGTGGCTGTAGAGGCTCTAGTGGCGCACTTTGCACTAGTGGCGCACGTCCGCATCGTGTCGCAGAGGGTCGCTCCTTTGCGACCTTGAGCGAACCGGAGCGAGACGTGTGCGATAAGTCCTCGAGACTGGAAAATAGAGCTGTTGCAGCAGATCTGTAACAGCTGTGCAATAAGTGCAGGGTCCAGCTGAAACTGCTACATGGCTAGCCCAACAGCTAGAAAACGGCTAGCTGTTGTCTCACAACAGTCAACATGCAGCAGATTAATGGTCCATGCACAACAGTCAGAAAACGGCCATAAAACGGCTAGTTTTCCAACAGCCAGAAATGGCTTAATAGAATTTAAGTCTCTGGACCATAACCCCCTAGCCACCATAGCCTATAAAAGGAGGGCCTGGATGGGTTTCCAAACCATCTCATAAACCAATCCAGCACTACCATACGAATTGAGAAAGCCCACTAATCCTCTCTAATACTACAGTAATTCCAGCAACAAGACAGCAAGGGTTTAACCATTGCTTGAAGAACAGACCAGCGGTGTGGTCTAGGACGGTTCAACTGAACCAATAGCTGAAGATTTGAATTGACCAGAGCAGTGGTCGAAACCATTTTTTCTCTTTCTTTTCTTTCTTTGGGATTTTCTCTATATTGTAATACTGCCAGAAATTGTGTAATTGAGTTCCAATAGGTGGGCCTTCGTGTTTGTTGAACGCAGACCCACACCAGGCTCGTCGTATCCTAGAAGCTATTTGCCTGAAACCTATCAGCTTACTCAATTAACTTGAGTAGGGGCAAATAACTCTTTAAGGACAGCGTTTTTCAGACGTGCTTCAGCCTGTCCTTATTTCTGATTATCGTGATTTTTCGGTTTCCATATTATACAGAAATTACATCGATCTGTATAAAATTTTCAACAATCTTAAAGCGTTATATATAATGGAAGCCAACAGTGTTTCATCCATCAAGTTGATGAATCAGGACTTGATACGTCTTGATCGGTTCGATGGAACCAATTTTACGAGATGGCAAGACAAGCTGAAATTTCTCCTAACGGCGCTGAAGATCTACTATATATTAGATCCAAATTTGCAAGCGCTGCCTGAAGCAACCGACGACGACACACCTGAACAGGTGGCCGCCCGCACCAAACGAGCCGAAGACGAACTCTTGTGTCGAGGACACATTCTGAACGCACTCTCCGACCGTCTCTACGATCTGTACCAACAGACGTCATCAGCAGAGGAGATCTGGGCCGCTCTGGAGTTCAAATACAAAGCTGAAGAAGAAGGTACCAACAAGTTTCTCATCGCCAGGTATTTTGACTTCAACATGGTAGATAACAAACCGCTGCTACCCCAAATCCAAGAATTGCTGCTAATAGTAAACAAAATCAAAGCGATAAAGATAGATCTTCCTGAATCATTCCAAGTCGGGGCTATAATCGCCAAATTGCCACCATGTGGAAAAACTATAGAAAGAAGTTGCTATATAAAACTGAGGACTACACACTGGAACAAATCCAGAAACACCTTAGAATTGAGGAAGAATCCCGTAACCGCGACAGAAAGAATGATAACTGGAATACCTCGTCCAAGATACATGCAGTAGAGAACTCTAATAACAAACATCCCGAGAAGGACAATTCCCTGAAACCCAATAAAGGGAAATTCAAGAAAAACACCCAAAAGAAGAACGGAAAGTTCAAAGGCCCATGCCATGTCTGTGGGAAAACCGGGCACTATGCTCGAGTATGCCGATATCGCAAGTCTAAACAAGTGGCAAGTGTAGTAGAAGAAGGCGATATAGTGGCCATGATCACTGAGGTGAATACTATCCAAGGCAAAGTTCCAGGATGGTGGTATGATACTGCCGCTACAATACATGTGTGCTACGACAAATCAACCTTCAAAACCTATGAGGAATTGACCGATGGTCAAGAAGTCTAAATGGGTAATGAAGTCCGATCGAAGGTCTTCGGCAAAGGAACTATTGAACTGATATTCACCTCTGAGAAGAAAGTGATTCTGACTAATGTACTGCACGTCCCAAACATGAGGCGAAACTTAGTTTCTGGGGATCTTCTGGGAAAACCAGGGATAAGGGTAGTGTACGAGTCAGGTAAACTGATTCTGTCTAAAAATGAAAATTTTGTCGGAAAGGGATATGCTTGTAACGGAATGGTCAAGTTTTCTCTAAATGAAAGTAGCACTTCTGCGTATATGGTTGAATCTGCTGGACTGTGGCATGATAGACTAGCCCATATAGGGTATAATACCTTGAAGTTCATGGCTAAAAATGGTTTAATCTCATATACAGATAATGAAACCGAAAAATGTGAAGTGTGCATACGATCCAAAATGACGAAAAAACCTTTTTCAAGTGTTGAAAGATCGTCTCAAGTGTTGGATCTTGTGTACAGTGATATCTGTGAGTTAAACGGCATTCTTACTCGTGGAGGTAAACGGTACTTCATAACCTTTATAGATGATTGTCGTAGATATGTATATGTGTACCTATTAAAGAGCAAAGATGAAGCATTGAACATGTTTAAAGTATATAAAACAGAAGTAGAGAATCAACTAAATAAGAAGATAAAAATTCTCTGAAGCGATAGAGGAGGAGAATACTTCTCAAATGAATTCGATAACTTCTGTGAACAACATGGACTGATACATCAATGTACTGCTCCATACGCACCTCAACAAAACGGAATAGCTGAAAGGAAGAATAGGACATTAGTAGAAATGGTCAACTCAATGCTGATAAGAGCAAAGTTACCACTAAGTCTATGGGGGGAGGCACTGCTTGCAGCATGCCATATTCTAAATAAAATACCATCTAAAAAGTATAAAATATCTCTATATGAAACATGGAGAGGTAGAAAACCTAACCTAGGATATCTAAAAGTGTGGGGGTGTCTTGCATACTGCAGAACCCCTGACCTAAAAAGAACTAAGTTAGGACCAAGAGCTATTAAGTGCGCCTTCGTAAGGTATGCACAAAATAGTAAAGCTTATAGACTTTTAGACATGGAGTCTAATACAATAATAGAATCAAGAGACGTTGAGTTTTTGAGAACTCACTATCCTTGAAGTCTAAGGATAATGAAATCCAAACTCCTAAAAGAGAACCAGATAACACAGCTCCACATATAGTGGAAGCTCCTATTGAACCTCGTAGGAGTCAAAGAACAAGAATAGAGAAGTGTAACATCCCGGAATTTCACTGTTTTGGATTTCAAAAAAAATCCTTAAAATTTATTATTATTATTATTTTTATTAACTTATAATATCACTTAATGACCATTAGTACTCAATGTTAGTTTAGGCTGGGGTGGACCAGTCTAGTTATGATGGGACAAGTGTGGGCCGTCAAGCCGGATAGTCCGTTTACACCTAGCAACAGCCCGTGTGGGCCACCCAGCGACCGAGGAGATTCAGAAAAATCTAAAACTTTAGAAAATCATAGATCTCACTGGGCTTGTGGTCCATCGCGGACTGCGGACCCAGTGGACACCCAGAAGTACCATCTGGCGCTTGCCCAATGCGCCCCACCAATGCCAGATTAAAATCTGGCATTGACAAAAGAAACTGAGACTCCGGGCCTTCCAGCCGTCGGATTTCTTCTAAATTTACGGTGAATGTTTAATGTATTTTTCTACGCCTGTCCACCAAATCTGGGCCCCGATTGTGGCACGATGACCGTTGATCACGAATCGGACCCGTACGACCAAATCCCATATCCGATCGTCCCCAAATTTTGCGTGGCCCCTCATCGGGCCATGGAGACCCTATCCTATAAGTTTCATGGTCAGAGGGCTGCCAGAACCGCTTCAATCACCAAAATGGCCCTCGCAGGGCCACTTAAGGGACGGAATCGCTTACTCAGACCCTATATCCGTTCATCCGTTTGTCCCCAAATTTTACATGGGCCCTAATTGGGCCATAAGGCACCTACCCACCGAATTTGGCGGCCTAGGGGGCGTTAGGGCCACCCCAACTTCAATAAGGAGCCCTAGAAGGCTAGTTTGGGAAAATTGTGGGAACTTAAGTGATTTGAGTCGTCTACTCTTATGCAAAGCTGATGATTTCAGACCGTCGGTTTGTGACCAAACTTCACACATCGAGTAAAGATATTTTCCTCCTCATATCCGTATAGCCGCGGCCCCGATCGACCATCGGTGACCGTTGAACAGACTTCTAATCATTTCTGTCGATCGGCGCGTCGAAATTGCGGACCGATTGTGTCCATACGTAGATCATCATTAGGACTAAGTATCCTACGGTGTATATCGACTAGTACACCCCATAAACTAGAAAAACCCTCCCATAGGGTTAGTATAGTAAAGACCTAACATTCGGGGCCAATTGCTCCAAAACTGGCACTATATAAAGGCCTTATTTGGGCACCCCCTCTCTCCATACGATTTTGCCCTAGAGAAGCGAGGGAGAGAAGAGAGAAAGGGGAGAAAGAAGAAAGGAAGGAGAGAGGAAGGGAGAGTGAAGAAAGAAGAGCAAAGTGGGCCCAAGGAAATCAAACCCCCACAACTCCCTACATCTTCTCAAAGGAGGATTCCTCATCCACAACAGCCCTTTTCACTCCGTTGATCATCTAGGTAAGATCCACCACCCATTTTCGTTGAAACCCTTGTGATGAGGAGGGATTTATTTAGGATTCTAACATATAAATGTTGCTTTAGGGATTCCGGCCGATCGGCACCGGTTTCGGCATCTCTAGGTCATTTTCCAAGTCTCCAACAATCCATAGGTGCGGACTATTATCCTTAGGTGGTCTAGCATCAATTATAATTTGAGTTTAATGATTTTGTGTGTATGGTATGTTGTTTGGAGGATCTAGAGGAAACCTAGGAATTTCATGTTCGTTGGAATCGTATGGATTTGCATGTTTAATTCCCTTTTGATGTTGATCTTGCCTCTCATATGCTTGGTTACAATGAATGTTGTATGTTCATGTCTTGATGGAGTTGTGTGTAATGTTCTTTATAACATGTTGTTTGCCTCTCACATGGTTAGGTAGAAAATCAAATGCTTACATGCTCATGTCTTGGTGATCCATGTATGTTGATCCTCATAACATGTATGACTCGTTCACGTTTGCACATTTTGGTCCTATGAGATGTGGGAAGTGCTTCACTTCCACACAAACACACACTACATACAAGCATCTTATTCAAATGCATTGTTAGCTTGCTTGTAGAAGAATTTCAGAAGGGTGTGATGAATGTGTATGCATTATATCGGCTATGCTAGTAGATAACAATGATGAATAACATGCCATGACTGTTGTCGACCCTTAGGTTGGTCAGGAAATGAGGAGAGTGAGGGTGGTCCCGTTGGTAGGACTATCCTGGGGCTAGGCCGTGGGTTTGGGCGAGTGCGGATGGGCGGCAGTAGTTAGACTACATGGGTCGCCCATACCCGATGTTGTCTGTTGCGTGTTTGCCTGAACTTGTGCGGTATAGCCTAATACTGACCAATCTTGTCTGTTAACCTTGATTGCTTACACATGTATGGAACCTGGCACACCCTACCACCGTGGTTAGCCCACTGATAGTGAACTGAACATTGATCCACCGTCTCGTGAGCCGGGCATGGTGGAATGGGACACTGTGTCCGAGCTGTCGGTCTACGCTGGGGTGACGCGCCTCCCCGTAGTAACAGCGAGCGATCCCTTCTTTTCAGCACTCCCCATGTGTTTAGTGTCGGGGATGGGGAACCCGACGGGATCACGGATCGCGGTGCCCTGGCCTTGCGCATTGAGGGGTCTCGGCACCGCAACTAGTTGAGGGCATTGATACGTGGGGTGAATCAGTTTCCCAAACCTGCTGGATGAACGGAATTAACTAAGAATTTGGCTAACATATCATTGCATCGCATTAGCTAGGGTGGCGACTCGGCAGTCGAGGTCACTCTGAGGGAGTGTTGTCATATGCGATCGTAAGATGGAGTCGCTTGAGGGAGAGTTGTGGCGAGGGCATGCATCATATCATTTACCATGCATACGCATTATCAAGATTAGCTTAGTATCTATGAATGTTGCCTTTCATTAAATTCATGCTATAACTGCTGCCTGTTAAAACTTAAGACTAATAGTACCCACTGAGTTGATCACTCACTCCCACTTTGGGACGGTGTTTTAAAACACCAACCAGACACTTCAGTAGCTGCAGGTGATGCTGAATTCGAGGAGCCGAGCGGCGTGAGTCTCGATGAGGAGGACGAGCTGTCCTACTTCCAGTTGATGGGCGGTTATCCATCGGCTTAGGAGACTGGATTCTGGAGCGTTGAGTCGTGGGCTCAGCGCACCATTCTTTTGGGCGTATGATTCCCTTAGCGATTTTGTTGGGCATCACCTTATGCGGCCCATTTACATTCTTTTGAACCTGTATATATTGATTCCTTTCAGTTCAGTAGACTAGTTGTGGATGTGCCTCATGTTTCAATTAATTCCATGCTTTGCAATTAAACTTGATAAATCATAAAACCATAAAATTGATGATAAGTGACACTCGGGGACTCGGGAGTCGAGCGTATGCACGACCCCCGATTTTTCGAGGCGTTACAAGAAGAGTCTAGGAGATGACTACATAGACTCACAACGTATCATTTTCCATCTAGTAGAAGCAGATAGAGAAAATGTTATAAGACAAATACCTATAGTGATGAATATAGAAGATGATCCTAAATCATATAAAGAGGCTATATCCTCTAGAGACTCAGCTTTCTGGAAAGAATCTATAAACGATGAAATGGAATCCATACTATTAAATCAAACATGGGAACTAGTAAACTTACCTCCAGGTTCTAGACCCATAGGTTGCAAGTGGGTATTTAGGAAGAAATATCACACTGATGGGCTATCCAAACCTTTAAAGCTCGACTAGTAGCTAAGAGTTTTAGACAAAAAGAAGGGATAGGTTATTTTGACACACACTCACCTATAGCTAGGATAACATTCATTAGGATATTATTTGCGCTAGCTTCAATACATCATCTTCACATCCATCAAATGGATGTAAAGACCGCTTTCCTGAATGATGACCTCAATGAGGAGGTATATATGGAACAACCTGAAGGGTTCATTCTACCAGGAAATGAAAATAAAGTATGTAGATTAGTCAAATCATTGTATGGATTAAAACAAGCACCAAAACAATGGCATGAGAAGTTTGATTCCAAAATACTATCTCATGGTTTCATGCATAATATAGCTGACAAATGCATATATTCTAAAGTAGATGGTAGTTGTATCGTTATTATTTGTCTGTATGTTGATGACATGTTAATAACAAGTAATAAAATGGAAGGTGTAACTGAAACAAAGAAGTTTCTATCTTCAGTATTCAAAATGAAGGATCTTGGACAAGTTGATACCATCCTAGGTATCAAAGTTAAAAAACATTGTGGGGGTTATGCTTTGTGTCAATCTCATTATATTAAGAAGATACTAAACAAGTTTAACCATCTAAATATAAAAGAAGCAAAGACCCTATTTGATCCAAGTATCAAGCTAAAAGAAAATACTGGAAGAACCGTTGCACAATTAGAATATGCGAGTGCCATAGGGAGTCTTATGTATGCTATGTAATGCACTAGACCTGATATCGCATATGCTGTGAGTAAACTTAGTAGGTTTACTAGTAACCCCAGTACTGAACACTGAAATGTAATTAGTAGAGTCCTTGGTTACTTAAAAGCAACAAAAGACTTAGGACTATTTTATTCAGAGTTTCTGGCCGTATTGGAAGGATATACCGATGCTAGCTGGATATCGAGTGCAGGGGACAACAAGTCTACTACAGGGTGGGTATTCACCCTAGGAGGTGCAGCTGTATCTTGGGGATCTAAGAAATAAACCTGCATAACGCACTCGACTATGGAGTCTGAATTCATAGCCCTGGCTGCAACAGGCAAAGAGGCTGAGTGGCTAAGGGATCTTCTATTAGAAATTCCTTTCTGTGTAAAGCCGATATCGGCTGTATCACTACATTGTGATAGTGAAGCCACATTAGCTAGAGCCTATAGCGGCACGTATAATGGTAAATCTAGACATATAAGTCTTCGACATGATTATGTCAGACAATTGATTCGAGATGGAATCATTGCTATTTCCTATGTGAAATCAAGCAACAACCTGGCAGATCCTTTCACTAAACCTCTACCGAGAGAGGTAGTAAAGGCTACATCTAGAGGGATGGGGTTGAAACTCTTCAACCAAAGTTCCACCAGTGATGGTAACCCAACCTGAAGTTAGAAAATCTCTAAATTTGGGTTTAATGGGTAAAAACAAGTCACTGATATGTGAAAGTTTTTCAGCACTAAATTATAAAACCTCATCCATAATAGATAAGTGCTGAGCGTTACGTAAGAGGGTTGAGTCTGAGAACTCTTAATGAAATCCAGTCTATAGGACAAGTGTCTTATAGTAACGAAGACACTGGAAGGATTTCACCTATATGAACGTAGAGATGGTGCCGTCTCTCATGAGAGTTAGGAGTTTTCTCTCGGGATCGTTCACGAATTAGGATAAGCACATGGCTATTAAATGTGCTGAGCAAGATTGTGGGAACTCTAACAAGCACATAGCGAATATGTGTGTGGTTTCTCCAACTCTATTATCTAGGAATAACTGGTTCAAAGCTACGACTACCAGTAATTTCGATAGAGTTTTGAGATACTTACACTAAGGGAAGATTAAAATCGAAAGATATCTTTCTTTATGCATATAAGCTGATTATTTTGGCAGAACTGTTTAACCGATAAAATATTTTTATAAAATCAAGTGGGGGATTGTTACAAATATATTGATTTTATATATATTTTAATAATATATTATAATAAAGTATTTGAAAAAAATTGTTTACAAAATACGTTTTTCAAGGTTTTGGGAATAGTCCCACATGGGAAAGGGAAGAGAAGAAAATTTAGTTTAAATGAAAACAGTGGAGTATTATAATATTTACCTTCGTAGTCCGTGGACTATGGACCTTGCGTGTTCCAGTGCGAAGCACTGGAACACCCGCGCGCGCGCTCGGGCTCGGGCACGGGCTCGGTCTCGGTCTCGGTCTCGGTCTCGGTCTTGGGCTCGATACGAGGGCGTGGGCATGTGAGACAGTGTAGCTGTAGTGGCGCACTTTGCACTTCGCACGTCCGCATCGTGTCGCAGAAGGTCGCTCCTTCGCGACCTTGAGCGAACCGGAGCGAGACGTGTGCGAGTCGCAGTGCGACTATGTGGTTTAGGCAGGTGGCTGGTTGGCAGAGAGACTAGAGAACTGAGAGAGAGATATTTCAGTATATATAGAGACTAGAAAATAGAGCTGTTGCAGCAGATCTGTAACAGTTGTGCAATAAGTGCAGGGTCAAGCTGAAACTGCTGCATGGCTAGCCCAACAGCTAGAAAACGGCTAGCTGTTGTCTCACAACAGTCAACATGCAGCAGATTAATGGTCCATGCACAACAGTCAGAAAACGGCCATAAAACGGCTAGTTTTCCAACAGCCAGAAATGGCTTAATAGAATTTAAGTCTCTGGACCATAACCCCCTAGCCACCATATCCTATAAAAGGAGGGCCTGTATGGGTTTCCAAACCATCTCACAAACCAATCCAGCACTACCATACGAATTGAGAAAGCCCACTAATCCTCTCTAATACTCCAGTAATTCCAGCAACAAGACAGCAAGGGTTTAACCATTGCTTGAAGAACAGACCAGCGGTGTGGTCTAGGACGGTTCAACTGAACCAATAGCTGAAGATTTGAACTGACCAGAGCAGTGGTCGAAACCATTTTTTCTCTTTCTTTTCTTTCTTTGGGATTTTCTCTATATTGTAATACTGCCAGAAATTGTGTAATTGAGTTCCAATAGGAGGGCCTTCGTGTTTGTTGAACGCAGACCCACACCAGGCTCGTCGTATCCTAGAAGCTATTTGCCTGAAACCTATCAGCTTACTCAATTAACTTGAGTAGGGGCAAATAACGCTTTAAGGACGGCGTTTTTCAGACGTGCTTCAGCCTGTCCTTATTTCTAATTATCGTGATTTTTCGGTTTCCATATTATACAGAAATTACATCAATCTATATAAAATTTTCAACAGACAGATCATCGAATCGCTGTAAAATTGGAATCCAAAACAAACAAGGGAGAAAAGAGGAAACCATGGTTTCAATTTCTTGATGATTTTCAGGTTACATTTTCATACCCCCCTTTTAATAGTTATCCTTCCATTCAAACACATGAAAAGAAAAGGAAAACAAATAAAAACTAGAAGCTAACATGAAAACAAGACACAAATATTTCCACACTATAAAGAAACTTTCATTTCTAAAAACAATGTCCCAATTGTTCGGAGATCTAGACCATTGGTGTGGTGCAGCCCATAGTCAATGGACCATGCACCCCTAGAAGAAAAAAAAAATAACTCCTCGATTAGATTATCCCCCACTATTAGGCTTGGAACTTGCCTTAGTCAGAATGTGAACCGTTGCTGTAAATCACTTCTTAACCGTCTATTTATAGCTCACAAATCTCTAATCCACATCGAATGTAGAGATTGCACGAACAAAAAAAAAAAAAAATCATCAAAGAATGATTAAGCAGAGTATCCAAACCCAACTAATGCATAAAAACCGAATTGAGCTTCCAAAATTGGAGAAATATTAAAAAAGCGGGGGGTCGGTAGATTACGTACACTTGCGGATACGGCTAGCGGGATAAGCGCAAGAAGCGCATCGGCTCTTCTGAAGATGAAAGCTACGGCGCCCGCACCGCACGCAGAGAGTGTGTCTTGTTCCTTCTCTTCCCAAAGCTTCCCGTCCCTTTCCCCTTATAAATTAAAATGGAAATTCATTATTTTCTTTCTTTCTTTTCTTTTTCCTTACATGAGGAAATGGAAGAGGATGAGATTAGAGTTAGAGATTGGTGAAATTACCATATTAGGCTTCCATGAGATGCTCTCTTTAGCCGTTTATATTTTGGTGTCCAAAGCTCTGTTGGGCTTTGGGCCAGGCTCACTTTCGACTCAAATTTGGTTTGTCTTGGCTGGGTTTGGGCCGGGCCTATACTTATGACCCATGGCCCGTACCAGCCCAGCAGAGTAACCAAAATCTGAGCTCGAAAATTGGTTAGGCCCGAACTCGATCCTGCCCAGCCCAAATTTGATAAAATCACTATTTTGCACATTGAAATAGATGTCCAAAGAAGCGAAACCAGCTGTATGCATTCATGGAGAATGGGTTGTTGTCTAGGGGATGACTAGAATGGGATGCTTATAAGAGCAAATGAAATTAGGTGAGTCTAACATGACTTGAGCCCAGGCCCAAACCAAAAACTGAAAGGCCCAAGCTTTGCCCATGGGCCAAGCTAGTATTTTAAAGCTGGATTCAAAGTAGAAATGGGCTCATGGAGCTTATGCAAGTCACATTAATTTAAATATTAGGAATGTGGTCCATCTTTGTTGTGAAATTATGTTATTCCTGAATCCTGAGTGACTCATGTGTCCTTATCACTTTACATAATGGGTGAAGAAAGCAGGCCGCATCAGCTCTCCAATCCTACCAATTATTCATGGAGTAGATTTAGTAGACACTTTGACTTCAGGTATAGTACAATTATCTTGAGTCACATTGCCGGAGTGTGAAGTCGTTGCTCTTTTTTCTCTCTTTTCTTCTTTTCCTTTTCAATTAACAAAACCACAATTGGTACCTTCTCTCGCTAATAAATATCCCCATTCTTCTCCTAATAATAGGTTAGTAGAAAACTATTATTTCAAAAAAGTATAACATCTCCTAAAAGGTAAATTCTTTGGTTTAGAAGACATTCAGTTAGAAGATAACCATCACGCATACAATGAAACATTTTTATTCTTTCAACATACCTTTATAACATTTGGGTTATGATCACCAATCCTAGTATCTACTATTTTTTAAGAGAAAGGTAGGAGCACACCACCTGTAAATTTATTGATACAATAAAAACGATATACAAAACATTCAAGTGGGAGCCACAAAGAAAGAGAAGCTTCACCTGAAAATCTACATTTTAGATAAACACCAATTCCACACGCTAAAGTTATGTACATATCATAGCAAGAAAAATACCTTCTTCACATACGATGATTTTTCATACAATAATAAACACATGGTAATAATGTTCTTGCCACCACACACCCTCAACCTTGATGATTTTCATCCACCCAACTATACCTTAAGATCCATGAGTTGATGTAATGTAAGTGCGTGGAATGGCCCTAGAGAAAAGGAAGACCCACCAATAGACAACTCTTGAGCCACGTGGTGCATGGTTGGCCGAGAGTTCGGATCTGGCCGAATGCATGAAAGTGCCATGGACACCACAAATATGACTTCGTGTGCAACCACAGCCGTCGGGTCCGGGAGACGTTGGTCCAACATATCCTTTAGCAGTGTATCTTGTCTACTTGGTGGTGTCAGAGAGGAGATGAGCTCCCCAGGATGCCTTCCCATCATCGTTTCAAGTGCCACAACGCCAAAGCTATATACGTCGCATTTTTCAGTTACCCTCATTGTATATGCAAGCTCTGCAACAAGGAAGATGGTTAAGTCATGATTATTTCTCATTCTTAATCGTTAATAGCTAAACTCTTAATCATATATCAAACCTACCTTTATTTCTTAATCTAGATTTCATATCTTCTAAGTTTTTGTGCTTGTTAACCCCAAGACATCTCTATAAACTGCGCATATGCCAAATAAGACATACTCAGCACATCTGAGAGGTGCAGAGAATTGGCCAAAGTTTTGGATGATCTATCGAAAAAGTCTGGATGGTCCATTGTTTCGTATACATTGTGTACTGTTGGCAATTTTTTCTAAAACTATCCATCGTTTTCACATGGTAGTGGCCCGCTCAATAAAAGAACCAGATTAATCATTGTGTTGGGTCATCTGCATGTTTAGGATTACCTTTATGTGTGCCTCGGAAATCCCAAACGCATGAGTAGTTGGCACGTGTAAACCAAGTCATTGATGTGTATGTAGGCATCAAGGACTACTTTTTTTTGTGTGGGGCATTCACTATGTGGGACATCACATCAACGGTTTGGACCATAGAGCTGTCGAACCCTTGTGCAATGGAGGAAACCCAACCATCCTCTGGGATCTCTTGGCTGAGCATTGAAGGATGCCTTATTTCCGTATGCATCATTTCCACATTTATTTCCTTACACATCATTTTCACATTTACTCATTATGGGCCAGAAGTAACGAGTTTTTTCAATCATTTCTTAAACAGTGATAACACATCCACCTATATACTTGGAATATCCATGTAAATATATCCAGACCATCTAAAAGCATGGCCCATATTGTAGATGGAATAGGTTCCAAAAATTATAGTTATTGGAGGATTCTATCCATCTAATTGGTGGCCAACAAATGTACAGTTAAGAAAAATGGTTAGCATCACAAATTTAATAGCTGATAAAATATGCATAAGTTAGTTGGGTAACTTGAACTATGGTTAGTCTTACCACATTATCTCTATCATGCATAATGTAAAATGATGGACCACAAGTGTAGCAAAGAAAATACATTCTTACATTTATCTTCATTTGCATTATTATATTAGTTTTGACTTTGGGGATTGTAAAAATACAAACCCATGTATGTTTCTTTACAAGGCCTCTTACAGCTGTTGGATTAAGGAATCTTCCAATTGCCCTAGATTGCAATATTTGACAACAGTATGTTAACTTATGCACAATCCTTAGTATGTAATTGCCAACAAAAAATAAAATAAAATAAAAGGGAAAGCTTAAGAAAAAATAAAGACCAATTGCTAATAAAACTTTTAAAGTGTGGAGAATGAATTAACAGCTAACCTGGAGCAATGTAGCCGTAAGTGCCGGCGAGCGTAGTCCAATTGGACGAATCAGGTATCAACAATCTTGCAGTGCCAAAGT
This sequence comes from Magnolia officinalis, assembly GCA_021015155.1. Taxonomy (NCBI): domain Eukaryota; kingdom Viridiplantae; phylum Streptophyta; class Magnoliopsida; order Magnoliales; family Magnoliaceae; genus Magnolia; species Magnolia officinalis. The sequence continues at coordinate 84,829,425 of JAJHSJ010000003.1, read as the reverse complement.
CAGAGACACAAGCCTCAAGTTCCGAATTCAGCAGAACGTTGTTGCTTGATAGGTCTCGATGGACAATTGGTTGGGTGCAATCATGGTGCATGTAAGATAATGCATGGGCCACACCTTTAATAACCTTCACCCTTAGAGTCCAGTCCAACTCTGCAGCTCCTCTGTCGTTGCTTAGGATGCTAGCCAAGCTTCCCCTTTCCATGTACTCATAAACTAGAAATGAGAATTGAGCATGGGAACAAAAACCATAAAGCTTCACAATGTTGCGATGACGGATTTCTGTTAATGCTCGAATCTCATTTCTAAAACTTCTTTGATTGGATTGATCCCCACCTTCGAGTGGGTGAAGTTTCTTCACAGCTACTACTTGGCCTGATGGTAGATTTGCTTTGTAAACTTTTCCGTACCCTCCAATTCCGATGCAGTATTTGTCGTCGAAACCCTCTGTTGCATCCACGATCTGTTCAAATGCATCAATCCCATCATAATTCCATATTGAAAATGGATTTCTGCTGCTCCTTTCAAGAACCACCTTCTCTTTATTTCTTCGTCTTTGGTAATAAATGGAAGAAACACCGACGACTATAAATAAAAGAAACAAGGCTGCCAATAAGGAAGAACAATGAAGATGACAACTTGGCAGCCTTTCCTTGCATCACCATGCCTTATTGAAGGGGCGTTGCAGGGTCTCAAACCTTGCACTTGACCACATAAACCTTTGTTTTTTATGAATGCCATTGCAGGAGCCTTCTGAAAGTTTTTGCTGTTGGGAAGAGGACCTTCCAAAGCATTGTATGAAAAATCAATAGATTGCAAGCTGAACATTGCTTCAAAAGAAGGTGGAATGGAGCCCGACAACATGTTGTGGGAGAGGTTTAACTTTTCCAGCACATGCAATTTCCCAAGTTGTGGTGATATCTCTCCATTGAGCGAGTTATGACTTAGATCTAGTAAATCCTGTAAGTATACCAGGTTACCAATTTGAAATGGAATGCTTCCATTCAAATCATTTTCGCTCAATTTGAGATACCGGAGTTTGGAGCAATCCCCTAATTGAGGTGGTATTGGACCACTTAGGCGATTCATTGACAAGTCAAGAACCTCCAAATCGAAGAGTTTTCCAATCTCTTTTGGTACCTGACCAGAAAGTTGGTTATCATTTAAACTCAAATTGAACAAAGAAGTTAGCCTCTCAAATTCCTTTGGAATCTCTCCTTCTAGAAGGTTCGAAGAAAGACCAAGTACTCGTAGCTGCTTCAACTGCCCAATCTCGGGAGGAATTTTACCAGTGATCCTATTCCCAGATAACTGTAGCCTCGTCAAGTTTTTGCATTCTCCCCAGTTCGGTGAGAGTTCACCAAACAACCTGTTGTTGCTGACATCCATGAAATAGAGATGTGGGTATACACCAAAGGCTTCTGATACATTTGCAAAGAGCTGATTTCCTTCGAGTCGCACTCTAGTTAACCTAGTGCAGTTTCTGAAGCTTTTTGGGATCTCACCAGTTAAATGGTTGTCAAATGCAGTGAATACTTTAAGAGATCCACCGTGGCATAACTGAGGTAAATAGCCTGAGAAGTTGTTGCCATTCAAGTAGAGTTTAGAAAGATTTGTCATGTTTGACAATTCTTGAGGCAACGAACCAAATAATTGATTATCATAGAGGGATAAAATTACAAGGCTGCTCAAATTACCTAAAGCAGGAGGGATTGGACCTGTCAGACTATTATTCCACAACTCCAAGTCAACCAAATTCTTGAGATTTCCTAATTGTGCAGGAATTGAACCAGAAATTTGATTGCTGTAGAGGTACAAAAGTGTAAGGTTTCTCAAATTACCTAAAGCAGGAGGGATTGGACCTGTCAGACTATTATTCCACAACGACAACTCAACCAAATTCTTGAGATTTCCTAATTGTGCAGGAATTGAACCAGAAATTTGATTGCTGTAGAGGTACAAAAGTGTAAGGTTTCTCAAATTACCTAAAGCAGGAGGGATTGGACCTGTCAGATTGTTTTGTGACAATGCCAACTTGACCAAATTCTTGAGATTTCCTAATTGTGCAGGAATTGAACCAGAAATTTGATTGTTGTGGAGGTTCAAAAGTGTAAGGTTTCTCAAATTACCTAAAGCAGGAGGGATTGGACCTGTTAGATTGTTATTTGACAACTCCAAGTCAACCAAATTCTTGAGATTTCCTAATTGTGCAGGAATTGAACCAGAAATTTGATTGCTGTAGAGGTACAAAAGTGTAAGGTTTCTCAAATTACCTAAAGCAGGAGGGATTGGACCTGTCAGACTATTATTCCACAACTCCAAGTCAACCAAATTCTTGAGATTTCCTAATTGTGCAGGAATTGAACCAGAAATTTGATTGCTGTAGAGGTACAAAAGTGTAAGGTTTCTCAAATTACCTAAAGCAGGAGGGATTGGACCTGTCAGATTGTTTTGTGACAATGCCAACTTGACCAAATTCTTGAGATTTCCTAATTGTGCAGGAATTGAACCAGAAATTTGATTGTTGTGGAGGTTCAAAAGTGTAAGGTTTCTCAAATTACCTAAAGCAGGAGGGATTGGACCTGTTAGATTGTTATTTGACAACTCCAAGTCAACCAAATTCTTGAGATTTCCTAATTGTGCAGGAATTGAACCAGAAATTTGATTGCTGTAGAGGTACAAAAGTGTAAGGTTTCTCAAATTACCTAAAGCAGGAGGGATTGGACCTGTTAGATTGTTATTTGACAACACCAAGTCAACCAAATTCTTGAGATTTCCTAATTGTGCAGGAATTGAACCAGAAATTTGATTGCTGTAGAGGTACAAAAGTGTAAGGTTTCTCAAATTACCTAAAGCAGGAGGGATTGGACCTGTTAGATTGTTATTTGACAACACCAAGTCAACCAAATTCTTGAGATTTCCTAATTGTGCAGGAATTGAACCAGAAATTTGATTGTTGTTGAGGTACAAAAGTGTAAGGTTTCTCAAATTACCTAAAGCAGGAGGGATTGGACCTGTCAGACTATTATTCCACAACGACAACTCAACCAAATTCTTGAGATTTCCTAATTGTGCAGGAATTGAACCAGAAATTTGATTGTCATAGAGGTAAAGGATTGTCAGCCTGGTTAAGCTACCTAAAGATGGAGGAATAGGCCCAGTTATTTCATTAGAAGAGATGTCGAGCTCTGAAAGGTGAGAAAGGCTAGCCATTGAAAGAAGTAGAACTCCAGAGAGATTATTCATGGAGATATTGAGGGAGACGAGTCTGGAAAGAGTGCCAATATCAGCTGGGATAGTTCCAGTGAGTGCATTGTCACTGAGATTGAGACGGAGGAGGTTTGGAAATGATGAGAAGCTCAAGTTATCAAGCGTACCTTGCAAGCCTGCACTCGGTAAGCTTATCTCTATTACACTTCCAAGGCCGTTGCAGGAGATCCCATACCATTTGCATGGAGAGATTGTGTTGGCACTAGCATTAGCAGATGGAAGTGACCATGAATGGAGAGCTTGTGGTGAGAAGATGCTGGCTTTCCATTCCAAGAGAGCCTCTGCTTCTCCGAGTGTGGATGCTGGTGCTGTTGTAAAGGCATTGGAAGAAAGAAATTCTAATAATAAAAGAAGAAAAGCAAGAGAGAGAGATTTCTGTATGGCCATGGCTGTTGTTGCTTATGCTCTGTTACGAACTTACGAGGATGGGTATTTATAGAAGGAGGTTGATGCGTTACTCTGGAAAAGAACAGCTTGTCTTACTCTTACGGAAAAAAAAAAAAAAAGAGTTAATTGATACAGGCGTTGAAAATTATGAATGGTCGTAGAAATGCATGTGCACACAATCTAAATGCCCCAATTTGTGGACCCGAACTTATATAAGGAATAATAGCTGAAATTAGATCTGTTGGACCCAGGGTTGTCAATGGGCCGGGTTAGGTCCGGGCGAGTTCTGTCCAACCCGTCTGCAATTATGAACCAAAGCCCAAATCCAGCTCGGGCCCGTGACAGGCTGAAGTAGTCCAGCTCGAGTCCCACCCGGGACATTTACTAGTCCGCCCTAACTCAAGCCCTAAATATCTATGTGGATAAATGATATTTTGGAGTGCCTCATGTGTGAGAGAGGGAGAGAATGAAAGAAAAGGGAGAAAAGTAGTTTAGAAAAGATTTATTGGGCCGTGCTGGGTTTATGGGATTTGGAGAGCTAAGCCTAAGACCAGCTTGATTTACAATTGGGCTCTTGATTTAATCCTGAGCCCGACTGTCGGTCCTGATACACCACTCCAAACCCAGCCAAATACGGGCCCAACCCAAAGGCCCGTCAGGTTTACCGGCCCATTGACAGCCCTGTTGGACCTATCTCACCTCTGTATGGATGCGGATTGCCTGCCAAGGACGCCGATTGGCTACTGAGGCTGCTACTTGCTACTGCTCGGTGGGCGCGGATTAGATACTGACAACGTCAGTAGCCGATTCGCTACTGAAGTGACGTCACCAAGCTCTATGGACCTCACGATGATGTGTGTGTTGTATCCATACCGTCCAACCATTTTTAGAGATGGTTTTATGGCATTAGAAAAAAATGAGATAGATCTAAAGTACAAATGGACCTACCACAGAAAACCGAGGGATCAGTCACACCCACCGTTGAAACATTTATAAGGCCCACCATGATTTATTTTTTAGATCCAACCTATTCATAAGTTAGCATAGAGATAGATGAAGTAAAAACCAAAATATAAGCTTGATCGGAACCTTCTGTGGTCCCTAAGAAGTTTTAAACGATGGATGTCACTGTCCCCACTGTTTTCTATGGTGGGGTCCACTTGAACTTTAGATCTAACTCATTATTTTTCTCATGACATAAAACTATCTTTCCAAATGGATGGACAGTATGGATACAATACATGCATCATGGTGGGTCCACAAAGCTTGGTGACGTCACTTCAGTAGTGATTTGGATATACAACAAATACATCAAGGTGAGACCCACACCGCTGATCCATGGATGGCTTGAAAGCCAAAACCTACACTGATCTGATTTGCTACCTGAATGGTTGGTAGACATTTTATGGACTGTCGATAAATAATCTTGTAGCCCAACCATAACCCATTGTTCCCTGTAGTATGGCCCATCTGAGTTTTGGATTGGCTAATCGGTTGCCTCAGGTTGTAACATGAGGTAGCACAATTGATGAATGGAGCGTCAATGTCACAAATATGTCACTATTGACTCACAGAGCTTGGTAGTTGCATGCTCTGCCTACAACGGGTATTGGAGAGGATTCTGGTCCCTAGGATGACAATGGCCCAGTCCTCAATCTCAATTTTGCCAGATCCCCAACACAACCCGTAAGTAGTACGAGAAATGCAGGTGGCCTGCTCACCTGAACTTTGAATTACAGCAACCAACCCGTGCACAGAAATGAGTCACATATATAAAATCAGATCCACTTATCACAGATGGTTGATTAAGGTGCATTCTAGATGGCCCATCTTTAATTGAGTCCAGAGGAACTGTTGTTCCTGATGCAGGGGGATTCTGCTAGTTCTGGTTGTTGTGAGTGCTTCTGTAGCCTCTTTGTTGTCTGTTTCAAGTTTCGTGCCTTGAGTTTTGTTGAAAACCTCTTTAGCCTTTTCAGCACTTGGAAGATTGCATCCACATTTCAGGTGCTACTTTCTTTTTTGTAATTTTGTTGATGCTATTCAGAGGTTTATATGATAGGTAAGGCTCATTTTTATTTTATTTTATTTTTTTTTTTTTTGTGGGGCTCACCCTAATGATTTCAAAAAAAAAAAAAAAAAACTGACGGATCCTGATCAGAGATAGTTTGTGTACTTTGAAAAGAAATAAAAGGGCTCTGGCACCGACACAGCACACATGTGTCACATGATTGTATTCGAGCCTAACCAAAAATAAAAAATAAAAAATCCACTTATCACAGGATTATCATTGTGTGAGTTCCATGCATCTAAAATCATGCAAATGTGATCATCATGGGATAGCACATGATTTGAACCATTGGACACTTGCTAATAACCATTCATTTCATTTCAATAGGTGTGGCCCACCTAATGATCAATAGGCCATGTTTTTAAAGACATGGAAACTAGGTATTGTTAGTATAACATAAAGAGCAGCTCTAGTTAATTTGGCATGAGTATGGCTTGTCTCCATGCGTGAGGTACTCAAATTAGCAAAAGTAAAACAATGCAAGTGAAGTCATGCACTGGCGATAAGATGAGCTTCTCCCTTATAATTGTGCAAATTTCCAAAGCAGACTGGACTGGACCTCCCAATATCGCAGGACTTCTAAGGTACGTTTCGATAGCTCATAATGTAGTTAATTATAAATAATAAAAATAAAGTATTATAACATAATACATTATATTAATAAAAGGCGTTTGGAACGCTCATTAAAATTATATTCTAAAGGTATTATACATGCTTGATTGCTTGTTTTCTTAATTTTTCGAAACCTAGCTAGAATTGTAAGCTTAAGTCATTTCATGCACCTCTCCCTCTCTCACATTTCTCTCATCTCCCATCTGTCTCATCCTCTCCCCATTGGACCCCACACCATGTGGGGTCCAAACCAGTGATTGGATCTCCTCAATTGTAATCAATGCACCTCTCCTTTTTTCAATCCATGACTGGATGGTTATGACAATCAACTCTAGCGACTTAGAGTCAAGTCTCCATTTTGTTTGGTTTTGCAAATTTTCAAGTACTAGGCCCATCAATGGATGTATTTGGTCTAGGTTTTAAGCTGGTTTATTTGGGCTTATCAAGCCTGGTCTATTACAAGGTTTTATTTTGCATGGCCCACATTGAAAGAGACCATTGAATTAGAGCTGGCAATATTCTTTGACTCAGTCAGCCCATGGCCGGATGGCCAGTACTCGGCCTCAGGTCATGCATATTGTGTTGTGCTTCGTTTTTAGCCTGAAACTATTAAGTAGGTTAGAAGATGTGGCGTGCAATGACATGGAGAGAGAAAGGAAGAGAGAAATTGGGACTGCAATGCCCTGAATTGCATAGGCACATGGAAAGGATGACATGTGCCAGCTAACTAATCATTATGGGACAAACATGCATCAGATCCACACTACAAGGAAATCCAAGATTTACATCAGCCGCACCATAGGGAAGAGGGTTTTTCACCACAGGGAAGAGTGTTAAATCATTCCTAAAAATTTTAAATTTACGTGGTTTGGCCAACATGAGTATTAGAATGCCCTGATTCTTGGAGAATCAATTAATTAATCTTGGTGTGGAATGTCAGGTGAGTGGATTGGATGATGGATGCACACCAAAGTGGACACCGCATGTAACGTGGACTATTTAAATGATGAGATTTCTTATCTCAGCAATTTTCCATGGTGCGTACTAAGTGTTGAATCAGCCTGCATTTTGGATCCTCGTCCAAATAAGAGTGGCACGCTTGATTGACGGGGTGGATCTCATCCACATGAACTTGGTCCTCATTAAATAAAAGTAATGCATCGAAGTCGATTGTGGACTGCATTTTGGAATTCAGGCAGAGAAGATTGGAGAGAGAGACTGGGGTGGAACTACTTACTCGGGGTAAAGAATGAGCCATAGGTTGGCTTTTGCAGGTAAAAATTCTTAGCTATCATTTGCCCATTGATAGGACCGTCAACTCATTAGGTGGGTAATCTTTGGCAGTGTCCATCTGGAGTAGCACCACATATAAGAAAGGGTGATTTTTGAGTGATCCAGACAGTTCATCTGTTGGGAATGTTGGGACCCATTTAATGGGTGGAACCGAAGAGAACTCTGGCATTGAACGAATATAACCATCAAAATCAAAGCCTGCAAGTTGCAGATAATGTTGAGGGTCGAATATTGCATATCAGACCCCAGTTATTCCCTAGAGTTATGAACATTGTACTGTTTAATGGTCTAATTTAGGCGTGTTTGTGATGCAGGGCGTATTTACGAACTTGGATTGAAATAGGACGCTAAAAGCGTGGATTTACGCTCAGAATTCACCAAACCAATGGACGGGACCCCAGGAGACCAAGATCACTTGATCTACATGCCAGAGATTCGAGAAAATCAAGCTGTTCACGTTAAAGAGGCCTGAAATTGATCCAGAATGCAAGATCATGGAATTCCCACCATCCATTCGGCTCGAAATTTCATACAGGGCTTGAGGACCATAAATGAACCGTACACGTCAATTTTCATCCATTGGATCCCTCTGGAAGTGGCCCAACGGACAGATCAGCCCCTTTAAACCTTAAGTGGGGCCCACCTGGTATCTGGATATGCTCCATCTTGGGTCCCAACCATTTAAATATTGTGGGAAAAGCGATGGACGGATTGGATTTTACCTATACATCACAGTGGACCCACGTGTACACTGAGTGTGCACATTGTGCACGTGCACAAGCTTTGCACGAAAAATCCCAATATCGGTCAGCACCCGCTGACCGACAATTTCTTAAAAAAAAGAAATTTTCTTTTTCCAGCGTCCACACAGGGACTTACGGACGGGTGCAGGTGGGCCACGATCATCGAGTGATTCGATGATCCAGACCGTTCATTGTACTCAGCAGGTAAAACCGACCGTACATACGGTGGATTTCCAATTTTTAGTCGCGTACACGTGAAGACAGAGTCCACAACATCTACGGACGGCGGAACTAAAGATCAAGTGGGCCGCGCCGATTTTTTCTCGAAAGACGTCAATTCCGACCGTTTTTTCCACAGAAACCCAATGGACGGATTGGATTTCATGGCTGGTTTTGATCATGAGCTCCACCAGCATCTCAGCGGACGTCTTCGCATGCTCTGTTTACGCAGAGAACTTGCGGCTGATATCGGTGGGCCACTATCACCTGACCAGTTGGCGAATCCAAACCGTCCATCATGTAAGGTGTTCAAAAACGTCCCTGGGGACGTTCTCCTTTTCAACAGAAGCGAGGGAAGATAGGAGTTTTCTGCCTCTGTTTTCGGTGCGGAAACTACATTGCGTTCCGGCTGCGAAACGTGTTGTGCTGCGTAAGCCACAGTCTCCGACTCCAGCAGGGTCTCCAGCAAACCGTCCCTGCTATAAAAGAAAAAAAGAAAAGAGAGGAAAGGAATCATCGAGGGAGGCAGCAGCTTGGCTTGGCTTCGAGCTTGGACGTGGAGGCAGCGGCTGGGTTTTGGTGGAGCACCAAGAGAGTAGTTTTTTTTTGTTTATTTTATTCTTTTTTTGTTGAGATATTTTAGCCTGACCATGTTGCTGGGCTAAACCTCTTGGCTAGGGCCAAGAGGTGAAGCTTGTAGTGGGATGGGAGATTTAATTTTATGTTTTTAACTTGGTGTTAATTATGAATGTGAATTTGATATTTGTTTTATTAAGGGAATATTTTTAGTCTTTAATGGTCTGTTGTGACTGAAATTACAATGGGTCTGCAATGGCTTTGAGTATTTCCTTTGCCTTTTAATGTTTATGACGTCAGGAAGCCCTGTTGTTTACCATCGTCTCCTGGGCATGGTTGGATGACGGTACCCTTCCTAACCTTCATAAACATGTTGACTGGTTGTGTAACGACCTGTAAATTTCCGCACATTACATCGACCAGAAATCACGTAGGATTAAATCCTTTAGAAATTTAACAAAGTTAACTAAGTACTAAACTCGGTTAGCCATGAAATCCGTTGGGATCGCTTTAAATATGATCTGCAAGACCCAAAACTTGCAGAATTAGTGACTCTAGGTTACCCTAAAGTCTAGAACCAAACTCATTACCCGTCTGCTCTCGGGAATGAAACGAAACTTCGTATTAGGTCTAGATCGCACATCGGGAGTCCTATTAACACGAAGCTAAGGAACTAGGACCGCCCCACTGGGCTTGGCAATCATCTCAAAAATCAGATGATTCCGATGTCCCACGACCATTCGATTCGATCCGGAGCGAGGGAGTGTGAAAAACACTATTCCCATCCTAATAAAAATATCAGGAATAGTGATCTGGCATCATTCGGTTGCGCGTCAGTATTAAGCAACCTGACCGTCAGAATCAGACCAAATTACACCCTCGGATTAAGAAAAATTTCAGGAACATTTACATGTACTTGGAATTTCTGATCGTGGCCCACTGACCGTTGAACTGAAAGTGGTCCGCCACGTGCGATCTGGGAATCCAATCGAGGCGAAAACGTAATCCCATGTAGATCCATAGATGGTGAGCTTAAGTCTGACGTTTGGCTCAAGGAGGGCCACCAGAACCTCCCTTTTGAGCTGGAAAAGTGGCGAAATGCCTATATATGCAATCACCCTTGAACCTGAGTCTATTTTGGGGATGTTTTTAGCTATAAAAGGGGCTTAGAACAGCCCCTCTCACAGCCATACGAATTTGGGAGAAAAACCCTAGAGAGAGAGGGAAAAGAGAGAGAAGAGCTTGGATTTGTGGGACCACCTTCCTCCTACTGCTTCCACTCATCACACGGCCTACACCGCCTCATTCCTGGCATTTTCCCGGCGGTATCCATCCCGTTTGGAGGTAAGAAACCCTAACCCTAGGTTTGATTTGAGGTAAGATTGTTGTAGGTTATGAAAAAGCTAATCAATTCCGCTCTTTAGGCTAGAAAACTCCCGTATACGGAAGCTCCAATACCCTTGCTGATTCGTTGGAATTCCAAGGGCCAAGGTGAGGACTTTAAGTGTATAAGTTACGTTTTTTCAACGCTTTCAATGTCAGATAATGATAGATTCATGATCTGCATGTAAATGCACATGTACAAAGTGCTTTCCGTTTCCTGTTTCGATTAACGTTGTAGAATATGGAATTTCACATACTCTAGATATACGTAGAAATACCGTATACGTATTTTTTTCGGGAAAATGTTTGACATGTTTATTTAATGTTTGATTATATAATATATGGATAAAATACTAGTTTGGCGAAAGGTATCGCTAAAATACATGTTCGCTTGTAAATGCCTAATATGTTGAAATTGTGTATTCTAGAAATACCGCATATGTGCGGATTTTAGAAATACAATTGTAATGATTATTTGTTGTATGATTATGATATACATGGGTAAAATACTCACGTGGCGAAGGGACAGCCCTAACACGAATTTCGCTAACATACGTCATGTATGTTGGAATAGTGTATTCTAAATGTTTGTGTAAACGCTTGTATGAGTAAATGTTTATGTATTAGTGCCTTAGATAGGCGCTGATATGGGATTCCCGACTCCCTTAGAGACATGTAGGTTTCCCTCCATGCGGTGGTTCGCTAGAACCACTCACTTGCAATGTGTACGTAATTGTATCCCTATGTGGATAGTGCTTTACTACATGCTTCACAACATGCTTTACAACATGCTTTACTTCATGTTTTACTTCATGCTTTATAACCTGCCTGCTAACATGACTGTATTGCTTGTTTATCATGCTTTACTCCACATGCTATTGATGAAAACTATTTGAGTTTGAGACTATGTCTGTAGTCCAAACATTCGGTACCAGACTTGCGGTTGTGGCTGAAATTCATATCGCCACAAAGGATGTGTCTGGCGAACCCGAGTCGTACTTCGGTTGGCGATAGTGGTTGGCCACACGGAGTGCTTTTGCGCTCCATATCGCTCAACTTGTGGTGCGCTCGAGCTAGTCAGGCTCGTCAACTAAACCGAAGTGTATTTGTGTGTTCACCCTGTTTGGTCGCTACTGCTTGAACCTAGGGTACCAAACTTACCGGTGGCGATCCCGTTTAACCATGGTACCTAGATCCGCTAAGTCGCATGAGCCGGGCATGGTGGTATAGGACACCGTGGTCGAGCTGTCGGCCTACGCCGGGGCCATGTGCCTCCCCGTAGTGACCATTGTGCAACCAAACTCGTGAGCCAAATATGGTGGTATGGGACACTGTATTCGAGCTGTCGATACTTACGGCGAGAGCCGAGTACGGTGAGATCTGTGCTCGTGCTGACGGGCGACGAGTCCTCCGTAGTATCATCGAGTGTACTCCAAGTGTCTGTGATTGGCGACGAGTCTTTCACAGCAACTAGAGTATGAGTTGAGCCGAGTACGGTGAGACCTGTACTCGAGCTGACGGCTAGTGATTGAGCCGAGTACGGTGAGACCTGTACTCGAGCTGACGGCCAGCAATTGAGCCGCATACGGTGAGATCTGTATCCGCGCTGACGGGTGACGAGCCCTTTGCGATGCCTTCACTACGCTTCTCAAACTATAATATCGTATGAGAATAACTAGGAGTGAGGACCCTAGACTGGATCATGTTGGGAATGATACAAGGGAGGTACCTTAGTTTCCCAATCCTGCTAGTTGAAATGGACTAATAAAAACTTGGTAATCATGAGCATCATCGCACCGCATGTGCTTTGTAGATGTGGCGCACTGAGGGAGTAAGCATTCGCGAGCGTAAGATGATGTCGCTTGAGGGTGGTTTGGCAAGGGCATATAGCATCATGTCATATCATTTTTGCACTTAACAAGAATAGTTAGAAATGTTTGATTTGTACTGCTTTATCATTACTGCTTGATTGATTTGATAACATGTTAACTTATGCTTTATTGTTCCACTGAGTTAGCTACTCACTCCCACGTTACGGGACGGTGTTTGCAACACCCACCAGACTCTGTCACAGGTATAGATGGCGCCTTGGTTCAGGAGCCGGAGCCCGACTTTGATGAGGATCAGGAGGAGTTCTCCTTTATGCAGTATTCTGACGGCTTTGCTTAGGCCGGCTGCATCGCGGGATTTTCAGGGCCTCTCTTGAGGATTGTATTTTGGTTTTTTTTTTTACTTAGAAACAATACATGTATATTGGTACTCAGTTAGTACTCATACTGTGGAGTTCAGAAAATTTTGTTACCTTACATACTTTGAATATAAAATTTCAGTCTTCTGCTTGCCTTTATACAATTGAACTGGAGTATGAATTACTGTTTTGGTATAATCTCATTCATGTTTATTGCGCTAACTCAGACAACATTTAACCAGCATTGTGTATGTTGCATAAGTGATGCGTTGGAACTTGGGAGTTGAGTTCATACTCGACCCCCGAATTTCAGGGCGTTACAGGTTGGTAATTAGTTTAATTCTGTTGTTTGTTTTGTCTCCTGGGCATGGTTTGGTGATGGAATCCATTCTAATTCATATACCTCTCATCTCTTGAAAACTACATCAACATCAGTTCATTTAATTTCCATGATTTGTGATACAGGCATAAGATCTCCCTGATCTCTACAAGTGGATCCCCTGAATCCCTAGTTCCCTTCCTCTGAATTTTCTTAAGTTTTAGATATAATTATTCCACAATTATTTCTCAATTGTTATTTGATTTAGAATTCATCTTAGTCTAGTTCTAGTTCTATTTAGTTTCAGATTACGTACAGGTATTAGTCCTTTGGGATTCGACCTCGGTCTTACCGAGTTTATTACTACATCACAACCCTACACTTGGGGAGTGAACAGATAACATTGAAATATAGCCAATGATTTAATGAGAAAGGGTCTGGGAATCAGATCATAATTGAGATTGTAAAAATGGGTAACATGCAGACTTCAGCTACTTACACACATACATATAGTCTGCATGTGCCATGATCTATACTTTCATTCTGGGCTTATAGTCCATCCTTAGTTTGTAACAAGATTTCCACTATCCCACATTTATGACACATATATGATGTCTATGTTCACTAACATGGATGATTTCAACCAGTCTATCAATAAATACGAGTGGGGAATGTGAATGTTATCTTATGCTGGCCTAACTTCAATCCGGTTGATCTAACAGTGGCTGTGAAATGATACATGGCTAAGATGTGAGTTCTGCCTGCGCTCAATCTTGCATTTGTGCTCCTCCAATGAGAAAATTAATTCCTAGCAAGCTGACAGGGTAGAGCCAGTGACATAGGAATACAGTAGATTCATCTCTCCATTGCACATGCTGTTAGATGAATAATCAATTAGAATCGTCTATCTAGTTTTCCGTGCTCTATATGATTCAAAACACACACCCATCAGATAATTTTAGATATCTAATTGATGGCTTTCAAAGCGATTGTTTGAAAGAAAGATAATTGACATCCACTGCATCTAATTAAAGAAAATTGATACACAGGGAAGCGAACAGGCCAGCCGATGGTTTGGCCAAAGAGGGGAGTAAGACGCAATCTAACAGGTTCTCCTCGGGCGTCCCTCTCCTCCCTTGCTTGATTAGGGGCCATTTTCTTTTGGACAAAACTGGCCTTGACTCTATTAGGAATCTCAAAAAATCTCCAGTTGTATAGGATATGATAGGTGGGGCAGCTAAAATGTTGCTGGCCTGCCCGAAATTAGCGTAAGATGTAATATTTCTATTATCTATGAAGCTGGTGGGCCCTCTTCTGGGATGCACTTTTTCCAACAAAAAAAAAAATTATACACAGAATTTTCTAAATCTGTGAGATTTCTAGAACATAGGCCTGAAACCACGTATTGTAATCACGGTTTTAAGGGACAAACTCTAGCTGACTCGCTTGATTTTGAATCAAAGTTGCAACTCAGAGGACTTGGTAGTGAATTGGCTGGTCAGGCCAAGTCACCAATATTTTTTGTGCAGACAATTGCTGAACTGAATCAGAGATTAAGGGCCAGCCAGCTAAGTCGTCAAGCCAACCTGGACATTTTATGGACCATGCCTAAATAATCGTGTTGTCCAATTAATGTTTTCCATTGTTCCCTATAATGTAGCCAACTGAGTTTTGGATTGGCATAATTGTTTGCCTCGGATCATAACACGGATCATAACACGAAGAGGCATGATTGATGAACGTGAATCAAGGTCACAAACATGTCACTGTGGACTTACTGAGCATGATAGTTTCATGCTCTGCCTACAACAGGTGTTGCTGATGGGGTTTTTTCCCCGTCTTCGACCGGTCCTGAGCCCCGCTCGACCGGTCGTGGGAGGCGCTCGACCAGTCGTAGGTTCGAGCCCTGGCACGACTCAAAGTCCAGCGAGTTCGTGCTGTTTTTCTCGGAGGTCTTCGACCAGTCGTAGGTGAGCTTCGACCGGTCGTAGGTGAGCTACGACCAGTCGTAGGAGGCTAAGACCAGTCCTGGAATTTCCAGGACTAGTCGAAGGTTACGCAGTTTGTTCCGCGATTTTGCGCGAAACTGCGGATTTGAGTCCTTTCGCAACTGGGATGCGGAAAGGAGTTTCCCAAAACTATAAAAGGGGTTGCCTAGGGTTTTTCTAGGTATCACAAAATAATAAGAGGGTTTCCTAAAGCTTTACAAGGTATTTGCTAAAGGGTTTAGGACTATCAAAGGTGAGAGAGAGGGAGAAAGAGAGAGAGGAAGCTTATAGAAGGGAGGTTCTGCTCGTGGAGGTTCTCTACTTTGCAATCTACATCTCAGCGCTTCTATGTCCTCGTAATCGGTTAGATCTCTCCGTTTTCTCTATTTCCTTATTGTTTATCCACTCCTGCGTGAGTGAAGAAGGTTGTAAACATTCTACTTCATAGTGGATTGTTGATCTGGACGAGGTCCCGTGGTTTTTACCTCTTTGAGGGTTTTCCACGTAAAAATCTCTTGTGTGGTGTGTGATTGATGCTTTGATTTATTTCATTGCTTTATTATCCATAATTCTGGTTTGTTTCGGGAGGCTAGATCCTAAGGTTTGTGCAAGGCATCCCAACAAAGTGGTATCAAAGCAAAGTTCATTGAACGGGTAGGATCGGTTTTGAATTATGGAAGGTGGCTCAAGGATGATCAGCCTCAATGGTTCTAACTGGACCATATGGAAGGCTAAGATGGAGGACTTGATTTATTGCAAGGACCTATATTCTCCAATCTCAGGCATATCAGCAAAATCCAAGGATATGACTGATGATGATTGGAAGAAGATGGACCGAAAGGCGGTGGGGTTTATTAGACAATGGCTGGATGATTCTGTGTTCCACCATGTGTCTACGGAAACCTCAGCCGCTAGCCTATGGCTAAAATTACAAGGGCTGTATGAGAGGAAGACAGCCGGTAATAAGATATTTCTGATAAGGCGACTTGTGAATCTCAAGTTCAAGGATGGTGGTTCTGTGGCCGAGCACATGAATGAGGTCAGCAATATAGTGAACCAACTCACCTCTATGAAGATGGTCCTGGATGATGAATTGCAGGCTTTACTATTGCTTAGTTCATTGCCTGACAGTTAGGAGACATTGGTGGTGTCTCTAAGTAACTCCGCGCCAGACGGAAAGATATCCATGGAACAGGTAACTAGCTGTCTCTTTAATGAAGAGACAAGGAGGAAGTCTCAGGGGTCTACTCAGCAAGAGGCCCTTGTGACACAGGAACGGGGAAGAAGAAAGAACAGGAAGGGCGGGAAGGCCCGAAATAAATCAAGAGGCAAGTCGAGCAACAGAAAAGATGTTGAATGCTGGAATTGTGGCAAGAAGGGCCACTATAAGCATGAATGTCGTAAGAATGACAAGAAAGGAAAAGGGAAGGAAGATGAATCAGATTCCACTGCGGTCGCTTCAGATGGCGACGTTGTTATTATTCTTTCAGCAGATCATGATGTGTGTCTCACAGATACGAGTCAGGACACCGATTGGGTGATTGACTCGGGAACTTCTTTTCATGCGACTCCACACAGTGACTTCTTCACAAGCTACAAGTCAGGCGACTTAGGGACCGTGAGGATGGGAAATTCTGGCGTATCAAAGATCGTGAGAGTTGGTGATATTTGTGTGAAAACTAATGTGGGCTGCACATTGGTTCTCAGGGATGTGAGGCATATCCCAGACCTTCGCCTCAACTTGATGTCGACAGGAAGGTTGGATGATGATGACTATGAAAGCCGGTTCGCTGGTGGGCGCTGGAAGCTCATCAAGGGTTCGTTGATCGCAGCCAGAGGAAAGAAGTGTTGCACCCTGTACAAGGCAAGTGTCAGTGTATGCAAGGGTGGGTTGAACGCAGCGGAAGATTCAGCTATTAACATGTGGCACAGGCGTCTAGGCCACATGAGTGAAAAAGGGCTTCAGGTACTAGCAAAGAAGCAGCTCCTTCCAGACGTGACAGGTATGCCTCTTAAAACCTGTCTTGATTGTTTATCAGGGAAACAGCATAGAGTTTCATTCGTTAAAACTGCTTCTCATGTTAATAAAGTGCATGCATTAGATTTGGTTTATTCTGATGTTCGTGGTCCTATGAGGACAAAAACCTTGGGTGGGGCATTGTATTTTGTTACTTTTATAGATGATGCATCTAGGAGGGTTTGGGTTTATGCTTTGAAATCCAAGGACGAGGTCTTTGGTGTGTTTAAAGTGTTTCATGCTATGGTCGAGAGAGAGACAGGTAGACCATTGAAGTGCATCCGCACTGACAATGGTGGTGAATACATTGGCGACTTTCACGAGTACTGCAAGTCCCAGGGTATACGGCATGAATAGACGGTTCCCAAGACCCCCCAGCATAATGGTGTAGCTGAGCGAATGAATCGCACCATTGTTGAGAGAATCAGATGCATGTTATCCCATGCGAAGTTGCCCAAGACGTTCTGGGGAGAAGCAATGCGCACGGCGGTGTATTTGATAAACAGGTCTCCATCAGCCCTGTTGAATGGAGAAGTGCCTGAGAAGGTGTGGACTGGACATGATCCATCGTACAGTCATCTCAGGGTGTTTGGATGCAGGGCATCCGTTCACGTACCAAAGGACGAGAGGTCCAAGCTCGATATGAAGATCAGGCAGTGTGTGTTCTTAGGGTACGGTGATGAAAAATTCGGTTACAGGTTATGGGATCTGACCGAGAAGAAGCTCGTCAGGAGCAGAGATGTGGTTTTCTTTGAAGATCAGTGTATCGAAGACATTGGTAAGCCAGAGAAGAACCAGCCTAGTTCAGGTGAGCTAGAGGACATGGATCCGATTACTCCTCCCGTGGTGCCTGATGATGGGGGAGTACAGCAAGGTGCAGAGGACGAGGGAGTTCCTTCAGAAGATGGACCAGGGGAGCAGCCCCCACTTGATCCACCTGTTGAGCCACAGGTGAGGAGGTCATCTAGGGACAGACAGCCGTCCAAGAGGTACTCGCCGCATGAGTACATTATGCTAACTGATGGGGGAGAGCCAGAAGATTATTCTGAGGCCCTAGCCGACGAGCATAAGGAGGAGTGGTTGAAAGCTATGCAAGAGGAGATGAAATCCTTGCATAAGAACCACACCTATGACATGGTGAAATTGCCTAAGGGCAAGAAAGCTTTGAGCAACAAGTGGGTGTTCAGAAAGAAGGTTGAGCAGAAGAATTCACAGACGAGGTTTAAGGCCAGACTTGTGGTGAAAGGGTTTGGTCAGAGGAAAGGCATAGACTTCGAGGAGATATTCTCACCAGTGGTGAAGATGACATCCATACGGGTGTTGCTTGGGTTGGCGGCTAGCATGGATCTGGAGATAGAGCAGTTAGATGTTAAAACTGCCTTTCTCCATGGTGACCTGGAAGAAGAGATCTACATGCACCAACCAGAGGGGTTCGAAGTCAAGGGCAAGGAGCATATGGTGTGTAGGCTGAGGAAGAGCTTGTATGGGCTGAAACAAGCTCCACGACAATGTACAAGAAGTTCGATTCGTTCATGTTACAGCGTGGGTATGACAGAACGGAGTCGGACCACTGTGTGTTCACGCGTAAGTTCTCAGACGGTGATTTCTTAGTTCTGCTGTTATATGTTGATGACATGCTCATCATGGGAAAAGACATCAAGAAGATTGACAGGCTGAAACAGGAGTTGGGCAAGTCTTTTGCGATGAAAGACTTGGGCCCGGCTAGACAGATCCTAGGAATAGAGATAACCCGTGACAGAAGCAGCAGGAAGCTTTGGCTGTCACAAGAGCGGTATATTGAGAAAGTCCTAGAGCGGTTCAATATGAATGCAGCGAAGCCGGTTAGTACTTCACTGGATGGTCACTTCAGATTGAGCGACATGCAGTGTCCCAAGACGAAGGAAGAGGTGGAAGAGATGCAGAAAATACCCTACGCGTCAGCAGTAGGAATTTGATGTATGCTATGGTGTGTACACGCCCAGACATACCATATGCGGTTCGTGTTGTCAGCCGGTACCTTGCCAATCCTAGCAAAGAGCATTGGGCAGCGGTGAAATGGATACTACGGTATCTAAGAGGCTCATCCAGGTTGAGCCTATGCTATGGTGACGGAAAACCTGTGTTAGAGGGCTACACAGATGCAGATATGGCAGGTGACATAGACTACAGGAAGTCTACATCGGGGTTCATGTTCACGTTTGCAGGGGGAGCGGTTTCTTGGCAGAGCAAGCTACAGAAGGTCGTAGCATTGTCGACGACAGAGGCCGAATACATTGCAGTCACAGAAGCATGTAAAGAGATGCTTTGGATGAAAAGGTTCCTACAGGAACTTAGCCTAAAGCAGGAGGAGCACGTGGTCTATTGCGATAGTCAGAGTGCTATACACTTGAGCAAGAATCCAAGTCAGCATTCCAAGTCAAAGCACATAGAGATTCGGTATCACTGGATCAGGGATACTTTGGAACAGAAGGTGTTACAGCTTGAGAAAGTCCACACGGACGATAATGGGTCAGACATGATGACCAAGGCTTTGCTCAAGGGCAAGTTTGAGGTTTGTAGAAACCTGGCTGGCTTGAAGAAGGTGGATCCCTCCTGGGTCAAAAAGGGGGAGATTTGATGGGGTTTTTTCCCCGTCTTCGACCGGTCCTGAGCCCCGCTCGACCGGTCGTGGGAGGCGCTCGACCAGTCGTAGGTTCGAACCCTGACACGACTCAAAGTCCAGCGAGTTCGTGCTGTTTTTCTCGGAGGTCTTCGACCAGTCGTAGGTGAGCTTCGACCGGTCGTAGGTGGTCTACGACCAGTCGTAGGCGAGCTACGACCAGTCGTAGGAGGCTAAGACCAGTCCTTGAATTTCCAGGACTAGTCGAAGGTTACGCAGTTTGTTCCGCGATTTTGCGCGAAACTGCGGATTTGAGTCCTTTCACAACTGGGATGCGGAAAGGAGTTTCCCAAAACTATAAAAGGGGTTGCCTAGGGTTTTTCTAGGTATCACAAAATAGCAAGAGGGTTTCCTAAAGCTTTACAAGGTATTTGCTAAAGGGTTTAGGACTATCAAAGGTGAGAGAGAGGGAGAAAGAGAGAGAGGAAGCTTATAGAAGGGAGGTTCTGCTCGTGGAGGTTCTCTACTTTGCAATATACATCTCAGCGCTTCTATGTCCTCGTAATCAGTTAGATCTCTCCGTTTTCTCTATTTCTCTTATTGTTTATCCACTCCTGCGTGAGTGAAGAAGGTTGTAAACGTTCTACTTCATAGTGGATTGTTGATCTGGACGAGGTCCCGTGGTTTTTACCTCTTTGAGGGTTTTCCACGTAAAAATCTCTTGTGTGGTGTGTGATTGATGCTTTGATTTATTTCATTGCTTTATTATCCATAATTCTAGTTTGTTTCGGGAGGCTAGATCCTAAGGTTTGTGCAAGGCATCCCAACAGTTGCACAGGATTTTAGTCACTTGGATGGCAATGCCCCAGTCCTCAATCTCAATTTTGCAGGATCCCATACCCAATTTTGCACCTGCTCAACTGAGGTTTGAAACTGCCCCCAATTCATGCATAGAAGTGGGTCACATGGGTAAAATCAGATCCACTTACCACAAGATCATCACTGTGTGAGTTCCATGCATCTAAAATTATGAAAATAGATGATCATCATGGGGGAACACATGATTTGAACCATTGGACGTTTCTAATAACCATTCATGTCATTTCAACGGTATAACCCACCTGATGATCAATAGGCCATGTTTTTAAGACATGGAAACCACGTATTGTTAGGACAACCTGAGGAGTAGCTACAGTCTCACATGAGTATCACTTGTTTCCATGTGTGAGGTAACTAAAACAGATACGAGTGAAGTCATGAAATGGAAATAAGATGAGCTTTGATGGAAAGAGGCAGAGATAACTTTTGTTTTTCCCTCAGTGTTGGGTACACCTCCGAAGGAGACTTAACTGGACCTCCCAATATCTCAAGACTTCTGGGACTCGTTTGGATAGCTCACTATGACCTTAATTATAAATTATAAAAATGATGCATTATGTTAATATGGGAGGGTTTGGATAATAAGTTGGTTAAGATAAGCTATTTATTGCATAAGTAACTTATTTTGGTTTCTACTATGTTTTGCAAATAACATACTAGCTTCTCCTCTCCATCGTCTCTCTCCATCTCCTCTCTTCAATCCAAATCAGTGATTGAATCTTAGAATCATCACGCACCTCTCCTTTTTCCTCATCCACAGATCGGATGGTTAAGACAATCAATGCCAGCGACTTTTAGAGTCAAGTGTCCTTTTTATTGGGTTAGTGGGGCCATGAATTTATGGGTTTGATTCTGATTATAAGATAATTTGTTTGGACTTTTCAAGCCTAGTCTATTTCAAGGTTTTATTTTGCATAACCCACGCTTAAGGAAACCATTAAATTAGAGACAGCAACGGCCTTTGACTTTGTCAAGTCATAGGACGGATGACCAGTACTCGGCCTCAGGTCATGCATATTGCGTTGTTCTTCCATTTTAGCCTGAAACAATTTAGTAGGCTAGGAAATGTGATGCACAATGACGGAGAGAGAGAGAGAGAGAGAGAGGAGAGAGAGAGAGAGAGAGAGAGGAGAGAGAGAGAGAGAGAGAGAGAGAGAGATGAGAGAGAGAGAGAGAGAGAGAGAGAGGAGAGAGAGAGAGAGAGAGAGAGAGAGAGAGAGAGAGAGACGAGAGAGAGAGAGAATCGATGGACTACATGGCGTGCATGAATGGCACTAGGGATGACTTGCACTAGCTAACTAATCACTATGTGGGACAATCATGCATCATATCCGCCCCATCCATCAGTTGGGCCGTCACGTACCATGAGTCCTGTAGATTCATGTGAAATCCAAGACTTACATCAGCTGCACCATAGGGGAGAGGGTTTTTCACCATAATGTGTAAAATCATTCTCATTCGGAAAACTTCAAATTCACACTGTTTAGACAACATGAGTAATAGGAGAATTTACTAATCCTAGTATGAAACCACATATGAGTCGATTGCATGGTCAGATGAGTGGATTGGATGGTCTATATAGACGAAAGTGAACACCACGTAACTTGAGTATTATAATAATGAGACTAATTATCTCAGCTATTTCCCATGGTATGTACCGACCGTTGAATCAGCCTGATTTTTGGCCATGGTCCAAATTAATAAAGAGCGGCACACTTGATTGACGGATTGGATCTCATCCACATGAGCTTGAGCCAACCAACAGGAAAGAGTGTTGAAACATTCACAGGGACACTGGGTGTTTCATGACGAATCTATTCAGCCCATCTATTTTCTTAGTGAATGGCTCAAAAATGAGGCCGACTTGAAGCTCAAGTGATCCACATGACAGGAAACAGTGAGATTTAACGTCCACCCTTGAAACATTTGGGGGCCATTTTGAGCTTCCGGTCTGCCTCATTTTTGGGCCCATTCCCAAATATTGACAGGAAAATGGATGGATGGAATGGATTTCTCATGAACATTAAGGTAGGCCCCAAGTAATTTATTTGGTGGGGACGTGAGCTTAAATTCTAAGATTAATAAATAGTTGAGGATTGAGTCATGGAAGTTGATCGTGGTTCTTCTGCAAGTCCTTTCCCGCAAACTTAGTCTATAAAAGTTGCACATGGCATCAACTGACATATGTGTATGGCATCCAACCTCTCTTACAGAGCTATTCCATTGGATGCCCCAAAAATAAGCCAATCAACTGTCACATGTGCCCAACTTGAATTTGGAGGCCTTTAGGTGGTTGACATTGCTTTCCATGGTGTGGCCAGCCAAATGGTTGGATAGGCCTGTTTTATGGGGCATTCCATCATCATGTTGGTTTTCACTTAATACATGGGTTGGATGGCATTACCAAATATATTTGACCCACTCATGCAACAGTGTACAAGCATGTGAATAGGTTTTTAAACACAGGTGAATCATAATAAGTGCATTTCCACGAGCATCTGGGGCCTCAACTTCCAGATCAGGCTGCTTGAGGGAGATTGATTGCACACCTAGTAATAATTCTAGGATTTTCAGAGTCAATTTCATTTTTTGTTGTGTTTTGCAAAATTCAATCAAGGAGCTGTGACTGAGTGGCTTTGGACCCAGATTCTTAGCTGGTTTGTTTGGGAAGGCCAAGTGTAAATTTTTTTAATTTTTATTTTGCTCGGCAAATGCTTAAGTGGACCACTAAATTAGGGCTAGAAATGGATCTGTGACTCTGGTATCAAGCAGGTCCAATAAGGAGATCCATTTGCCCATAAATAGGACCGTCAACTCATCAGGTGGGCCATTGACATCAGAAGAATGGATTGTTAAAAATAGAACCTGCATACATGACCCATAAACGCATGCCCTGTCAATCCCCTTAAAATATCTGGCGTGAATTGTCTTGGCAGTGTCCTTTTGGAGTAGCACCACATATAAGAAAGGGTATAATCTTTCAATGATCCAGACAGTTGATCTGTTGGGAATCTTCACACCGCCCATTTAATGGGTGGAACCGCAAAGATCTCTGGCATTGAACGAATATAACCATCCAAATCTAAGCCTGCAATAGCTTGCAGATGACATCGAAATACAGCCAATGATTTAATGAGAAAGGGTCTGGGAATCAGATCATAATTGAGATTGTAAAAATGGGTAACATGCACACTACAGCTACACGCATACATATAGACTGCATGTGCCATGATCTAGACTTCCATTATGGGCTTCTAGTCCATCCGCATGCAGTTTGTAACAAGATTTCCACGATCCCACATTTATGACACATATATGATGTCTATGTTCACTAACATGGATGATATCAGCCGTCTATCAATAAAGACAAGTGGGGAATGCCAATGCTATCTTATGCTGGCCTAACTTCAATCCGGTTGATCTAATGGTGGCTGCCAAATGACACATGGCTCAGATGTGAGTCCTGGCTGCGCTCAAGCTTGCATTGGTGCTCCTCTAATGAGAAAATTAATTCCTAGCAAGCTGACAAGGTAGAGCCAGTGAGATGGGAATACAGTAGATTCATCTCTCCAGAGTACATGCTGTTAGATGAAGAATCAGTTATCAGAACCGTCTATCTAGTTTTCAGACTCATCAGATAAGCTTAGACATCCGATCTCAGGAATTGTTTGAAACAAAGATAGTTAACATTCTCTGCATCCAATTGAAGAAAAGTGAAGCACAGGATTTTCCAAATCTGTGGGATTTCTGAAACATAGGCCAGAAACCATACATTGTAATCAAGGTTTTAAGAGACATCTCTGGCTGAATTGCTTGATTCTGAGTTAAGTGACAACTCAGCTAACTTGGGAGTGAACTGGATGGGCAAACCGAGTCACCTATATTTTCTGTGCTGACAACCACTCATCTGGATCAGACCCGACTCAGTCCAGGTCGACCCAGAGCAACTGACACGGACAAGTCAATCCAGCTTGGGCTCAAGTCATATTACCCTGATCCATCCTGCCTAGACCAGCCCGGTCTGACTTAATTAGCAAGTATTACCCTGATCCATCATGCCAAGGTCGGGCTTTGTGCCCAGTCTCAACCTGACCCATTACCACCCCAAATCACAGCACACGTGTGCAAGATCCAATCATTAGGCGGGGCCAGCAGATATGGATAAGCCAATCCATTAATCAGGTAGGCAAATTTTCAATTCCATAAAGCATATAAATGCACCATTGAACTTACCATCCAAATCATTTTTCATGCCTGAACAGATCACTACAACTTTGGTGACATACCAACTTTTCGACTAGCATGACAATTGTGCAGGGTATCTATGCCATGAAAAAAAGTAGACCCCACCATGAAGATCACCCTTCTCGAAAATCAATTTGATTGACTCATTAGGTGGGCCACACCTAATGTTGAGCCAAACCATCAATTGCCTGATGGTACTGATAATGGCTTACCTGATTAACAGACCTGTAATTTTCTCCACTTTACTTTTACTTCTTCCATACATTTAGTAATTTTGTTCCATCCAAGATAAGTTTACTTTTTGATGTTAACAATAGAAAATAATAAACCATCAAGTTGCTGTCTGACCACCCTTGTGGGCAGGGTATATCCCGTCTCCACTGGACAATGCATGTGGTGTGATGTGTACATTAGGCAATTGTTACGATGGCCCTACGATTGCTGTGTGGACCATATGAAAGCTTTTGATTGTTCTCATCTCTATTCCAGGAAAATCCTTTTCAACTCAATAGTCCAAATAATGACAAATGTGGCTGTGCTACATTTAGAAGGCAAAAGATAAGATAAGGACTGCATGAGCACCCTCATCCTGGCTTTTTTTTTTTTTTTTTCTGTTAACTAAGCCATGTGGGAAGAACTTCATGAGATGAGAAAGAGTATAGTTTTGTAGAATGCTCAATAACCTTAATTAGGGTGAGATGATGTATTATATACTCAATAATTATAAAAGTACTCCTAGGCTGATATATACTTTGTTGTGTATATGTCATATGTATATATACAAATATTCTTGCAAACTAGTGACTGCTATGGCGGCATTGTTTTATCTTTGAATAAAAGAAACTGAGGAACATCAGTAGAAAAGGTAGGATCCTATAAGTAAGGCTTGATTCCATGTGTGAGGTGCTCAAATTAGCATTCCTATAAGTAAAACAGATGAACTGACAATAAAATGAGCTTTGATGGAAAGGCAAAGAAAGAACCTTGTTTCACCCTTTAGTTTTGGGTAAACTTCCAAAGCAGAGACTTGACTGGATCCCTCAATAATTTCAAGAATTCTAGGCCCACTTAGATAGCTTGTTATGTACCTAATTATAAATTTTAAAAATGATGCATTATGCTTAACCGTTTGGAACACACATTAGGATTATAATCATAAGGTATTATGCATGCATCATGACTTCTTTTTGTAATTTTAAAAACCTGAAGTAGAATTCTGAGCTTTAAGTCATTTTCATGCTCTCTTCCTCTCTCTCACATCTCTCTCATCTTCTCCCTGGTGGTACCCACACCATGTTTAGTCCAAACGAGTGATAGGATCTCCCCTGTTGTAATCAATATGTACTGCTCCTTTTTCCTATCCAGGATCAGATGGACAACCAACTTTAGTAACTTTTAAAGTCAAGTCTCGTTTCTTTTGTTGCGTTTTGCAAATTTCCAAGGAATGGGGCCCGAGAATGGATGGATTAGGTCTAGATTTTAACTGATTTGTTTGGGCTTGCCTAGTCTATTACAAGGTTTTATTTTGCACAACCCAAACTCAAGGGGACCATTAAATTGGAGCTGTCAGTCCATGGGCCAGATGGCCAGTAGTTATTCTCAAGTCACGCTTATTGACTTGTGCTTCATTTTTAGCCTTAAACTGTAAGTAAACTAAGAGATGTGCGTGCAACAACCTAGAGAGAAGAAGGAAGAGAGAAATCAGGACTACAATAGCCTGAATTGCATAGGCACATGGAGAGGATGGCTTGCACTAGCTAGATAATTAATCACTATGTGTGGACAAACATGCATCAGATCCACCCGGTCCATCAGTTGGGCCATCACATTTTCACCATGTATTCTAGAAATTCGGAGAAATTTAAGACTTACATTGGCCGCACTATAGCGAAGGGTGTAAAATCATTACTAAAAGCTTTAAATTCACATGGTTTGGCCAACATGAGCATTAGAATGTCCTTATTTTTGGAGAATCAATTAATCCTGGTGTGGAATGTGAGATGAGTGGATTAGATGGTATACACACACCACGGTGGACCCCACATGTAACTTGCAGCAGTTTAATGATGAGACTTTTCGTCTCAACTTTTTCCCTGTAGTGTGTACCACTTGAGTGTTGAATCAACCTGATTTTCGGCCCCTAGTCCAAACAAAGAGTGGCACACGTAATTGATGGGATGGATATCATCCACATGAACTCCTTCCATCTTCGTCAAACAAAAGTCTTGATGTCCACACAAATTCACTGGCTGCATTTTAGAAATCAGAGAGAGAGACTCGGGTGGAAAGACTTTCGCGGGTAGAAGATAAGGTATTAGTTAGCTTTTGCTGGTGAAATCTGAGCTGTCATTCGGTTTGCAGCTATATTTTTAAGTTTCTAAAATACTCCTACCTTTAATTAAAAAGTTTTCTTATATCCTTTGTATATTGAAACCCCTGAAACTAATTATAGGAGCAGAAATGTCCAAATGCTTCTCATGTCATATATAGTATAGATGGGCCAACCTATGGCTTCTCACCTATCCATCTAAAACCACTTCTGTTCAGTCCTAAAAAGAAAAAGTCACTAAAGAGCCACTTGAGTAAATGAATCAAAGAGTGGCAGTTGGGTGTAATACTCTGTTTATGAGTGGAAAACATGCTTAAGTTCTAAAACTAATTAGTAAATAGGTGAGGATTGGGTCATGGGTCATGAGCTACAACATGGGGTAAGAGTTTGAATTGTTGGCTTGTTTGGAAGATAAGTCACCCATGTTTTCAGTGCTGACAACCACCAAATTAGATCAGACTCAACCTAGTTCACTTGGACCTACACAAGACCTTAATCCAGCTTGGGCTCAAGTCATATTCGCCTGATCCATTCTGCCTAGCCTAGCCTTAGCAAGTGTTTTGTTCTATAAATATACATTCCCATTGCAGGTTAGGCAATGCTTGCATCTTGCACCTAAATAGCTGGTTTTTATTTTTACAATGTCTATATCACCTTGCATATGAGACCCTTCTCTCAACGGATGCATTAGAAACATTCGGCATCAATTTTTAGGTTGGGCGAGATTGATCCTAGTAAAATTGGGCTTGTGGTGCTAGGCTCATGTCAGGGTCAGGCTTTGTGCCCGGTCCAAACTCAACTTATTGATACCCCAAATCACAGCACACGTATGCAAGATCCAATCATTAGGTAGAGCTAGCAGCAAAGAATAATCCAATCCATTAATCAGGTGGGCATACCTTCAATATCATAACACATCCAAATGCACCATTGAATTACGTACCATCCAAATCATTTTTTCACACTAGAACATATCACTACAACTTCTGGTGACATACTATCTTTTCAATTAGCATGACACTCATATGGGGCATCTGTCGCAAGATTCCAACAAGTGGGCCCCAAATTAGATGCATTTTAGGTTCTACTTTTACAGTCAAGTTTCTATTTTTGTTTGGAGCATTGATAATTCAAGGAGTGGTCCCGGGACCGGATAGTTTTGGGCCAAATTTTATTGTTATAGAAAAGTCTCCATTTTGTTGGGTACTGCTGTATTCCAACCAGTGGGCCCCAAAGTAGATACAGTTTAGATTTTAGTTTTAGAGTTAAGTCTATAATTTTGTTTGGAGCATCAACAATTCAAGCAGTGGCCTCAGGATTGGATAGTTTTGGGCCAGATTCTATTCTCATAGCTAAGTCTCCATTTTGTTTGGCACCGTTGTATTCCAATGAGTGGGCCCCAAACTAGACGTGCGTTTTAAATTCTAGTTTTTAGAGTCATGTCTCTAATTTTTCATGGAGCATCAACAATTCAAAGAGTGGTCCTAGGATTGGATAGTTTTGGGCCAGATTCTACTCTTAGCGTTAAGTCTCAGTCTCCATTTTGTTGGGTACTACTATATTCCAATGAGTGGGGCCAATGTATTTATTGATTCATTTGTACTTTTCAGGAGAAAGTCCATTTAAAGTTTCGTTTTGCATGGCCCAGGCTTTAGTGGAGTACTAAATTAGGAAAGGCGATGGGCTGGCAACTCAATTTGGTCAGCCCATGGGCCACCTTGTTGGGTCAGCTTCTAAGTCAGGCTGTAGTATACTTACTAAATTGTGGCTGATAACGTAATGAGTTAGGCTATGACTCACTCCTGTTTCAAACTGTTTATAGCATGCACCTAAGTATTAGCAAAAGGTTTCATTGCCCAAATCTCACAAATGTTACTAGTGGGCTTGAAATCAGAGCCCTTAAGTGGATGGATTAAAGGAGTGTTGCTCGAGCCAATTAATTTGTTGATGGATGGGATCGTGTGTTAAAATCGTAAACCCAATTAGCAAATGAATGAGTTTTGGGTCAAGGATCCATGGGCTGTGACTCTGGGTTGGGGTTTAAATGGTCCATTTCTTTTGTATTGGGCCAATGACCCCAAACTAATCCCATACCCTCTACCATTCTGCGTCAATAGTGGATGCAGAGGAAATGTGTCTATATAACAGTAACATTATCAAATATTAGTAGCCAACTTGCCATACCATTGGATACGTTGAAATGGTTTTAATTCTTTTTTTTTTCCCCTACTTTTCTTGAAAGATGAGTAAGAGATTGTTGAGGGTCCTTCTACATGTGAAAATGGGACCCACATGTATGGCCTTAAGTACTCTTTCCTCTTACCACGTGTGTGGGGGTATTTTTATTTTCAGTTTTATTATTATTTTTTTTAAGCAAGTAAAAGGAGAGAAAAATAATATATATTTTTTCCTATCTAGAGAGGCTTGTTGTTATATATTCTATTGGTTTGGTTTTCATTCTTAGTGATAAAGAGGAGAATAGTTGGTGGAAAAAGATGAGCATTTCTTCAAACTTTTTGTGGACTATAAGAAAGAGTTTTTATCTCAGGCTTTGTGAGAGTTCATTCACAATACTAGTTTCTTCTTCACAGGTTGTGTTGGAATTTTGTACAATCCTTAGTTGGCAAGAAAATTCTTTCTTTTATAGTTGCTGGAAATTCAACTTTTGGGTAATTTATTTGGGCATCTAAGAGAGTTGTTCTCTTGATAATGGTACTTTTATTATCTCTAACATAGTGGTTTTGCACCGAACTGGTCCGTAAATTTTTCCTTCACATCAGAGGATTTTCCATGTATAAAATTTGTCTCTTGTACTTTACATATTCGATGATTTGCTTGCTTGTGTTGGAAGTGATTATCATCCATTAAATCTCATATATTATTAATCTTATTGATATGCACATAAAAGAGAAAGTTGAGTAGTTTCCCAACAGAGATTATACTACCATCCAATTACAAGCTACGTAGGATATAGGAGAAAAAACAAGTAGGGCCTAATGGTTTGCCAAAGATGGCACAACTGATGAATGGAGTCAATGTCACAGACATGTCACAACTGATGACATGGCATCTATTGTTGCATGCTCTGCCTGCAACAAGTGTTTCAGAGGATACTTTGGCAATGGCTCATTCTTCAATTTCAATTTTACGGGATCCGCTACCCAAAACCTCCAAGTAAATGAGAATGCAGGTTGCAGCTGCTAGCCTGAACTTTGAAACTGCCCCCTACTCGTGCATAGAAATAGGTCACCCATGTAAAATCTGATCCACTTATCACAGGTCATCACTGTGTGAGTACCATGCATCTGAAATCATCCACATATGTTCATCACGGAGGGCACATGATTTGAACCATTGGTCTTTTTCTAATAACCATTCATTTACTTTCAACAGGTGTGGCCCACCCGATGATCAGATAGGCAAGTTTTTCAAGACATGGAAACTACCTATTGTAAGGACTATCTGATGAGCCACGCCAGGCTCGCATGCGTATGTCTTGTTTCTATGTGCGTAGTACTCGAATTACAATCCTATAGTAAAACAGACACGAGTGAAGTCGTGCAATTACAATAAGATGAGCTGTGATGGAAAGAGGCGAAGACAGACTTTTGTTTCTCCCTTGATTAGGATAAATGTCCAAAGCAGACGACTGGAAAAACCAATAATCTCGTACTTCTAAGGCCCATTTGGATTGCTAATCATCTACCTAACTATAAATTATAAAAATGATGCATTATAGCATAATGCATTATGTTAATAAAATGCGTTCGGAACTTAATCTTAAGGTGTTATGCATGCATAATGGTTTATTTTCTTAATTTTGAGAATCCTAATTAGAATTATAAGTTTTAAGTCATTTTCATATACTCTCTCTCATCTCCAATCTCTCTCATCCTTTCCCCAGTAGACTCCACATCATGTGTAGTCTAATCCAGTGATTGGATCTCCTTTACTGTAACCAATACGCACCACTTCTTTTTCCTATCCATGGTTGCATAATTAGAACAAACAATCTAGTGACTTTAAGAGTCAAAGTCTTTGTTTTTGTTGGGTTTTGCAAATTTCCAAGTGGGGCCGTGAATGGATGGGTTTGATCTGGATTTAAACTGATTTGTTTGGGCCGTGAACAAATTTCCTAGCCTATTACATGGTTTAATTTTTCACAGCTGAGGCTTAAGTGGCCCATTAAATTAGAGCTGGCAATGGTATGAGTCTGTTAAGCTCATGGGCCAGATGGCCATCAGTCGGGCTTAGGTATGCTTATAGCGTTGTGGTTCATTTATAGCCTGAAACTGTTAACTTGGAGATATGGTGAACAAAACATAGAGAGAAGAAGGAAGAAAGAATCAGGGTCTACAATAGCCTGAATTGCATAGGCACATGGAGGGGATGACTTTTTCTAGCTAACTAATCACTACGTGGGATAAACATGCATCTGATCCACCCTGTCCATCAGTTGGGCCGTCAAATTTTCAGTATGAATCCTGGAAATTCAGAACTTAACAATAGCTACACCATAGGGAATGGTGTAAAATCATTCCAAACAACTTTAAATTCACATAGTTTGGCCAACATGAGTAGTAGGATGTCCTAATTTTCAGTGAATCAATTAATCCTTGTGTGAAATGTGAGATGAATGGCTTGGGCTGGGCTGAGTCCTATCCATTCATCCAGTAATGTGTGACCTGATCAATAGGTTGGATGGCAAATAAGCATTACGGTGGGCCATGGTGGATGTTCAATTACCACTAGTTTCCTGTGGTGTGGTACACTTGAGATAACGGAGATTGGAGAAGGAGAGTCGTTGTTAGGCTCTGCATCGCCAGTAGAAGGATTTTCCACCCAAAAAATGGGTATTTTCTCTGTTTTATGTCTATGCAGTAGATGCCTTCTTTTGTAATCTGATTCCTACATGTGTAAGGTGTTTATAGTTTGTCTTATTGGCTTTTAAGCTGTAATCTATTTACAGTAAACTTGTCTACATATGAATAACTTGTTAATTATTTACTGCTTGTAATTGAGTATTCATACATGATAGAGCTTGGAGTGATACATCCTTTAAAAATCATCAAATGACATAAAAAGTTTTCATTTAAGATGGAACATTGAGATAAGCCCACTGAATAAAGCTATAGCTGATCCTTGTGATAAATTGATCATTTGATGGGATATATAAGTGAGCCCACTAATTCAAATTCCCTTTTATAACAAGAAACTGTTGAATGTAAACAATCAACTATTAATTTACATGCACATGTAGTGTACGAGCAATGTGTACAGTATGCTCCACATGTACAGTGGCCCCTATATATGTTGGCCATGCTTACATGGCCATATGTGTGAGATAGACATACATGCATAATTAACCCATGTGTATAACAGGCCATATAAGATACAAAGAGAGATACATGATACAAAGAGAGGTACAAAGATGGATTACAAAGTAGGCTAGGCATGATACATGAGTACATGTATAGTGGGACCATAGATGGATGTTCCCATGTGTACAGTGAATTAGATTAAATATGGATGGATGATACACATAGAGAGAATTGTGGGCCATTATTTCCAACTATCTGTTGCTTTCATATGGTGGTGGCCTGTCTGATGGCACATGTAGTAATAATTCTGCTGATCAGAAATCCTAGCCTTTTAATCAGAGGCAAGCAAGTAGATGGTCAGAAAAGAAAATAAAGCAAACAGTCCATATTCAATATTTAAAAAATAAAATAAAATGAAATAGATTCAATGGATAGGATCTTCCAATATTGGGTTATCTTTTGGTGCATGGCCATCCACTGTTTGCAACATCATATCGACTATTTGGTCCACCAAATCATTTTCGCTTTACAAAATAAAAGAGAATTAACCATTGCCATTGGTTAGAAACTACAGCTATCAATGGCCTGGGCTTGGAGTGGGCAGAGTCCTGTCCACGCTCATCCACAAAGTAGAACCTAGGCCTGAGTGCAGCTTGGTCTTATGATAGGCCCGAGTAAACAGATTCAAGCCCAGCCTGCGATATTATGCAGGATACCAACCAAGCCATAGTGATTATGCATGACCTCATCCCAAGGTGGATCCCGACTACCCCCTTTTGTACAAGATTTGGTATGTTCGTATAATGCATCTCATCATGCATGATATATGACAAAATTTCCCTGGGCTGGGCTCGGCTAATGGGCTCTTGAACAGAGCTTGAGCCTGACCCAATTATTAAACAGGTTTAACTTTTAAGGCCCAGATATCGGTTCTCAATACCACAGTTGGACGACATGCTCGATATGCTAGAAGGGCCAAGGTGTTCTCTAAACTAGATCTAAGGAGCGGGTACCATCAGATTCGTATCCAACCCAGTGATGAGTGGAAGACGACATTCAAGACTAAGGAAGGGTTGTATGAGTGGCTGGTCATGCCCTTCGGCCTATCGAACGCACTAAGTACTTTTATGCGTTTGATGAATCAAGTTCTAAAACCGTTCATTGACCGATTTGTGGTAGTATATTTTGATGACATATTGATATATAGCTAGGATGAGGCGGAGCACAAGAAACATCTCAGGCAGGTGCTGCAGGTCCTACAAATTAATAAGTTGTACCTCAATTTGAAGAAGTGTAGTTTTTTAACTGACAGCCTGTTGTTTCTAGGATTTATTGTAACGTCCACAGGCATTCGTATGGACGATGAAAAGGTGCGAGCTATTAGGGAATGGCCGATCCCGATAAACATTCATGAGGTAAGGAGTTTTCACGGGTTGGAGACTTTCTATCGTCGATTTGTGCGAGATTTTAGCACCATAGTCGCGCCTATAACAGATTGTATGAAAAAAGGACCGTTCCAGTGGACCGATAAAGCTGACAAGAGCTTTCATGAGATCAAGCATCGTTTGTCTACAACACCAGTCTTGATGCTTCCTAATTTCGACAAATTGTTTGAGGTTGAGTGTGACGCTTCATACGTCGGAATTGGAGGAGTGTTATTACAGGAAGGCAGGCTGGTAGCCTTCTACAGCGAGAAGCTCAGCGAAACCCGAAAGAAGTGGTCGACTTATGAGCTTGAGTTGTATGCAGTTGTTCAGGCACTACGACATTGGCGGCATTATCTCATTCAAAGAGAGTTTGTTCTGTACACTGACCATCAAGCATTAAAGTTTATTATAAGTCAGACTAACGTGAATCGTGTGCATGTTAGATGGGTTGCATTTTTACAGGAATTCACGTTCGTTCTAACGCACAAGTCAGGGCAGCAAAACAAGGTGGCTGATGGACTTAGCCGTCGTGCATCACTACTTGTTACGATGAGCAACGAGGTGGTCGGCTTCGACTGTCTCAAGGAGCTGTATGCCGAGGATGAGGACTTCAAAGATTCTTGGATGAAGTGCTAAAAAGGTCACCCCAGTGACCTTCATATACAGGACGATTTTCTCTTCAAATGAAATCGATTGTGTATCCCCCAAAGTTCTCTGAGGGAGCAAATTATTCATGAGCTACATGGAGGTGACCTCGGTGGACACCTTGGGCGAGACAAAACGTGAGCTCTTGTGGAAGAACGGTATTACTGGCCGTAATTAGTACGTGATGTGAGAAAAGCCGTACAACGTTGTCATGTTTGTCAGACCTTCAAGGGGCAATCTCAGAATACGGGCCTCTACACCCCGTTACCTGTGTCTGACGGTCTTTGAGAGGATTTATCAATGGACTTTATACTTGGTCTTCCACAAACATAACGCGGCATGGATTCGGTGTTCGTGGTGGTAGATCGTTTCTCTAAGATGACACACTTTATCCCATGCAAGAAGACCCTCGATACAACACACGTGTCGAATCTATTCTTCCGGGAGGTCGTATGGCTACACGGGGTCCCCAAGACCATTATTTCTGATCGTGATACGAAGTTCATTAGCCACTTTTGATGGACTTTGTGAACTCGATTCGATACATGACTTCCATTCAGCAGTGCTTACCACCCACAGACTGATGGGCAGACTGAAGTTGTGAATCGCACGTTGGGAAACTCCTTCGCTGTATTTCAGGAGAAAAACCGAAGCAGTGGGATTTGAACTTGTCTCAAGCAGAGTTTACATTCAACAACATGGTAAACTGCTCGACAGGGAAATCACCGTTTCAGATTATCTACGGACGAATGTCTCGCCACACACTTGACTTGGTCCCTCTGCTCAAGCACCCAGGCATGAGCATTGCAGCAGAACATATAACAGACAAGATCATGGGTATCCATGCAGAAGTGCAGACCAAGCTACATGCCTCGAACGAAAAGTATAAGGAACAAGCGAATAAGTATCGGCGACAAAAAGTGTTCGAGATGGGCGACCGCGTTATGGTCCATCTGCGCAAAGAGAGATTTCTAACCGGGATGTACAACAAGTTGAAAAATAAGAAGATTGAACCTGTCCTAATCATTCGAAAGATCAATGACAACGCTTATGTTGTTGATCTTCCAGATGACATGGCGATCTCACAGACTTTCAACGTCGCGGACCTGACTAAGTATTATGAACCAAATCAGGATGAGAACTCGAGGACGAGTTCTTTTGAAGTGGAGGGGACTGATGTAGAGTGGGTCGTGGACAGTTTCATGGCCAAGATGGATCAGAGATGGCTCGATCGACGACAGAAGTGATCCGGACCATCGGACCTTAAATCGGGCGTATCTCGCAATTCGGAATGAGTTAGCTGACGTAAAATATATGATTTTGGGGTAGAATGATCTACTTTAGCCAACCAACCCGGCTATGCCGGGTTGTGACACCCGGAATTACGAAATACCCCTGAATCAACGGTCATTTCCCTGTTTTAATTTCGTGTTTTACTATAAATAATAAGTTTTAGTTTGATTATAACTCTTCATCCGTCGGGCTTTAGGAATTGCGCCCAACGTGAAAAGAGCTTAGAATAATTAGGAGAATGGTCTGGTGAAGCCAAATAGGACACTTACTATTTTTGGCCGAAAACCTTAAGCACTAGTAGACATCACGACCGTCTATAAATAGTAAGTTTACTATTTATAGTAAGTCGCGGATTCTAGGAGTTTTAGTTGTAGTTTGATTCTGATTTCTTTCCCATTGCTTGGTACCCCTATTTAAAGGGTTGTGAACTCGTTTTTATTCATCAATTAATCAATTTTGAATTTATTAGAATTTATTTCTATTTTCTGCTTTCTTTCCTCGTGGATTCGAGAAGTCTTCGTGAGGAGTCCAGAGAAGCTCCGTGGATTTGGATTAGTTATCTTCATCACGTTCATCCCTGCCTCATAACTAAAACAGATACAAGTGAAGTCATGAAATGGAAATAAGATGAGCTTTGATGGAAAGAGCTTTGATGGAAAGAGGCAAAGATAACTTTTGTTTTTCCCTAGTATTGGGTACACCACCGAAGGAGACTTAACTGGACCTCCCGATATCTCAATACTTCTGGGGCTTGTTTGGATAGCTCTCTATGACCTTAATTATAAATTATAAAAATGATGCATTATGCTAATAAGGGAGCGTATGGATAATAAGTTGGTTAAGATAAGCTATTTATTGCACAAGTAACTTATTTTAGTTTCTACTATGTTTGGCAAACAACATACTAGCTTCTCCTCTCTGTCGTCTCTCTCCATAACCTCTCTTCAGTCCAAATCAGTGATTGAATCTTAGAATCATCACGCACCTCTCCTTTTTCCTCATCCACAGATCGGATGGTAAAGACAATCAATGCCAGCGACTTTTAGAGTCAAGTGTCCTTTTTATTGGGTTAGTGGGGCCATGAATTTATGGGTTTAATTCTGATTATAAGCTAATTTGTTTGGACTTTTCAAGCCTAAGTCTATTACAAGGTTTTATTTTGCCTAACCCACGCTTAAGGAGACCATTAAATTAGAGACAGCAACGGTCTTTGACTTTGTCAAGCCATAGGACGGATGACCAATACTCGGCCTCAGGTCATGCATATTGCGCTGTTCTTCCATTTTAGCCTGAAACTATTAAGTAGGCTAGGAAATGTGATGCACAATGACGCAGAGAGAGAGAGAGAGAGGAAGATAGAAATCGGTACTACAATGGCGTGAATTGAATGGGCACATGGAAGGGATGACTTGCACTAGCTAACTAATCACTATGTTGGACAATCATGCATCATATCCGCCCCATCCATCAGTTGGGCCGTCACGTACCCTGAGTCCTGTAGATTCATGTGAAATCCAAGACTTACATCAGCTGCACCATAGGGAAGAGGGTTTTTCACCATAAGGTGTAAAATCATTCTGAAAACTTCAAATTCACACTGTTTAGACAACATGAGTAATAGGAGAATTTACTGATCCTAGTATGAAACCACATATGAGTCGATTGCACGGTCAGATGAGTGGATTGGATGGTCTATATAGACGAAAGTGAACACCACGTAACTTGGAGTATTATAATAATGAGACTGATTATCTCAGCTATTTCCCATGGTATGTACCGACCGTTGAATCAGCCTGATTTTTGGCCATGGTCCAAATAAAGAGCGGCACACTTGATTGACGGATTGGATCTCATCCACATGAGCTTGAGCCAACCAACAGGAAAGAGTCTTGAAACATTGACAGGGACACTGGGTGTTTCATGACAAATCTATTCAGCCCATCTATTTTCTTAGTGAATGGCTCAAAATGAGGCCGACTTGAAGCTCAAGTGAGCCACATGACAGGAAAGAGTGAGATTTAACGTCCACCCTTGAAACATTTGGGGGCCATTTTTAGCTTCCGGTCGGCCTCATTTTTGGGCCCATTCCCTCATATTGACAGGAAAATTTTAAATTTATGTGGTTTGGCCAACATGAGTATTAGAATGCCCTGATTCTTGGAGAATCAATTAATCTTGGTGTGGAATGTCAGGTGAGTGGATTGGATGGTAGATGCACACCAAAGTGGACACCACATGTAACGTGGACTATTTAAATGATGAGACTTCTTATCTCAGCTATTTTCCATTGTGTGTACTAAGTGTTGAATCAGCCTGATTTTTGGGCCCTGGTCCAAATACGAGTGGCACACTTGATTGACGGGGTGGATCTCATCCACATGAACTTGGTCCTCATTAAATAAAAAGTAATGCATCGAATACATACGAAGTCGATTGTGGACTGCATTTTGGAATTCAGGCTGAGAAGATTGGAGACAGAGAGACGGGGTGGAACTACTTACTCGGGATAAAGAATGAGCCATTGGTCGGCTTTTGCAGGTAAAATTCTTAGCCATCATTCAGTTAGCAGCCACATTTTTAAGTTTCTAAAATACGCCTACTTTCATTTAAAAAGTTTTCTTATATCCCTTTGAATATTAAAACCACTGAAACTAATAGTGAGGGTTCCAAATGCTTCTTGCGTTGTATATATAGTATATATGGGCCAAGCTATGGCTCCTACCCATCCGTCTAAAACCACTTCTATGATTGGAAGAAAAAGTCACTGACGCATCACCTAAGTAAATGGAACCTTGAGAAAAAAGTAACTAATGCATCACCTAAGTAAATGGATTAAAGAGTGGGTTGGATGTAATAATCTATTTATGCGTGGAGACATAAGCTTAAATTCTAAGACTACTTAGTAAATAAGTAAATGGATCGAGACCTTTCCTGAGAACTTAGTCTATAAAAGTTGCACATGGCATCAACTGTAGTATATATATGGCATCCAACCTGGCCTCTCCTACAGGGCCATTCCATTGGAGGCCCCAAAAATAAGGCAATCAACTGTCACGTGGGCCACCACTTAAATTTGGAGGCCTTTAGGTTGGTTGGCATTGTTTTCCATGGTATGGCCAGCATAATGGTTGGATAGGCCTTTTTTCTGGGGCATTCCATCATCATGTTGGTTTTCACTTAATAATGGGTTGGATGGCATTATACAATATATTTGAGCCACACATGCAGCAGTGTACAAGCATGTAAATAGGTTTTTAAACAGAGGTGAATCATAATATGTGCATTTCTACGAGCATTTGAGGCGTCAACTTCCAGATCAGGCTGCTTGAGGGAAATTGATTGCACACCTGGCAATAATTCCAGGACTTTCACAGTCAATTCCATTTTTTGTTGGGTTTTGCAAAATTCCATTAAGGAGCCTGTGACTGTGGTATCAAGCCGGTCCAGTATGAAGATCCATTTGCCCATTGATAGGACCGTCAACTCATCAGGTGGGTAATCTTTGGCGGTGTCCATTTGGAGTAGCACCACATATAAGAAAGGGTGATTTTTTAGTGATCCAGACAGTTCATCTGTTGAGAATTTCGGGACCCATTTAATTGGTGGAACCGCATATAACTCTGGCATTGAACGAATATAACCATCAAAATCAAAGCCTGCAAGTTTTTTTTTTTTTTTTTGTTTCTCGGGTTAGCTTGTTAGTACACACCCATGTCAGTACTGTTGGACCTAGGCCAGTGGGGCCCACCAGTGAGCAATCACTAATGGGTGTGTCCCGCTTCTTATAATTCAAATTCAACTTTGAATTTGATTTTAGAAGGGAGATTGGGATATGACATGAGAATATGATCTTCTTTCCTATAAAAAGGAAAGAGACTCTTATCGTGAAACATATCATTGGAAATACCGTGGGTACATAGAGATATATAGAGTGGGTTATAATTTGTCCATTTTAATTTGTTCTTGGGACGATCTAATCCATTGATCGTGATCTGGAGCCATCTATCAAGACGAGCGGGGAATGCAAATGCTATCTTATGCTGACCTAACTTCAATCCTGTTGATCTAACGGTGGCTGCCAAATGACACATGGCTCAGATGTGAGTCCTGCCTGCGCTCAAGCTTGCATTGGTGCTCCTCTAATGAGAAAATTAATTCCTAGCAAGCTGACAAGGTAGAGCCAGTGAGATGGGAATGCAGTAGATTCATCTCTCCAGAGTACATGCTGTTAGATGAAGAATCAGTTATCAGAACCCTCTATCTAGTTTTCAGACTCATCAGATAAGCTTAGACATCCGGAATTGTTTGAAACAAAGATAGTTAACATTCTCTGCATCCAATTGAAGAAAAGCGAAGCACAGGATTTTCCAAATCTGTGGGATTTCTGAAACATAGGCTAGAAACCACACTTTGTAATCAAGGTTTTAAGAGACATCTTCGGCTGACTTGCTTGATTCTGAGTTAAGTAGCAACTCAGCTGACTTGGATGGGCAAACCGAGTCACCTCTATTTTCTGTGCTGACAACCACTCATCTGGATCAGACCGACTCAGTCCAGGTCGACCCAGAGCAACTGACACAGACAAGTCAATCCAGCTTGGGCTCAAGTAACATTACCCTGATCCATCCTGCCTAGCCCAGCCCGGTCTGACTTAATTAGCAAGTATTACCCTGATCCATCATGCCAAGGTCGGGCTTTGTGCCCAGTCTCGACCTGACCCATTACCAACCCCAAATCACAGCACACGTGTGCAAGATCCAATCATTAGGTGGGGCTAGCAGAAAGCGATAAGCCAATCCATTAATCAGGTGGGCGAATTTTCAACTCCGTGAAGCATCTAAATGCTCCATTGAACTTACCATCCAAATCATTTTTCATGCCTGAACAGATCACTACAACTTTGGTGACATACCAACTTTTCGACTGGCATGACAATTGTGCAGGGTATCTATGCCATGAAAAAAAGTAGACCCCACCATGAAGATCACCCTTCTCGAAAATCAATTT
This sequence comes from Magnolia officinalis, assembly GCA_021015155.1. NCBI lineage: Eukaryota > Viridiplantae > Streptophyta > Magnoliopsida > Magnoliales > Magnoliaceae > Magnolia > Magnolia officinalis. The sequence goes on along the minus strand of JAJHSJ010000003.1, from coordinate 84,788,620 downwards.
GATTGACTCATTAGGTGGGCCACACATAATATTGAGCCAAACCATCAATTGCCTGATGGTACTGATAATGGCTTACCTGATTAGCAGACCCATAATTTTCTCCACTGTACTTTTACTTCTTCCATACGTTTAGTAATTTTGTTCCATCCAAGATAAGTTTACTTTTTGATGTTAACAATGGAAAATAATAAACCATCAAGTTGCTGTCTGACCACCCTAGTGGGCAGGGCATCCTGTCTCCACTGGACAATGCATGTGGTGTGCCTTGTACATTAGGCAATTGTTACCGTGCCCCTACGATTGTTGTGTGGGCCATATGAAAGCTTTTGATTGTTCTCATCTCTATAGCAGGAAAATCCTTTTCAGCTCATTAGTCCAGATAATTAGATAAGGACTGCATGAGCACGTTCATCCAAGCTTCTTTTTTATTTTTGTTTCCGTCAACTAAGCCATGTGGGTAGAACTTCATGAGATGAGATAGAGTATAGTTTTGTAGAATGCTCAATAACCTTAATTAGGGTGAGATGATGTATTATACTCAATAATTATAAAAGTACTCTTAGGCTGATATATACTTTGTTGTGTATATGTCATATGTATATATACAAATATTCTTGCAAACTAACGATTGCTATGGCGGCATTGGTTTATCTTTGAATAAAAGAAACTGAGGAACATCAGTAGAAAAGGTAGGATCCTATAAGTAAGGCTTGATTCCATGTGTGAGGTGCTCAAATTAGCCTTCTTTTGTAATCTGATTCCTACATGTGTAAGGTGTTTATAGTTTGTCTTATTTGGCTTTTAAGCTGTAATCTATTTACAGTAAACTTGTCTACATATGAATAACTTGTTAATTATTTACTGCTTGTAATTGAGTATTCATACATGATAGAGCTTGGAGTGATACATCCTTTAAAAATCATCAAATGACATAAAAAGTTTTCATTTAAGATGGATCATTGAGATAAGCCCACTGAATAAAGCTATAGCTGATCCTTGTGATAAATTGATCATTTGATGGGATATATAAGTGAGCCCACTAATTCAAATTCCCTTTTATAACGAGAAACTGTTGAATGTAAACAATCAACTATTAATTTACATGCACATGTAGTGTACGAGCAATGTGTACAGTATGCTTCACATGTACAGTGGCCCCTATATATGTGTGAGATAGACATACATACATGGCTATATGTGTATAACAGGCCATATAAGATACAAAGAGAGACACATGATACAAAGAGAGGTACAAAGATGGATTACAAAGTATGCTAGGCATGATACAAAGCACCGTTGGGCTTCAGGCCATGCCCACTTTAGACTCAAATTTGGTTTGTGCATGGCCGTGTTTGGGCCGGGCCTACACTTATGACTCATGGCCCACCCCAGCCTCATCAGAGTAACTCAAACCTGAGCTCGAAAAACTAGTTAGGCCCGAACTCGATCCTGCCCAGCCCAAATTTGGTAAAATCACTATTTTCCACTTACATGTTGTTAATATATCATTTGATCAAGTGGGGGCACACATACACAATGAAATAGATGTCCAGAGACGTGAAACCAGTGAGAATGGGTTGCTGTCTAATGGATGACTAGAATGGGATATTTATAGGAGCAAATGAAATTAGTTGAGTCTAAAATGACTTGACCCAGGCCCAAACCAAAATCTGAAAGGCCCAAGCTTTGCCCATGGGCCAAGCTAGTATTTTCAAGCTGGATTCAAAGTAGAAATGGACTCATGGAGTGACTTTATGGGTTTGATTTTAATTGTAAGCTGGTTTGTTTGGGCTTTTCAAGCCCAGTATATCACAAGGTTTTATTTTGCATAGCCCACGCATATTAAATTAGAGCCAGCAATGGTCTTTGACCCTGTCAGCCCAAAGGACGGATGACCAGTACTCGAAATATGGGCACATGGAAGGGATGACTTGCACTAGCTAACTAATCATTATGTGGGACAATCATGCATCATATCCACCCCATCCATCAGTTGGGCCGTCACATTCTCACCATAAGTACTGTAGATTCAGTGAAATCCAAGACTTACATCAGCTGCACCACAGGGAAGAGGGTTTTTCACCATAGGTAACGGTGTAAAATCATTCCTGAAAACTTTAAATTCACATGGTTTAGCCAACATGAGTATTAAGAGAATTTAATAATCTTGGTATGAAATGTCAGATGAGTGGATTGGATGGTCTATACGCACAAAAGTGGACATCAAATATAACTTGGGAGTATTATCTCAGCCATTTCACATGGTGTGTACCTACGGTTGAATCAGCCTGATTTTTGGCCCGGGCCCAAATAAAGAGCAGCACACCTGATTAACGGGGTGGATCTCACCCACATGAGCTTGAGCCAACCAACAGGAAAGAGTGGAGATTGAACATCTACTGTTGAAACATTCATGATGAGGACACAGGGTGTTCATGACAAATCTATTCAGTCCATCTGTTTTCTTAGTGAATAGCCAAAAATGAGGCAGACCAAAGCTCAAGTGAGCCACATGACAGGAAATAGTGAGATTGAACGTCCACCCTTGAAACATCCAAGAGCCATTGTCAACTTCAGATCTGCCTCATTTTTGGGCCCATTCCCTCAGATTGACTGAAAAATGGATGGGCGGAATATTGGACTTCTCACGAACATTAAGGTAGTACCCCAAGTACAGTTTGAGATAGGATGGCAACATTAATCAATGGGCCAGCCAGAGGTCCAGTGGACATTTAAGCATATAGGGTGGGGGTTGTTTGACCGTACAATGATGTTGGTGACAAATCCACTTTATCCATCTATTTTCCACCTCATTTTAAGGCATGGACCCAAAAATGAGGCCGATCTAAAGTTCAAGTAGGCAAAACGTACAACTATGAAAGTATGGGAATTAAACGTCCCGCCGATGAAATAGTCATAGAGTATTAGAGTCGCATGATGTTTTTGACAAATCTGCCGAGTCCATCTATTTTGGCTGCTCATTTTATCGCATGGCCCATTTTCAGTTTTTGATCTGCCACCTAAATGAGCTGAAAAAATAGATGTACCAGTCAATTTCTCACAAACCTTAAAGTGGCCCCATGTACAATCAAGACTAGGTTAACACGACAATCAATGTGAGAGTGAGAGAGATTGGAGGGTGAGAGTTGCTTGACTATAGGTGTGGTCTACAATGATGTTTGTGACAAATCTGTTCAATCTATCTATTTAATTTGCCACCTCATTTTGGGGCATGGGACCAAAAACAAGGTTGATCCGAATCTCAAGTGGGCCAAACGAACATGGAATATGCTCGGATTTTACTATTAGATTCAAGTCTCCTCTTTTGCGAGGAGCATCAAGATTTCAAAGAGTGAGCCCTGGGACCATATGAGTTTTGGCTCAGATTCTACTATTAGAGTCGAGTATCATCTTTTGTTGAGAACATCCAGTTCCAAGCAATGGGCTTGTCATGTCAAAGTCTAAGTTTTTATTTTGCACAGCCCAATCTCAAGTAGAACAATAAATTAGGCTGGCAATGGGCCTGTGACTGTCGTCAACCCTTTAGCCAACTAACCAAGCTTGCTTATAACTTGGGCTCAGGTGTACTTATTGGGCTATGTTTCGGTTTGAGCATGAAAACAAAGGCTATTAAGGTAAATAAATCAGGCTATGGCTGACTCATTCCTATATCAATCCGTTTCTAGGATTCACGCAAGTGTTAACAAAAAGTTCCAATTCCCAAATATTACAAAGTTATTGATGGGCTTGAAATACAAGCTCTTAAGTAAATGGGTTGAAGGAGTGGTGCTTGGGCCTAATAATTTGTTGACAAGTGGGACCACATGTTAAATTTTAAACTAAATTCTAAATCCAATTAGTAAACGGATGATGATCGGGTCACGGGTCCATGGGTTGTACCTCTGTTTGGGGTTTGAATGGTTGATATGTTTCGTAGAGGGCCACTAACCCCAAACTAGTCCCTCCCTCCGCCACTCCGCATAAATTGTGGATGTGTTTGATCTTTGTAGAGGTGATGGTGATGATGACAAAGAGGAGATGAGGTCTCCAGGATGCCTTCCCATCATCACTTCAAGTACCACGACACCCAAGCTACATACGTCGCATTTTTCAGTCACCCTCATCGTATATGCAAACTCTGCAAGAAGGAAGACAGCTTAGTCATGTTCTTTCTCTTTGTTAATCATCAATAGCTAAACTCTTAAGCATATATCAAACTCACAGGGGTTTCTTAATCTAGGTTTCATATCTTCTAGGTTATTTTGCTTGTTAACCCCAAGGCATCTCTACAAATTGTGCATATGCCAACTGCCATGTGTGTGGCACATATGGGAGTTGCATAAGATGTGCTGAACTTTTAGATGATCTTGCTAGTAAGTTAGGATGGTCTACTTATAAGGCATGCCACATGCATACATTGAGTGTGTACTATTGGCATTTTTATTTTATTTTTTTTCTCTCTAAACTATCCATTGTTTTCATGTGTTGGTGGCCTGCCTGATAAGAGGACCAGATTAAACATTGTGTTGGGTCATTTGCATGGTTAGGCCTACCTTTATGTATGCCTCATATATCCCAAACACATGAGAAGTTGGAATGTGTAATCTAGAGTGTATTGATGCGTCTATAGGTATCGTTGTATCTACACATTTCATTGGCAAGGATAGGGTGATATGGGCATGTTTCAAGAATTTCCAATCTTGGAACTTCTTTAGTTTGTGTGGGGCATTGTGTGAGGCATCACATCAACAGTTTGGATCATAGAGATGTCTAACCCTTGTGCAACAGAGTAACCCAGCCCTTATGCATCATTTTCACATTTACTCGTATGGGCTAGAAGCAATGAACTTTTTCAATCACTTATTAAATAGTGATGACTCATCCATCTATACTTGGTATCCATGTAAATCTATCCAGACCATCTGAAAATATGGCCCGAGCATATCCCAAAATTACACTTATTGGAGTATTCTATACATCCAATTGGTGGCCAACAAATGGACAGCTATGGAAAATGGAGAGCGCCATGAATTTAATAGCTGATAACATACGGTTAAGTTGGTTGGGTAACATGAATCCTGGTCAGTGTAACCGTGCAGCCACATTACTTGAATCATGCATAATGTAAAAAATGATGGACATCAAGTGCGGCAAAGGAAAAACATTATTAACAGTATCTTCATTTGCATGGTTATATATTAGTTTTAAATACTCACAGATGCTTTACAATTTTTTAGTTAAACAAAGTTGGGGATTTGAACAATGCAATCCCTTTTGTTTCTTTGCAAGGCCTCTTACGACTGTTGGATTAAGGAATCTTCCAGTTTCCCTAGAGTGCCACATTTGACAACAGTATGATAACTCATGCACAAACTTTACTATGTAATTTCCAACAAAAAATAGAAAATCTTACGAAAAATAAAAGACCAGTTGCTAATAAAACTATAAAAGCATGGAGAATGAATTAGCAACTAACCTGGAGCGATGTATCCATAACTGCCTGCGAGCGTGGTCCAATTGGACGAATCGGGCATCAACAATCTGGCAGTGCTGAAGTCAGGGACACAGGCCTTAAATTCTGAATTCAACATAACGTTATTGCATCATAGTCTCGATGGACAATTGGCCGAGTGCAATCATGGTACATGTAAGATAATGCATGGGTGACAACTTTAATAACCTTCACCCTTATATTCCAGTCCAACTGTGCAGCTCATTCATCATTGCTTAGGATGTTAGCCAAGCTTTCCCTTTCCATGTAATCATAAACTAGAAATGACAATTGAGCATGGGAAAAAAAAAAAAACCATAAATCTTCACAATGTTGTGATGGCAGATTTGTCGTCAAAACCCTCTGTCGCTTCCACGATGTATTCAAACATAGCAATCCCATCATATTGAAAATGGATTTCTGCTTCTCCTTTCAAGAACCCCTCTTTCTATTTTTATTCTTATTTGATAATAAATGGAAGAAAAGCTGATGATTACAAATAAAAGAAACAAGACCACCAAGAGAGGAAGAACAATGAAGATGACAACTTGGCGGACTTTTCTTAAATCACCATGGCTTGTTGAAGGAGCATTGCAGGGTCTCAAACCTTGTACTTCACCACATAAGCCTTTGTTTCTTATGAATGCCTCTGCGAGAGCCTTCTGAAAGGACTTTCCAGTGTCTGCTGCTGCTGCTGCTTCTTCTTCTTCTTTTCTTAATTTATCCAAGGCACGTAAGAGGATTGACATAGATGCGCAACGACTGATCGGGCTTTTCAATTATCCAAGGCAACTAAATTATATTCTTAATACCCTCCATTTTAAGTGGTCAAGGGTCAGGATTTTGTGTTCAGAACATCTCTCGGGATGGTAAAGATTGGCAGATTTGGGATGCTAATCCTAACTGAAATAGTTACAAAGCTGTCATTTCAGGATATTTATGGTAGCAGCAGGCCTGACTCAAGTTTCAGACCTCGTTTAGTTTAGTTTAGTTTTATTAATATTATTCTCAATTTTGGAAGGTAGTTTCATGGAAAGTTGATTCAGATGATCAATTATCTCACTGATCTGATGTTCTAACTAGCTGATTCATTTACATCAATTGTATGGCTAAGGTGAAAAATAATCAAATTTATCCAGAAACCATAAGAGGAAGAAAAAATATCACATGAAACTCACTTGATCAATGAGGAGCTCCCAGTTTGATTAGCCTCAGCAATGACCGGTGTTTACTTACCTGGAATTGACCAGACTGTTGGATTGGTTGGGATTAGAACTCATCACTGAAACAGGACAGGTTTTGGCTGGGACTGAAACTCCTCGGTGAAACGGGTCAGTTCACTAAAAACACAAGTCAACCATTTTATTAAGAACATGCAAGTTCACCAGTCAAAGCTGAAACACAACCTGCATTTGTAAGCCAAACATGCTAGAAGGATAATATTGCTAGTTGTTACTAAATAAATTTATCTATAGCAGATTCCTAGGCCAGAATAGGTCAGGAAGTCAAAACATCTATTAGGAAGTTAATAACCAGGCAACACGTGAACATCAGATTGATGTTTAACAGCAGCATCAGTAATAACTTGTAAATGCATTAGGTATATAAAAAATATGTAATGCTGACAAAAACACGAAAAGCGACAACTGGTTAAAGTTCATACAATTTGCAACATCTTGCAGGCCCTAAACCCATGATTTGAGTAGCGAAATGAAAGATGATGCATCTAGTTACAAATGAAAACTCAATTTCTAAAAATATTAGGTAAGACACAAACTGTCACTGAAGGTTTACCACGATTGTGAACATTCAACATAAGACCAGCAAACCTATTTTTGCTCTTTCTAATTTCTTGGGCATTAGGTCTATCGAAAGGGTCAACAGAAATCCTCCTGCTTGAGCTGGAAAATGCAACTGGCAAATATACAGAAAAGGAACGAATGCTTTATCCCAACATCAAAACTTCATGTTTATACCAAAGAATGGTTTATCCCAATACAAAAACTTCATGCTTATTCGGCAATTTAAGATGTCGAAAAGTCTATTCTCTATAGAAGATAGCAATATCTCCAGTGTAAGAGTACCTAATTGATAAAATTCAACAAGCCATTCCTCTATGCGGCAGCAGTTGTCTTCCTCGGAGCCACTTGGGTCCCTAAAAAAGGAGAAAATCAGTCTCAAAAGCTATCAAACTGCTAGGCACAAAAAAAAAAAAAAAAAAAAGAAAGAAAGAAAGAAAAGAAAAAAGAAAAAAAAGAAAAGAAAAAGCAGAGAGAGGTTCAATCTTGACAAAGATGGAAGAAGCAAAGACTACCTTCTCTGAAATTGCACTTGAACCTTTGAGGCACATGATGTAAATACCTCATCCTTCCCATTCCGGTTGTCTTCCTCGTAATGGCCTTCACACTCCAGTTATCTGTTTCTTTAAGATAATCAGTAAACAACATACTTACAGAATCTGCTAAAACTATATACGTTACAAGAAGATAAAGAAAGGAATAAAAAACTGTGACCCATGAAATGGTCCATATGCCAAATGTTCCGAGTTTTTCCCATTGAATGTGGACATTTGCTGCACCCACAAGGCCACAAAATCTGGCTGACCAAAGACCTGACTACTCCAACCATCCATATTGTCTTGATTGATGATCTATGTCTGATCCAAAGTTTGATGAGATGAACAGCCAGATATATATTATGGGGCCCATGAGATCAAACAAATGGTCCTTGAATTCATAGGATTTATTTATTTAAATTAATTTTTAGGGTTAGACTGAGTCAGTATTGGTTCAACAAGTTTCCCTTTGGTATTTCGTCACTTTTTGGTGGGCCACTTTCTGGGCATAACAATATTAGAACGTCATGAAATTGGTCACTATCGAGCCAGCTTCAGAATGATCCCATGATCATACAATTCTGATACAGTTTATGTGAGGTACAACCAGTTTAAGATAAGCCTATATGTTTGTGATGAGATTCGAGGGCATTTTGGTCATTTCTTATTATATTAGGTTTTTCTTTAGTTGCCAAAGGATAACTGCCTCTTTGGCTTTGTGTGTAACAGCTCATTGTGGTTACTTTTAATAAAAATTCGTGTTTAGCATGTTGATTCCCTTTTGGCATGTGTTGCCTCTGGTTGAAACATAGGAGATTGATTGATCAGTAGTTTTGACCAGTAGGCTAGTGGGAATCATTTCCACAGCGACTTCATCTTTGGAGACTATTCTACAACATTTCTAGCTAAAGCTTTCAAAAGAATATGGATCCGGATCAGTCCATCACGTACGCATTTGCATTAACAAATGCATAGTTTTAGCTCAACATGGTGACAAAATTGTCCATATTCAGACCACTTTTGGAATGGCTATCATAATCTTGTCATCAGGATTTTTGTGATCATAAGTCCTATCCACATGATGGCCCACCAAATCTATGATCTTGATCAATGCACGAAAGTGTCAAAAGTGTGGAGTTTTTTTTTTTTTTGGTCGGTATTGACATCATGAAATTCCAGGAAGCATGGATGTCATAGAAAACATTTCTCATACATCTTTGTGGGAAATGGGAAACAGAATTCCTCCTTTGACTTCTCGAATACAATCACCAACAAATGCATATTAAAAAAGTAGGGAAAAAAAAAAAAAAAAAAGATCCAAAAGAAAAGGAAAATGTAGTTGTCTCATTAAGCTTGCTAAATTATGCTCTAATGTAAAGCGCACAAAGTGGCGGACCAATCGACTCGCCTGACCTAAATTCTGATTTCACAAGAAAATTGCCATGTCACAAGTAGACAATCCACAAGAAAATTGCCATGTCACAAGTAGACAAGAAACTTGGCTGCATTTTAACGAAACTGGATTTTAACAAGTAGACAATCCACAAGAAAATTGCCATGTCACAAGTAGACAATCCACAAGAAAATTGCCATGTCACAAGTAGACAAGCAACTTAGAAACCAAAAGGATTGCTTTCTTTTAACGCATGAAAAATTGCCATGTCACAAGTAGACAAGCAACTTGCTTACCATGTCACAAGTAGACAAGCAACTTGGAAACCAAAAGGATTGCTTTCTTCGTTGGGCCTGAGTTTTTCAACATCAAACATAGAGCTTGTGAGTCAATTACACTTTGGACATTATGTGCAGGAGTGAATGATAATGACAGAGGGGAGAGAAAAATGCCATGACAACAGCATAGCCATTCATAAAAGCTAATGCATGTGTACATGTTCGTGCACTTTTCTATGCATATGCGTTTGAACAGAATATTCAGTCTGTCCAAATTCCTAAACATTATTTCGCAGAGACACAAAACAGTTAATACGTTAAACAGGAAAGAAAGGCCCTATGTCAACAAGGAAAAAGAGGTTATCGAATCCATGCACCATGCATGATGTTATGTGTTAGGCTGTTAGCTACCAAAAAAACTGGATGCAGGTGGACCCAAATGGATTGGCAACGTAACAAAAATATTACTGGTTGGACAATCTTAGCTGTCCAACTGCCCACCTACAAATGAGTGGTAGAAAAAAAAAATGGTGGAAATGGACAGCACTCCTTACGAAATAGTTCAATTGGACAGGTATAGATTCATCTCATCTAGCAAATTTTAGGATATGATCCATCCATGGTGGTCCATGAGATGAACAGTCCAGATCAAGGACTGGTATGACCTCTCCAATTAGTGTTATTACACCAGATACGGAAATTAGTGTGCTGCACACAGGTTTCATTTCTCCCATAAGAAAGTGGCACAATAGGAGACATACAACAAAAAAAAAAAAATTAAAAAATTAAAAAATTAACTTAGGGGGTGTTTGGGAACATTTTAACCCTGGAAATGAAATTGCTTTCCATGGAAACCCGCTTTTTCTCCATTTGCAAAAAAAAGAAAAAAAAAAAGAAAAAAAAAAAAAAAAAAAAAAAAAAAGTAGTGTTGCAAACTGATTTCCATTTCTCAGATTTTCCTTGAAAAACTGTGCAGATTCATCTCTCCCAAAAAAGAGACGTTGATGACTTCTAAGGCAAAGAAGATAACGTGGGGTGACAGAACATGGAATCCCTGTAAAATTGGAATCCAAAAGAAACAACGGAGAAAAGAGGAAACCATGGTTTCAATTTCCTGATGATTTCAGGTTAATTCATATCCCCATTTTAGTAGTCATCCTTCCATTCAAACACATGAAAAGAAAAGGAAAAATAAAAAATAAAAACTAGAAGCATAACGTGAAATACAGACACAAATCTTTCCACAGTATATAGAAACTTTCATTTCTACAAAGATTGTCCCAATTGTTCAGCGATCTATAGACCATTGGTGTGTTGCAGCCCACAGTCAATGGACCATGCACCCCTTAAAAATAAAAAATAAAAATAAAAACTCCTCGATTAGATGATCCCCCACTATTAGGCTTGGAACTTGCTTTAGTCAAAATGTGAACCGTTGCTGTAATTCACTTCTTAACCGTCTATTTATAGCTCACAAATATCTAATCCACATCGAATGTAGAGATTGCACGAAAACGCATGAAAAATAATAATCAAAGAATGATTAAGCAGAGTATCCAAACCCAACTAATGCATAAAAACCGAATTGAGCTTCCAAAATTGCAGAAATATTAAAAAAGCGGGGGTCGGTAGATTAGGTACACTTGCGGATACGGCTAGCGGGATAAGCGCAAGAAGCGCATCGACTCTTCTTAAGATGAAAGCTACGGCGCCCGCACCGCACGCAGAGAGTGTGTGTCTTGTTCCTTCTCTTCCCAAAGCTTCCCGTCCCTTTCCCTTATAAATTAAAATGGAAATTCATTATTTTCTTTCTTTCTTTTCTTTTTCTTTACATGAGGAAATGGAAGAGGATGAGATTAGTGAAATTACCATATTAGGCTTCTATGAGACTGTGTTCTTCTCGGTCGCCCCTTTGGAGTGGGAGAGGAGAAACCTGCAACCTTTCTCCAACCCAACAACTCCGCTGCTCTCTTTAGCCGTTTATATTTGGTGTCCAAAGCTCTGTTGGGCTTCGGGACAGGCCCACTTTCGACTCAAATTTGGTTTGGGCCGGGCCTATTCTTATGACCCATGGCCCGTACCAGCCCAGCAGAGTAACCAAAATCTGGTTAGGCCCGAACTCGATCCTGCCCAGCCCAAATTTGATAAAATCACTATTTTGCATTTAAATGTTGTTAATCTATCTGTTGATCAAGTGGGGCACTCATGCACAATGAAATAGATGTCCAAAGAAGCGAAACCAGCTGTATGCATTCATGGAGAATGGGTTGTTGTCTAGGGGATACTTATAGGACCAAATGAAATTAGGTGAGTCAATTACTTGAGCCCAGGCCCAAACCAAAAACTGAAATGCCCAAGCTTTGCCCATGGGCCAAGCTAGTATTTTCATGCTGGATTCAAGGTAGAAATGGGCTCATGGAGCTTATGCAAGTCACCTTAATTTAAATATTAGGAATGTGGTCCATCTTTGTTGTGAAATTATGTTATTCCTGAGTGACTCATGTGTCCTTATTACTTTACATAATGGGTGAAGAAAGCAGGCCGCATCAGCTCTTATTCATGGAGTAGATTTAGTAGACACTTTGACTTGAGGTATAGTATAATTATCTTGAGTCACATTGCCGGAGTGTGAAGTCGTTGCTCTTTTTTCTTTCTCTTTTCTTCTTTTCCTTTTCAATTAACAAAACCACAATTGGTACCTTCTCTCGCTAACAAATATACCCATTCTTCTCCTAATAATACGTTTGTAGAAAACTATTATTTCAAAAAAGTATAACGTCTCCTAAAAGGTAAATTCTTTGGTTTAGAAGACATTCAGTTAGAAGATAACCATCACACGCATACAATGAAACATTTTTATTCTTTCAACATACCTTTATAACATTTGGGTTTTGATCACCAATCCTAGAAATCTACTATTTTTTAGGAGAAAGGTACGAGCACACCACCTGTAACTTTATTGATACAATAAAAACGATATACAAACATTCAAGTGGGAGCCACAAAGAAAGAGAAGCTTCACCTGAAAATCTACATTTTAGAAAAACACCAATTCCACACACTAAAATTACGTACATACCATAGCAAGAAAAATACCTTCTCCACATACGATGATTTTTCATACAATAAACACACAGTAATAATGTTCTTGCCACTATACACCCTCAACCTTGATGATTTTCATCCACCCAACTATACCTTAAGATCCATGAGTTGATGTAATGTAAGTGCATGGAATGGCCCCAAAGAAAAGGAAGACCCGCCAACAGACAACTCTTGAGCCACGTGGTGCATGGTTGGCCGAGAGTTTGGATCCGGCTGAATGCATGAAAGTGCCATGGACACAACAAATATGACTTCGTGTGCAACCTTGGCCGTCGGGTCTGGGAGACGTTGATCCAACATATCCTTTAGCAGTGTATCTTGTCTACTTGGTGCTGTCAGAGAGGAGATGAGCTCCCTAGGATGCCTTCCCATCATCGCTTCAAGTGCCACAACGCCAAAGCTATATACGTCGCATTTTTCAGTCACCCTCATTGTATATGCAAGCTCTGCAAGAAGGAAGATGGTTCAGTCATGATCATTTCTCATTCTTAATCATTAATAGCTAAACTCTTGATCATATATATATCATACCTACCTCTATTTCTTAATCTAGAATTCATATCTTCTAAGTTTTTGTGCTTCTTAACCCCAAGACATCTCTATAAACTGCGCATATGCCAAATAAGACATACTCAGCACATCTGAGAGGTGCAGAGAATTGGCCAAAGTTTTGGATGATCTTGTGAAAAAGTCTGGATGGTCCATTGTTTTGTATATATTGTGTACTGTTGGCAATTTTTTTCTAAAACTATCCATTGTTTTCACATGGTAGTGGCCCGCCCAATAAAAGAACCAAGTCATTGATGTGTATGTAGGTATCGTTGTAGCTGCACATTTCATCGGCTAGGATTGGGTGCTATGGGCATTGTTTCAAGGATTTTCGATCTTGGAACTACTTTTTTTTTGTGTTGGCGCATTCACTATGTGGGACATCACATCAACGGTTTGGACCATAGAGTTGTTGAACCCTCGTGCAATAGAGGAAACCCAACCATCCTCCGGGATCTCTTGGCTGAGCATTGAAGGATGCCTTATTTCCGTATGCATCATTTCCACATTTATTTCCTTACGCATCATTTTCACATTTACTCGTATGGGCCAGAAGCAACGAGTTTTTTCAATCATTTCTTAAACAATGATAACACATCTATCTATGCACTTGGAATATCCATGTAAATATATCCAGACCATCTAAAACCATGGCACATATTGTAGATGGAATAGGTTCCAAAAATTATAGTTATTGGAGGATTCTATCCATCCAATTGGTGGCCAACAAATGTACGGTTAAGAAAAATGGTCAGCATCACAAATTTAATTGCTGATAAAATATGCATAAGTTAGTTGGGTAACTTGAACTATGGTTAGTCTTACCATGCAACCACATTTTCTCTACCATGCATAATGTAAAATGATGGACCACAAGTGTAGCAAAGAAAATACATTCTTACGTTTATCTTCATTTGCATTATTATTATAGTTTTGACTTTGGAGATTGTAAAAACACAAACCCATATATGTTTCTTTACAAGGCCCCTTACAGCCGTTGGATTAAGGAATCTTCCAGTTGCCCTGGATTGCAATATTTGACAACAGTATGATAACTTATGCATAAACTTTATTATGTAATTCCCAGCAAAAAGAAACAAGAAAAAATAAAAAAGGAAAGCTTTAAAAAAAAAGAAGACTAATTGCTAATAAAACTTTTAAAGCATGGAGAATGAATTAACAACTAACCTGGAGCGATGTATCCGCAAGTGCCCGCAAGCGTAGTCCAATTGGACGAATCTGGTATCAGCAATCTTGCAGTGCCGAAGTCAGAGACACAGGCCTCAAGTTCTGAATTCAGTAGAACATTGTTGCTTGATAGGTCTCGATGGACAATTGGCTGGGTGCAATCATGGTGCATGTAAGATAATGCATGGGCCACACCTTTAATTACCTTCACCCTTAGAGTCCAATCCAACTCTGCAGCTCCTTTATCATTAATTAGGATGCTAGCCAAGCTTCCCCTTTCCATGTACTCATAAACTAGAGATGAGAATTGAGCATGGGAACAAAAACCATAAAGCTTCACAATGTTGCGATGACGGATTTCTGTTAATGCTCGAATCTCATTTCTAAAACTTCTTTGATCAGATTGATCCCCACCTTCGATTGGGTGAAGTTTCTTCACAGCTACTACTTGGCCTGATGGTAGATTTGCTTTGTAAACTTTTCCATACCCTCCAGTTCCGATACAGTATTTGTCGTCGAAACCCTCCGTCGCTTCCAAGATCCGTTCAAATGCATCAATTCCATCATAATTCCATATTGAAAATGGATTTCTGCTGCTCATTTCAAGAACCTCTTTCTCTTTATTTCTTCGTCTTTGATAATAAATGGAAGAAACACCAACGACTATAAATAAAAGAGACAAGGCTGCCAAGAGAGGAAGAACAATGAAGATGACAACTTGGTGGCCTTTTCTTGCATCACCATGGCTTCTTGAAGGAGCATTGCAAGGTCTCAAACCTTGCACTTCACCACATAAGTCTTTGTTTTTCATGAATGCCTCTGCAGGAGCCTTCTGAAAGGGTTTGCTATTGGGAATAGGGCCTTCCAAATCATTGTATGAAAAATCTACAGATTGTAAGCTGAGCATCCCTTCGAAAGATTTTGGAATTGAGCCAGACAACATGTTATGGGAGAGGTTTAACATTTCCAGCATCTGCAAGTTCCCAATTTGTGATGATATCTCTCCATTGAGTGAATTATGGCTAAGGTCTAATGCACCCTGTAGGTGTATCAGGTTGCCTATCTGAAATGGAATGCTTCCATTCAAATAATTTTCACTCAATTTTAGATACCATATTTTGAGGCAATTCCCCAACTGAGGTGGTATTGGACCAGCTAGGTTGTTCATTGATAGGTCCAGAATCTCCAAATTGGACAGTTTCCCAATTTCTTGAGGAACCCCATTAGAAAGCTGGTTATCACTTAAATTCAAGTTGAACAATGAAGTCAACCTCCCCAATTCCTTTGGAATCTCTCCTACCAGACGGTTTGAAGAAAGACCAAGCACTCCTAGCCGCGTCAACCGCCCAATCTCCCGAGGAATTCTACCAGTGATCATGTTCCCGGATAACTGTAGCATCGTCAAGTTTTTGCATTCTCCCCAGTTTGGTGAGAGTTCACCAAACAACCTGTTGTTGCTGACATCCATGTAATAGAGATGTGGGTATACACCAAAGGCTTCTGATACATTTGCAATGAGCTGATTTCCTTGGAGTCGAACTCTAGTTAACCTAGTGCAATTTCTGAAGCTTTTTGGGATCTCACCAGTTAAATGGTTGTCAAATGCAATGAAGCGTTCAAGTTTGGTCAAGTTTCCTAAAGTGGAAGGGATAGAACCTGTTAGAAGGTTACTGTGCAGGTCAAGCTTATTGAGATTTACCAAATTCCCAATTTCTAGAGGAATTGAACCAGAAATTTGATTGCTGTAGAGGTACAAAAGTGTAAGGTTTCTCAAATTACCTAAAGCAGGAGGGATTGGACCTGTCAGATTGTTATTGTACAATGCCAACTCAACCAAATTCTTGAGATTTCCTAATTGTGCAGGAATTGAACCAGAAATTTGATTGTTAAAGAGGTAGAGGATTGTTAGCCTGGTCAAGTTACCTAAAGATGGAGGAATAGGCCCACTAAGATGATTCCAGCATAAATTTAACATAGTCAGACTCTGCAGATTCCCTATTTCTAGAGGTATTGAACCACTGATTTTATTTCCCCAAAGACGTAGGATCTGGAGATGTTTAAGCAGGCTGATTTGAGATGGAATTTTCCCAGTGAGTTGATTGAACTGGAACTGAAGGGAGATGAGTTTGGTCCAGTTGGCGAAGAAACTTGGAGCTAGTTCGCCTCTTATTTTATTAGATGAGATGTCAAGCTCTGAAAGGTGAGAAAGGTTAGCCATTGAAAGAGGTAGAACTCCAGAGAGATTATTCATGAAGATATTGAGGGAGACGAGTCTGGAAAGAGTGCCAATATCAGCTGGGATGGTTCCAGTGAGTGCATTGTCACTGAGATTGAGACGGAGGAGGTTTGGAAATGACGAGAAACTCAAGTTATCAAGCGTACCTTGCAAGCCTGCACTCGGTAAGCTTATCTCTATTACACTTCCAAGGCCGTTGCAGGAGATCCCATACCATTTGCATGGAGAGATTGTGTTGGCACTAGCATTAGCAGATGGAAGTGACCATGAATGGAGAGCTTGTGGTGAGAAGATGCTGGCTTTCCATTCCAAGAGAGCCTCTGCTTCTCCGAGTGTGGATGCTGGTGCTGTTGTAAAGGCATTGGAAGAAAGAAATTCTAATAATAAAAGAAGAAAAGCAAGAGAGAGAGATTTCTGTATGGCCATGGCTGTTGTTGCTTATGCTCTGTTACGAACTTACGAGGATGGGTATTTATAGAAGGAGGTTGATGCGTTACTCTGGACAAGAACAGCTTGTCTTACTCTTATTTTGGAGTGCCTCATGTGTGAGAGAGGGAGAGAATGAAAGAAAAGGGAGAAAAGTAGTTTAGAAAAGATTTATTGGGCCGTGCTGGGTTTATGGGATTTGGAGAGCTAAGCCTAAGACCAGCTTGATTTACAATTGGGCTCTTGATTTAAGCCTGAGCCCGACTGTCGGTCCTGATACACCACTCCAAACCCAGCCAAATACGGGCCAAACCCAAAGGCCCGTCAGGTTTACCGGCCCATTGACAGCCCTGTTGGACCTATCTCACCTCTGTATGGATGCGGATTGCCTGCCAAGGACGCCGATTGGCTACTGACGCTGCTACTTGCTACTGCTCGGTGGGCGCGGATTAGATACTGACAACGTCAGTAGCCGAATCGCTACTGAAGTGACGTCACCAAGCTCTATGGACCTCACGATGATGTGTGTGTTGTATCCATACCGTCCAACCATTTGTAGAGACGGTTTTATGGCATTAGAAAAAAATGAGATAGATCTAAAGTACAAATGGACCTACCACAGAAAACCGAGGGATCAGTCACACCCACCGTTGAAATATTTATAAGGCCCACCATGATTTATTTTTTAGATCCAACCTATTCATAAGTTAGCATAGAGATAGATGAAGTAAAAACCAACCCGTAAATAGTACGAGAAATGCAGGTGGCCTGCTCACCTGAACTTTGAATTACAGCAACCAACCCGTGCACAGAAATGAGTCACATATATAAAATCAGATCCACTTATCACAGATGGTTGATTAAAGGTGCATTCTAGATGGCCCATCTTTAATTGAGTCCAGAGGAAGTGTTGTTCCTGATGCAGGGGATTCTGCTAGTTCTGGTTGTTGTGAGTGCTTCTGTAGCCTCTTTGTTGTCTGTTTCAAGTTTCGTGCCTTGAGTTTTGTTGAAAACCTCTTTAGCCTTTTCAGCACTTGGAAGATTGCATCCACATTTCAGGTGCTACTTTCTTTTTTGTAATTTTGTTGATGCTATTCAGAGGTTTATATGATAGGTAAGGCTCATTTTTTATTTTATTTTTTTATTTATTTATTTATTTTTTTTTTTTTGGGGGGGGGGGGGGGGGGGAGGGCTCACCCTAATGATTTCAAAAAAAAAAAAAAAAAAACTGACGGATCCTGATCAGAGATAGTTTGTGTACTTTGAAAAGAAATAAAAGGGCTCTGGCACCGACACAGCACACGTGTCACATGATTGAATTCGAGCCTAACCAAATATAAAAAATAAAAAATCCACTTATCACAGGATCATCATTGTGTGAGTTCCATGCATCTAAAATCATGCAAATATGATCATCATGGGATAACACATGATTTGAACCATTGGACACTTGCTAATAACCATTCATTTCATTTCAATAGGTGTGGCCCACCTGATGATCAATAGGCCATGTTTTTAAAGACATGGAAACTAGGTATTGTTAGTATAACATAAAGAGCAGCTCTAGTTAATTTGGCATGAGTATGGCTTGTCTCCATGCGCGAGGTACTCAAATTAGCAAAAGTAAAACAATGCAAGTGAAGTCATGCAATGGCAATAAGATGAGCTTTGATGGAAAGAGGTGAAGACAACTTTTTTTTTTCTTTTCTCCCTTATAGTTGTGTAAACTTCCAAAGCAGACTGGACTGGACCTCCCAATATCGCAGGACTTCTAAGGTACGTTTCGATAGCTGATAATGTAGTTAATTATAAATAATAAAAACAAAGTATTATAACATAATACATTATATTAATAAAAGGCGTTTGGAACACTCATTAAGATTATATTCTAAAGGTATTATACATGCTTGATTGCTTGTTTTCTTAATTTTTAGAAACCTAGAATTGTAAGCTTAAGTCATTTCATGCACCACTCCCTCTCTCACATTTCTCTCATCTCCTATCTGTCTCATCCTCTCCCCATTGGACCCCACACCATGTGGGGTCTGTGGGGTCCAAACCAGTGATTGGATCTCCTCAATTGTAATCAATGCACCTCTCCTTTTTCCAATCCATAACTGGATGGTTATGACAATCAACTCTAGCGACTTAAGAGTCAAGTCTCCATTTTGTTGGGTTTTGCAAATTTTCAAGTAGTAGGCCCATCAATGGATGTGTTTGGTCTAGATTTTAAGCTAGTTTGTTTGGTCTTATCAAGCCTAGTCTATTACAAGGTTTTATTTTGCATGGCCCACATTGAAAGAGACCACTGAATTAGAGCTGGCAATATTCTTTGACTCTGTCAACCCATGGGCGGGATGGCCAGTACTCAGCCTCAGGTCATGCATATTGTGTTGTGCTTCATTTTTAGCCTAAAACTATTAAGTAGGTTAGAAGATGTGGTGTGCAATGACATGGAGAGAGAAAGGAAGAGAGAAATTGGGAGTGCAATGGCCTGAATTGCATAGGCACATGAAAAGGATGACATGTGCAAGCTAACTAATCATTATGGGACAAACATGCATCAGATCCACACTATAAGGAAATCCAAGACTTACATCAGCCGCACCATAGGGAAGAGGGTTTTTCACCACAGGGAAGAGTGTTAAATCATTCCTAAAAATTTTAAATTTACGTGGTTTGGCTAACATGAGTAATAGAATGCCCTGATTCTTGGAGAATCAATTAATCTTGGTTTGGAATGTCAGGTGAGTGGATTGGATGATGGATGCACACCAAAGTGGACACCACATGTAACGTGGACTATTTAAATGATGAGACTTCTTATCTCAGTTATTTTCCATGGTGTGTACTAAGTGTTGAATCAGCCTGATTTTTGGGCCCCGGTCCAAATAAGAGTGGCACACTTGATTGACAGGGTGGATCTCATCCACATGAACTTGGACCTCATTGAATAAAAGTAATGCATCGAATACATACGAAGTTGTGGACTGCATTTTGGAATTCAGGCAGAGAAGATTGGAGAGAGAGGCTGGGGTGGAACTACTTACTCGGGGTAAAGAATGAGCCATTGGTTGGCTTTTGCAGGTAAAATTCTTAGCCATCATTCGGTTAGCAGCCACATTTTTAAGTTTCTAAAATACCCCTACATTCAATTAAAAAGTTTTCTTATATCCCTTTGAATATTAAAACCACTGAAACTAACAGTGAGGATAGAAATGTCCTAATGCTTCTTGCGTTGAATATATATATATATATATATATATATATATATATATATATATATGGGCCAAGATATGGCTTCTACCCATCCGTCTAAAACCACTTCTATGATTGGAATAGAGTAGATTCATCTCTCCATAGCACATGCTGTTAGATGAAGAATCAATTAGAACCGTCTATCTAGTTTTCCGTGTTCTATATAATTCAAAACACACACCCATCAGATAATTTTAGAAATGTAATCGATTGGCTTTCGAAGTGATTGTTTGAAAGAAAGATAATTGACATCCACTGCATCTAATTAGACAAAAGTGATACACAGAATTTTCTAAATCTGTGGGATTTCTAGAAAATGGGCCTGAAACCACATACTGTAATCACGGTTTTAAGGGACAAACTCTAGCTGACACGCTTGATTTTGAATCGAAGTTGCAACTCAGAGGACTTGGTAGTGAATTGGCTGGTCAGGCCAAGTCACCAATATTTTCTGTGCAGACAACTGCTTAACTGAACCAGACGTGACCCAGCGGATCAAGGGCCACCCAGCCAAGTCGTCAAGCCAACCTGGACATTTTATGGACCATGCATAAATAATCGTGTTGTCCAATCGTATTCCATTATTCCCTGTAATGTAGCCACCTGAGTTTTGGATTGGCGTAATTGTTTGCCTCGGATCATAACATCATAACACGAAGAGGCATGATTGATGAACATGAATCAAGGTCACAAACATGTCACTGTGGACTTACTGAGCATGATAGTTTCATGCTCTGCCTACAATAGGTGTTGCACAGGATTTTAGCCCCTTGGATGGCAATGCCCCAGTCCTCAATCTCAATTTTGCAGGATCCCTTACCCAAAACCCCCAAGTAAAATTGAGAAATGAAGGTTGCACCTGCTCAACTGAGGTTTGAAACTGCCCCCAATTCATGCATAGAAGTGGGTCACATGTGTAAAATCAGATCCACTTGCCACAAGATCATCACTATGTGAGATCCATGCATCTAAAATTATGAAAATATATGATCATCATGGGGGAACACATGATTTGAACCATTGGACTTTTTCTAATAACCATTCAATATTTCATTTCAACGGTATAACCCACCTGATGATCAATAGGCTATGTTTTTAAGACATGGAAACCACGTATTGTTAGGACAACCTCAGGAGTAGCTACAGTCTCACATGAGTATCACTTGTTTCCATGTGTGATGTAACTAAAACAGATATGAGTGAAGTCATGAAATGGAAATAAAATGAGCTTTGACGGAAAGAGGCAAAGACAACTTTTGTTTTTCCCTCGTGTTGGGTACACCTCCGAAGGAGACTTAACTGGACCTCCCAATGTCTCAAGACTTCTAGGGCTCGTTTGGATAGTTCACTATGACCTTAATTATAAGTTATAAAAATGATGCAATATAGCATAATGCATTATGTTAATGAGGGAGCGTTTGGATAATAAGTTGGTTAAGATAAGCTATTTATTGCACAAGTAACTTATTTTAGTTTCTACTATGTTTGGCAAACAACATACTAGCTTCTCCTCTCCTTTGTCTCTCTCCATCTCCTCTCTTCAGTCTAAATTAGTGATTGAATCTTAGAATCATTATGCACCTCTCCTTTTTTCTCATCCACTAATTGGATGGTTAAGCCAATCAATTTATGGGTTTGATTCTGATTATAAGCTAATTTGTTTGGACTTTTCAAGCCTAGTCTATTACAAGGTTTTATTTTGCCTAGCCCACGCTTAAGGAGACTGTTATGGGAAAATCCGAGCCCCTTATAACTCCGAGGCCGGGCAGTACCCTGATCCGATCGGACGAGTAGATAACAGTTCAGTCCAGATAATGAGGACGGAAGATCCGGCCCCATGGCCGACCCGAGAATAAACACCGTCAAGATCCAGGCACAAGGCCCGACAGGGAATATGAAACGAAAAGGGTGTGCCGGCTGGTTACCTCCGACCCATCTATTGTCCGCGCGGATTGTAACCCACACTCGTTGACACAAGCTTAAGGTCGACATCCTTCACTTAGAAGTCTGCCGAAGCCAATGTTATCACAACTGTGCCAGGCAGAGCCCGCCCCTGAAAGGCGAGATTCCTACATGACTGAAGGGGGGATCGGCTCGGACACCGAAGGGGGGATCGGCTCGGACCATGATGGTTGCCATCAACTGCGCCGAGCCGAGCCCACCCTCAAAGGTGGACGTCCCTCGTGCCGGGCTCAGAAGCGGCCGTTAAAGAGACGTGGGTAAGCCAGACTTAGAAACTGCCGTAAGAAGGCGTGGGCGATTATGTCACTCGCAGATACGTATGTCGCACGTTACGTGATCTTTGGATTGCGTACGACATCTCCACGATCCGAAAATCTCCGTGATTGAGGGAATCGTGTCGTGATCATCGGATCTAGATCATTCGATAGCTAAGTATAAATACGTGAAGACCTCACTGCTACAAGTACGCAATATCTTGCACTCTCCCTCTACTCTTCAATACTAGACCCCGATTCCCTTCGCCTGACTTAGGCATCGGAGGGTCCCCCGGCTTAGCCAGGGTCTCTTTTGCTCACCCTTTGTGCAGGACCAGGGTCAACCCAAGGAGTGGAGGGCAATCCAAATTTTGACCTCAACATTTTTGGCGCTGTCTGTAGGAACTGATACAAAAAGTCAGGTTCCTTTTTCTGAGAATAATGGCGAGAGGAAAGAAGAAAGCCGTAGCAGCGGAACCAGCACCGAACGAGCAAACTCGTTCCTCCTCACTACTCCACGCGGAATCTGCTCCGGAACCATCTCAGCGCTCCCGGAATCGGGCGAGCAAGTATCGCGCCATGCAAAGCGAGATACGAGCCCTGCGTGACGAAGTGAACAGGATGAAGCAGCAGCAGGAACCGCAGATGCCTCCGGCACAAGGTCCAATCCGCGGGCTGATGGCCCGAATCTGGAAGCTCATTCTGCGCCAAGAAGTGTGCGGTCCGAGGCGCCCCCACATCCTCCGGAGCATGTATCAGATCAGCCTCTCCCGGCCCAAGTCCGACTGTCAGCCTGGAATGCCGCGACGAGAGCTCCAACCAACGCTTCAGCCACTTCGGCTTTAACAGCGTCAGATCTCCGTCACCGGTTAGAACGAAAAAGGGAAAGAAGATCTCCGGATAGGGAAAATATCCCGGAGCTAACGGCCGAGAACAGAGATCCGTGGGAGAAGCGCTTCGAAGAACTCAACAATAAGATTTTAGCAGTCGAAAAGCAGAAGCAGTCGACGTCAGTTCCCGCTGCCGTCCAAGCCATGATGGAAGAGACTGAACCGCCCTTCAGCGCGGAAATAATGAGCGAGGTGATGCCTCAGAGATTCCGAATACCTCCGGTCATCCAATACTCTGGTTCAGGGGACCCGTCTGAGCACGTAGAGGCGTATCGCTCCTGGATGCAGATCCAGACGGCAACAGACGCAATGATGTGCCGAGGGTTTTCGATCACACTTGCTGGATCCGCTTGGAATTGGTATCGGCAGCTAAAGCCGAGCTCTGTTGGTTCTTTCGCAGAGTTGAGCCGACTATTCCTTATCCAGTTTCTCAGCTGTAAGAGAAGTCGGAAGCCCAATACTCACCTGCTGACCATCAAGCAAGGGCCGAAAGAATCGCTGAAGGACTACATCACTCGCTTCAATGAAGAAGCACTATCGGTGGAGGACTATGACGACAAAATGGCGCTCGCCGCCATGTTCAGCGGTCTCAAAGAGGGGAAGTTTACCTTCTCCATCGGGAAAACCCACCGAAAACGTTGGCCGAACTCATTGCCAAAGCACAAAAGTATACTAACGCGGAGGAATTCATCAATGCGAGAAAGAACGTCCAGGTGGTGACCGAACCGAATGATAAGGGAAAGAGGCCCAGGAACGATGATCCTCTACCGCCCGGCAAGAGGACCGATGACCGTACCCCTCGCAATCATCGCCCGAGCCGAAGGCCTGAAGGGAAATTCCGTTCCTACGCCCCCCTTAACACCTCCGCCGAGCAGATTTTATTGGAGATCCGAGGAGAGAAATTGCTGAACTGGCCCGTGTGCATGAGGGCCGACCCGGATCATCGAGATAAACGTAAATACTACCGATTCCATCGGGACCACGGTCACAATACGGATGACTGCGTAGATCTTAAGGATGAAATCGAAGCCCTTATCCGTAAAGGTCATTTACGTCAGTACCGAAAGGAAGGAAAGTCCGATCGGAGAAAAGAAAGAGGACGGGAGCAACCAAACAATGTCACGGAAGAACCTGCAGAAATTCGCACAATATTCGGAGGTTCATCTGGTGGAGGGGACTCGAATAGAGCACGGAAGGCTCACTCTAGGAATCCCGGACCTGAACACTACGTCAACTTAACCGAGCGGCCTAGTAAGGAACTTCGAGTCAGTCCGTGCTCACTGACGTTCACGGAGGAGGATGCACGCGAAATTCAGCACCCTCACGACGATGCTCTGGTAGTCACTATGACTATTGCCAACCGCAAAGTATACCGCATTCTGATCGACACGGGAAGCTCAGCCGACGTAATTTACTCCGAAGCTTTCGAAAGAATGGTGATTCCACGGTCTCACCTCAGACCGGTGAAGACCCCCCTACACGGCTTTTCCGGGGAGAGAGTGATCTCCGAAGGGGCCATTTCCCTCCCCATGACAGCGGGAGAAGGACAGCATCAAGTCACACTTATGGTGGACTTCTTGGTGGTCAATGTGCCATCTGTGCACAATGTTATCCTGGGTAGACCCTCTCTTAACGCAATGAGAGTTGTTGTCTCTACCTACCATTTAATGATGAAATTTTTCGCCGAGGGAGGGATAGGTTACCTCCGAGGTGACCAGCGAGAGGCCCGGAGATGTTATGTGATGGCGATAAAAAAGGGGACGGTCAAGCAAACACACTCTGTCAATGTTTTAGACCCCCGAGGGCCTGCAGAAGAATCATCCGTGGAAGATCTGGAGAAAGTACCGCTTGATGAGACCGATCCGAGCAAAACGATCCAGCTCGGAACTTCACTGGACCCCCAGTAGCGGCTCGAAATCCTGACGTTCCTCCGACAACATAAGGACGTCTTCGCATGGTCTCATCAAGATATGCCCGGAATTTCCCCGGAAGTCATGGTCCACAGATTGAATGTGGATCCGAACCACAAACCTGTCAAGCAGAAAAGGCGACCATTCGATGCCGAAAGATACGAGGCAATAGCTAACGAGGTCTCCGTCCTGCTCGACGCCGGGTTTATCGAAGAAGTACATTACCCCGATTGGATTGCGAATGTGGTCCCAGTAAAGAAAACCAACGGGAAATGGCGTGTCTGCGTTGATTACTCGGATCTGAATAAGGCATGCCCAAAGGACAGCTTCCCGCTACCTCGGATCGACCAGCTAGTAGACAGCACGGCAGGGCATGAATTACTCTCCTTCCTGGACGCCTATTCGGAATATAATCAAATCGCGATGCACCCCTCAGACAGGCAGAAGACTACCTTTGTCACAAACAAAGGGCTCTACTGTTACCGGGTCATGCCATTTGGCCTGAAGAACGCTGGGGCGACATATCAAAGACTAGTAAATTGGATGTTCTCCGAGCAGATCGGACGCTCAATGGAGGTATATGTCGATGACATGTTGGTGAAAAGCAGCAAAGCCAACGATCATCTGACGGATCTTGGAGGAACATTCGCCATCCTTCGAGAATACCAGATGAAACTGAATCCAACAAAGTGCATTTTCGGAGTCGGCTCTGAAAAATTCCTTGGCTTTCAAGTCAGTCAGAGAGGAATAGAAGCGAACCCCGAGAAGATCAGAGCGCTCCTCGATATGAGTTCGCCTCGAACTATCAAGGACATTCAATGCCTCACGGGCCGAGTCGCGGCACTCGGACGCTTCATTTCCAAAGCAACGGACAAATGCCTCCCCTTCTTCTAGCAGTTGAAGGGTCATAAGAAGGCATAATGGACACCAGAATACGAGCAAGCCTTCCAACAGCTGAAACTGTATCTGGGTTCACCACCTCTACTGTCAAAACCCGAAGAAGGCGAACCCTTATTCCTCTACCTCGCAGTCTCAACTTCAACTGTCAGCTCGGCTCTGATTAAGGAAGTCGGGGGTAAGCAACACCCTGTTTATTATGTGAGCAAAGCTATGGTGCCGGCAGAAATGAGATATTCGCCCCTAGAAAAATTAGCGCTCAGTCTCGTCGTTTCAGCTCAGAGGTTGCGACCATATTTCCAAGCTCACTCGATAATTGTCCTGACCGACTCCCCTCTCAGACAAGTTCTGCAGAGGCCAAAAGTGTCAGGTCGGATGACTAAGTGGGCCATAAAACTCGGCGAGTTTGACATTCAGTTTCGCCCGAAAACCGCCATCAAAGGTCAAGCCGTGGCCGACTTCATCGCCGAATTTACCACAAACACCAGAGAAATCAACGCCGAGGCTGAAGCGAGCCCAGCCGTCGCTTCGGATGGCCAGAAAGCGGTATCAGATTCGGGTTGGACCCTCTACGTGGATGGATCATCCAACGCCCGCGGGGCCGGGATTGTCCTGGTCGCACCTGACTTTACGGCCATCCAATACGCAATCAGGTTGGGTTTCAAAGCCTCAAACAACGAAGCAGAATATGAAGCTTTGCTGGCCGGGCTCAGGTTGGCGGTGAGTCTAGGAGTTCAGTCTCTTCAAGTCCGATGCGATTCTCAGCTTGTGGTAAATCACATCTCTATCGAATATGAAGCCAAAGAAACAAGGATGATTGCCTACCTTGAGGAAGCGAGGAAGCTGATCGAGAAATTTTGGAATTGCACGATTCATCAGATCCCGAGAGCAGAAAATTCATGGGCCGATGCTCTGGCGCGGCTCGGCTCAACTCTGGAGAATAAAATCCCTCGAGTTATTCCTGTCGAATTCATATAACAACCAAGTATCGGTGGACAGCAGAAGGAAGTCAACCCAGTTCGAGCAAGTCCGAGCTGGATGGATCCAATTTTGATCTATCTCACGACGGGTGAGGTTCCTTCGGATAGGCTGGAAGCCAAGCGACTTAGAGTCCGAGCGGCCCGATACATCGTCCTGGGTGACATCCTATACAAAAAAGGACACTCTCAGCCCTATCTAAGATGTCTCCGACCCGACGAAGTAGAGTAATTCATACGGGAAACTCATGAAAGAATTTGTGGAAATCATTCGGGTAGCTGAGCCTTGGCTTTGAAGATACTCCGACAAGGGTATTTTTGGCCAACTATCAAAGAAGATTCAAGAGACTACGTCCGCAAATGTGATAAATGCCAGAGGTTCGCGGCTGTGCCGCGGCAGCCTGCTGAAGAAATGACTCCCATGAGCGGCCCATGGCCGTTTGCCCAATGGGGAATCGACATTATCGGCCCCTTACCCATAGGGAAAGGGCAGGTCAAGTTTGCGATCATCGCTGTCGACTACTTCACCAAATGGGCCGAGGCCAAACCCGTAGCCAAGATAACAGAGCAAAAGGTAGTTGACTTTGTCTGGAAAAACATAATTTGTCGATTCGGGATTCCACGAACCATCGTGTCTGACAACATGCGATAGTTCGACAACGATAAATTCCGAAACATGTGTCAAGGACTCGGCATCACGAATGCATATTCTTCTCCCCGACATCCCCAATCGAACGGACAGGTGGAAGCGGTCAACAAAGTCATCAAGCACCATCTCAAAACAAAGCTGGAGAAAGCAAAAGGCGATTGGGCCGAGAAACTTCCGTTCGTCCTCTGGGCCTATAGGACCACAGCTCAGTCCTCAACAGGAGAAACTCCATTCTCGCTCTCCTATGGCTCAGAGGCGATGGTGCCGGTAGAAATTGGTCTCCACACCGCTTGGGTCGAGGGCTACCAAGAAGGAGAAAACTCCGAACAAATTTTCGCAAACTTAGATCTACTTGAAGAGGCGAGAGATATTTCAAAGCTCCCAGTCGCCGCTCGACATCAACAAGTGGCGCGATTCTGCAATTCGAAAGTCAAGACTAGACGATTCCGACCAGAGGACCTAGTCCTTCGCCGAGTGTTCTAGAATACTGCCGAGCCGGGGGCTGGAACACTCGGACCGAACTGGGAAGGTCCTTATCGGGTCTTACGGTCAACCAGACCAGGCTCCTACCATTTGGAAGACCTTAAGGGCCGACAGCTCCCCCACCCCTGGAACGCCGAGCACCTAAAAGTATATTACCCCTAATGGGATGACCTCCGAGTGGTAAGCCTTTAGGGACATGAATAAATGTACGCCTTCAAACGACTAGCCTCTAAGGCTCTCAATAAAATTCTTCATTCTTGCATAGACGAGTCAATTTCTACAAAGGCATCTCCCCTTAGCCGGGGGGAAAAAAGCCAAGAGGCGATCCGACTCACCCAACGGCGGAGTCAGACCAATATCGACAAAGGCACCTCCCCTTAATTGAGGAGAAAGAAGCCAAGGGGCCATCCGACTTCCCAACAGAGGAGTCGGCACCCCCAATACACAAGGCCTTCGCCGAGTGCAGAGCGAGTCGATCCTGTAAGGATCAGATTAGAGCCTCAGTCACACGACAAAATTTCGGCAACTTGAAAGAAAATGACTCAACGGAGAATCCGAACAAATCGACTTATCGATCACACAAATTCGCAATCAACAATACGCGAGATTTTGCTCAAAATCAGTCCTTCATTCCAAAATAAAGAGATCAATCAGAAAGGAGCTCAACTAGTCAGAAAAATACATATAAAAAAAATATATCGAAAGCTAGGCAGACGGCGGAGGGGCTTGGGTGTCCTGGACTTGATCCGGTCGGACTTCACCCATGGGTGACTCTTCTCCAGGCAGCAGAGAATCAAGGTTGAGGTCGGGATATAAACCCAGAACCGCTTCTATGCAGTCATCATAGCCACGGTCGTAAAACTGGGCGGCTTCGGCGTCCCTCTCCTTGGACGTTTTAAAGGCTTCCAGCGCTGCAGCTATGGCCTCAGTAAGCGAAGCTTTATCCTCGGCCTGTTGGGCTTCCTTAGCCTGGACGACTGCTCGGGATAGTTCCTCCGCAGCTTTAGTCCTAGCCCGGTCAAGGGCCCCGGCCAGGCGGGCATTTTTCTGAGCTAGCGCGTCTGCATGGGCCTTAGATCGGGTCAACTCGGTGGTCACAACGTCGCATCGAGCTGTCAGATCTTCTACCGCCCCTTGCAAGCGCAGCCCCTTCGCCTCAAGGTCAGTAATGGTCCCTTGTAAATGGAGCTCCCTAGCCTTCCCGTCTGCCGCCTGCCGACGCCATTCGTCCTGTTCTGACCGGAGAGAAGCCGTCTCATTCCATAAGACTCCCACCTCAGCCCTGAGTGTCTCTACCTCCCCGTCTATCTTTCGACGCTCGCGCACCCCCTCCCAAGCCAAGAGGAGCCTTGGAACAGACTGAATAATGGAAAAGACAGGGGAGTAAGTACGTGCGGAAATATACATGCGGAAACAGAATATAAAGAAACTAAAGGATACCTTGTAAATGACTGCTGCAAATTCCTTCAGGAAGGCGTCGTCGGGCTTGGAGAGGAGATCAGCAATCTCCTCTTCCGGAGCGACTTGGCCGCCCAGTCGACCAGGCAGGACATGTGAAAGCCCGGCTCGTACCGAGTGCCACTCGGCCCCGCCTGGGTCGATCCCCCTGCCTCCACGGCCCTAGTCTGGCTGCCGGCAGAGGCCTGCAGCTCGACCCAGATACCATCACCGACTTCGGGAGGAGTTATCATGGCATCAGCCATCCGAACAGCCTCCTCCCGCTCGGATGATGAGGGAATGGCAACATAATGTGCTGCTGGGCGAACCTCCCCGACGGGGAGCGCGTCATCAATCGTCGGAACAGGAACAACGATCACTGAAGTTTGAACTGCAACGGGTGCAGCTGTCGGAGCGGTTGGGACCAGAGTTGGGGTCGGGCCAGCTACCGCGGTCGTAGAAGCAGTCGCAGCTACTGCGACAGTCGGATGTTTGGCCACGGCCCTCGGACTGGAAGGATTTTCCCCGCAAGGGGTTGCCTGCCTCCTCCGAACAGTGGTCTTCGTCCGTCTCAGCATTTCTTCTGTCGTCGGGACTGCCCTCTTTCTCCGAGAACCGGACGCTTCAGCCATGCCTGCATAAACGGAGAGTTAGCGACATAAAAGGCAAATCTCATCCTTCCGAAATAAACTGACAGAACACTCACTAAAAGAAGTCGGGAGGGGTGGAGACTTGCACAGTCCAGATAACTGAAGGTTGGCAGCGGTGATCAGATCTGACCAGGAGCGCAGCTCCCCCGATCGGGCCCTCGCCTTGGCGATTCGATTCTTCTAATTGGAGTCAAGGAGCGGTGTCCCCCTGGAAAAAGCTATCGCAACAAGGAACAAAGATTTCAGTCGACTGGCAAAACAAAAAGACAAGATTGAAGGTAACTAGTCCGACCTGGTTTTTGAAAAAGGGTTGGAACCCGGACCGACAAAGATCTGATCTCAGACGTCGGAGTTTCCCATTCGCCCGCGGCTCAGAACCACTTGTTCTTCCAGTCTTTATTGGATGACGGAAGATTCAAAACCAGTCCTGACCCCTTGCTGCCCGGGTTGCGAAGTAATACCATGGTTCGTTGCTGTCGTGTTTGACCAAGTACAGGCTCATCAGTTCCTCTGGGGTCAGCTAAGAATTTCCGACTAGCCGCCAAATGATGTAGGAAGAGACTAGTACTCTCCAGGCGTTGGGGGTCAGCTGTCTGGGGGCTAATCCCAGGTGGGCAACCATAGATCGGACGAAGGGGTGCAGGGGAAGACGGATCCCACATTGAAGTGCACATAGGAAAATGACGACTTCCCCTTTAGCAGGTGCACCGGCGGTTTCAAGTGCCCCAGGGGCCCTTATCTGAACGGAATCCGGGATTTGGAACTCCGATCGGATCCATTCTATTTGAGGTTCGGACAACACGGAACCCCCTAGGACTACCTCGGATGCCCGCACATCTGCAGGCATCCCGACGACCTCGACAGCGGCAGTCTGAGGAAGTCGGGTGGAGTTCCTTGTGGTAGTTTTGTGGGTCCGAGCCCCAGTTCCTTTTTGCTTTCGGGGCGGAGGGTATAGGGGCACAGCTTCATAAGGTCCTTCGGAGGCCCCTACCCTGCTATCTGAATTCTCAAACTTAGAGTCGTTACCGTAACCTCGCACAGACTCCAGGTCCGATGATGACATCTCGAAAAAGAAGGGATGCGAGGAAGCGCAAGAAGACTCACCGGAAATCGCTCCTGCCGAAATACTTGACCGGTCTGAATCGCCTAACGGAAAATTCGGAACGACCGGAATCACCTTCGCCGGAAATCGCCTCCTCCAGTATCAGCTCCACACAACGCGCAGAAACAAACCTTAAGCTTTCGAAAGAAGGTTTATATAGGCTCAGCTACATCTATGCATTAATTACCAGCAATGATGGCCGCAGCCGAATCGGCGTAAATATCACTCGGAGCTGACATGGCACCGCCCCATTGGCTCGAGCTCTGTCAAGCGGCGTGCTTCGGATAAGGGAAAAGACATTCGAATAATGACAGGCATACGTGGCAGCAACCCATAAGCGAACGGCGATTCGAAAGATTAACCAATGCAACGTGCCCATCACGCATCGATTCATGGGCGGGAAATCCTGAGAACGTAATAATTCAAAACCGCCGAGGTTCCGACGTGCTCGGAGGAACCCGTGGATGAGGTAATCGGTCTCCCGTATGATTACTCTCCGAGCCCCTGACAGACCTCGAAGAGTAGGGGGCTTCTGTTTTTGGAAAATTCGAGCCCCTTATAACTCCGAGGCCGGGCAGTACCCTGATCCGATCGGACGAGTAGATAACAGCTCAGTCCAGATAATGAGAACGGAAGATCCGGCCCCATGGCCGACCCAAGAATAAACACCGTCAAGATCCAGGCACAAGGCTCGGTAGGGAATATAAAACGAAAAGGGTGTGCCGGCTGGTTACCTCCGACCCATCTATTATCCGCGCGGATTGTAACCTACACTCGTTGACACAAGCTTAATGTCGACATCCTTCACTTAGAAGTCTGCCGAAGCCAATGTTATCACAACTGTGCCAGGTAGAGCCCGCCCCTGAAAGGCGAGATTCCTACATGACTGAAGGGGGGATCGGCTCAGACACCGAAGGGGGGATCGGCTCGGACCATGATGGTCGCCATCAACTGCGCCGAGCCGAGCCCACCCTCAAAGGTGGACGTCCCTCGTGCCGGGCTCAGAAGCGGTCGTTAAGGAGACGTGGGTAAGCCAGACTTAGAAACTGCCGTAAGGAGGCGTGGGCGATTATGTCGCACGTTACGTGATCTTTGAATTGCGTACGACATCTCCATGATCCGAAAATCTCCCTGATTGAGGGAATCGTGCCGTGATCATCGGATCCAGATCATTCGATAGCTAAGTATAAATACGTGAAGACCTCATTGCTACAGGTACGCAATATCTTGCACTCTCCCTCTACTCTTCAATACTAGACCCCGATTCCCTTCGCCTGACTTAGGCATCGGAGAGTCCTCCGGCTTAGCCAGGGTCTCCTTTGCTCACCCTTTATGCAGGACCAGGGTCAACCCAAGGAGTGGAGGGCGATCCAAATTTTGACCTCAACAGAGACCATTAAATTAGAGACAGCAATGGTCTTTGACTTTGTCAAGCCATAGGACGGATGACCAGTACTCGGCCTCAGGTCATGCATATTGCGTTGTTCTTTCTTTTTAGCCTGAAACTATTAAGCAGACTAGGAAATGTGATGCATAATGACGCGGATAAAGAGAGGAAGGAAGATAGAAATCGGGACTGCAATGGCCTGAATTGCATGGGCACATGGAAGGGATGACTTGACGCATGGATGTACGTGATGAGGATAACTACTCCGAATCCACGGAGCTTCTCTGGACTCCTCACAGAGACTTCTCAAATCCACGAGGAAAGAAAGCAGAAAATAGAAATAAATTCTAAGAAATTCGAAATTGATTAATTGATGACTAAAAACGAGTTCACAACCCTTTAAATAGGGGTACCAAGCAATGGGAAAGAAATCAGAATCAAACTACAACTAAAACTCCTAGAAATCGTGACTTACTATAAATAGTAAACTTACTATTTATAGACGATCGTGATGTCTACTAGTGCACAAGGTTTTCGGCCAAAAATAGTAAGTGTCCTATTTGGCTCACCAAACCGTTCTCCTAATTATTTTAAGCTCTTTCCACGTTGGACGCAACTCCTAAAGTCCGACGGATGAAGAGTTATAATCAAACTAAAGCTTACTATTTGTAGTAAAAACGAAATTAAAACAGGGAAACGACCGTCGATTCAGGGGTTTCTCACAATTCCAGGCTGCCCAACTCGACGTAGCGGGTTGGTTGGCTAAAGTAGCTCGTTCTACCCCAAAATCATATATTTTACGTCAGCTAACTCATTCCGGATTGCGAGATATGAATTGTTAAAAAATAAGAGATATGTGACTCTGGTATCAAGCAGGTCCAATAAGAAGATCTATTTGCCCATAAATAGGACCATCAACTCATCAGGTGGGCCATTGACATCAGAAAAATGGATTGTTAAAAATAGAACCTGCATACATGACCCATAAACGCATGCCCTGTCAATCCCCTTAAAATATCTGGCGTGAATCGTCTTGGCAGTGTCCTTTTGGAGTAGCACCACATATAAGAAAGGGTATAATCTTTCAATGATCCAGACAGTTCATCTGTTGGGAATCTTCACACCGGCCCATTTAATGGGTGGAACCGCAAAGATCTCTGGCATTGAACGAATATAACCATCCAAATCTAAGCCTGCAATAGGTTGCAGATGACATTGAAATACAGCCAATGATTTAATGACAACGGGTCTGGGAATCAGATCATAATTGAGATTGTAAAAATGGGTAACATGCAAACTTCAGCTACACGCATACATATAGACTGCATGTGCCATGATCTAGACTTCCATTATGGGCTTATAGTCCATCCGCATGCAGTTTGTAACAAGATTTCCACGATCCCACATTTATGACACATATATGATGTCTATGGTCACTAACATGGATGATATCAGCCGTCTATCAATAAAGACGAGTGGGGAATGCCAATGCTATCTTATGCTGGCCTAACTTCAATCCAGTTGATCTAACGGTGGCTGCCAAATGACACATGGCTCATATGTGAGTCCTGGCTGCGCTCAAGCTTGCATTGGTGCTCCTCTAATGAGAAAATTAATTCATAGCAAGCTGACGAGGTAGAGCCAGTGAAATTGGGAATACAGTAGATTCATCTCTCCAGAGTACATGCTGTTAGATGAAGAATCAGTTATCAGAACCGTCTATCTAGTTTTCAGACTCATCAGATAAGCTTAGACATCCGATCTAAGGAATTGTTTGAAATAAAGATAGTTAACATTCTCTGCATCCAATTGAAATAAAGTGAAGCACAGGATTTTCCAAATCTGTGGGATTTCTGAAACATAGGCCAGAAACCACACATTGTAATCAAGGTTTTAAGAGACATCTCTGGCTGACTTGCTTGATTCTGAGTTAAGTGGCAACTCAGCTGACTTGGGAGTGAATTGGATGGGCAAACCGAGTCACCTCTATTTTCTGTGCTGACAACCACTCATCTGGATCAGACCTGACTCAGTCCAGGTGGACCCAGTGCAACTAACACAGTCAAGTCAATCCAGCTTTGGCTCAAGTCATATTACCCTGATCCATCCTGCCTAGACCAGCCCGGTCTGACTTAATTAGCAAGTATTGCCCTGATCCATCATGCCAAGGTCGGGCTTTGTGCCCAGTCTCAACTTGACCCATTACCACCCCAAATCACAGCACACATGTGCAAGATCCAATCATTAGGTGGGGCCAGCAGAAAGGGATAAGCCAATCCATTAATCAGGTAGGCAAATTTTCAATTCCATAAAGCATCTAAATGCACCATTGAACTTACCATCCAAATCATTTTTCATGCCTGAGCAGATCACTACAACTTTGGTGACATACCAATTTTTCGACTAGCATGACAATTGTGCAGGGTATCTATGCCATGAAAAAAAAGTAGACCCTGCCATGAAGATCACCCTTCTCGAAAATCAATTTGATTGACTCATTAGGTGGGCCACACCTAATGTTGAGCCAAACCATCAATTGCCTGATGGTACTTGTTATAGGAAGATCCGAGCCGACTACAATCGGAGGGATCGACGATCCGCTAGTCCGGACGGAGGGTCCGAGCCTCGGCATAATACTAGGAAGGTGGGTTAAGATGGGCGAAGCTCCCATTCTTGACCGCCTTCTTTCCAAGGGCAGTCGGAAGGGAAAACATTCGAGTTGAACGATCCATTCCGAGCGAACATCCATCATAATACCGAGAATGGCTAGCTGCATTACTTACGAACGGATCAAGGTTCGGCTCGGGTTGGCACAGCCAATCATCAGCTCGGAGCGATGCCGTCGTCCTCAGTCTGGCCGAAACGAGGCACCACCGAGGATAAAGGTTCCACGCGCTAAGTGGAGAAACTGCCATATATGGATATGTCCTATTATCTCGCCCGCAGATACGCACGTCGTAACACACGATCTTCGGATTCTGGGCAATATCTCCATGATCCGCAAATCCCATTGATCGTGCCAAGATTATCGAATGCGGATCAAGCGATGAAGAGGTATAAATATCACATCATTCCATGACAACAGGTACGCAAGATCTACGGCTCTCTCTCTCTCGCTCTCTCCTTACTTTCCAACTGAGACCCAGATTCCAGTGTCCTGACTTAGGGATCGGAGGGTCCCCCGGCTTAGCCAGGGTCTCCATTGCTCACGGTTTGCGTGCAGGAAACCAGATCCGTCGCCTATTCGGAATACGTGAAGAGGGGAAGAGAGCTGACCAGATTTTGACCTCAACATTTTTGGCGTCGTCTGTGGGAACCTGATACAAAAAGTCAGGTTCCTGTTCTTGAAAGTTATGGCTAGAGGGAAGAAGAAGGCAGTGGTGGTGGAACCGGAGCAGACCCGCTCTTCGTCACCACTTCATGCTGAATCTGCTCCGGACCCTTCCCAGCGATCTCGTAATCGTTCCAACAAATACCGCGCCTTGCATGGTGAGGTACAGGCCTTGCGCGATGAGGTGGAACGGATGAGACAGGAGCGCGAGTCCCAGCAACAACCCGAGCAGAGAAGTCCGGTCCCAGAAGTTGTCGGGCCAGTCGTTCAAGCCCATTCAGCGGCGAGAAGTGCAAGGCGTGGGACATCTCCGCGACGACCTACCCGAGCACCAGTTTCGGCTCAGAATCCTCCCCCAGCTCCAATGCGAGCCCCTACCAGGAATGTGACAACTCGAGCCCCGGCGGATGTCTCGGTCACCTCGGCTCTGGCTCCAACGGACCTTGGTCACACCCTGGAGAGGAGAAGGGAAAGGAGAACACCCGAGCCAGAGAATACTCGGGAGGTAGTCGCGGAAAACAGGGATCCCTGGGAGTCACGATTCGCAGACCTGACTAACCAAGTTCTGACGTTACAGAAGCAACAACGGCCATCGTCAATCCCGGCTGCTGTTCAAGCCATGATGGAAGAGACCGAGCCTCCGTTCACCTCAGAAATCATGAACGAAGTGATGCCTCAGAGATTTCGGATTCCTCCAGTCATCCAGTACTCCGGGTCCGGCGACCCATCCGAACACGTGGAAGCTTATCGTTCGTGGATGCAGATACAGACTGCAACTGATGCAATGATGTGCAGAGGATTCTCGATTACTCTGGCGGGATCCGCTCGGAATTGGTATCGGCAACTCAAGCCTGGATCCATATGTTCATTCGAAGAACTGGCTCGGTCATTCCTTACCCAGTTCATAAGCGGTAAGAGAAGCCGAAAACCCAATACCCACCTGCTTACCATCAAACAAGGGCCGAAAGAGTCCTTGAAGGATTACATCGCTCGATTCAACGAGGAAGCACTGCAGGTGGAAGACTATGACGACAAGATGGCTCTCGCCGCAGTATGTAGCGGCTTGAAGGAAGGGAAGTTCGCCTTCTCTATAGGGAAGAACCCGGCGAAGACGTTAGCCGAGCTCATTGCTAGAGCTCAGAAATATGTCCATGCCGAGGAGTTCTCTGCTACTCGCAAGAATATCCAAATAACCGAGCCGAACGGGAAAGGAAAGAGGCCAAGGAACGAGGAACCCCAAGCCCCGAGGAAAAACTCGGATGATCATTCTTCTCGTGATCGTCGACCGAGCAGGAAGCCAGAAGGAAGATTTCGTTCCTACACACCTCTCAACACTACCGCCGAGCAGATCTTACTGGATATCCGCAGCGAGAAACTTCTCAACTGGCCAGTCTGCATGCGGGCAGACCCGGAACTTCGCGACAAGCGCAAGTATTGCCGCTTCCATCGAGATCATGGCCACAATACCGATGAATGTGTAGATCTCAAGGATGAGATTGAATCCCTCATTCGGAAGGGGCACTTACGTCGGTACACCAAGCGAGAGAAAACTACTCGGAAAGAGGAGCGAGCACAAGAACGCCCCAAAAATCCACCCGAAGAACCTGCGGAGATCCGCACCATCTTCGGAGGTTCATCAAGCGGAGGAGATTCAAACAGAGCCCGAAAAACTCATTCCCGAAGGAGCCCAGAGCATTACGTCAATCTTACCTAGCGGCCTAACAAAGAACCACGAGTCAGTACCTGTAGCCTCACCTTCACGGAAGATGACGCTCGAGGGATCCAACATCCACACGATGACGCCTTGGTGGTCACTATGACCATAGCCAATCATAAGGTGTATCGGATTCTCGTTGACACTGGAAGTTCAGCCGACGTGATCTACTCTGAGGCCTTCGGAAGAATGGGGATTCCACAGTCTCATCTCAGACCTGTGAAGACCCCCTTACACGGCTTTGCCGGAGAAAGAGTAATTGCTGAAGGAGCCATTTCCCTCCCAGTGACTGCGGGAGAGGGGCAACATCAAGTCACCATGATGGTGGACTTCCTTGTTGTCAATGTACCATCAGTACATAATGTGATTATGGGCAGGCCCTCCCTCAATGCAATGCGGGCGGTCGTATCTACTTATCACCTGATGATGAAATTTCCCGCCGAAGGCGGAACAGGTTACCTCCGAGGCGATCAAAGCGAGGCTCGGAGATGTTATGCCATTGCGGTTCAAAAAGGGTCTGTAAAGCAAACACTCACTATCAACATCTTGGACCCACGCGGACCTACCGAGAATAAGCCAATTGAAGATTTGGAGAAGGTACCGCTTGACGAACTCGATCCTAGCAAGACGGTTCAGTTCAGAACATCACTCAGTCCTGAGCAACGCTCCGAGCTGTTAACTTTCCTGCTACGACACAGGGACGTATTCACCTGGTCGCATGCGGATATGCCAGGAATCTCTCCAGACGTTTTGGTCCATCGGTTGAACGTGGATCCAGACCACAAGCCTGTGAAGCAGAAGAGGAGACCGTTTGATGCCGAGCGATGTGAAGCCATTGCGGATGAAGTCTCAGTCTTGTCGGACGCCGGCTTCATAGAAGAAGTATATTATCCAGAGTGGATCGCAAATGTTGTGTTGGTTAAGAAGGCAAATGGCAAATGGAGAGTTTGCGTGGACTACTCAGACCTGAACAAAGCATGTCCGAAAGACAGTTTCTCATTGCCTCGGATCGATCAATTGGTAGACAGTACAGCAGGACACGAACTACTTTCCTTCCTGGATGCCTACTCTGGTTACAATCAGACCGCGATGCATCCCCCAGATAGGCAGAAAACTACCTTTGTCACAGACAGGGGGCTCTACTGTTACCGGGTCATGCCATTTGGCCTGAAAAACGCTGGGGCCACATACCAGAGGCTAGTCAACCAGATGTTCGCAAGACAGATCGAGCGCACGATGGAAGTTTACGTCGATGACATGTTGGTAAAAAGCGTCAAGGCATCCGATCACTTGGCGGACCTCGGAGAAACCTTCGCAGTCCTCCGAGAATATCAAATGAAGCTGAACCCAGTAAAATGTGCTTTCGGAGTCGGTTCAGGAAGATTCCTTGGATTCCAAGTCAGCCAGAGAGGCATCGAAGCCAACCCCGATAAGATTAAAGCACTCCTCGACATGAGTTCGCCTCGGACTGTCAAGGAAATACAATGCCTCACTGGACGGGTAGCAGCGCTCGGACGCTTCATATCCCGAGCCACTGATAAATGCCTCCCCTTCTTTCAGCAATTGAAGGGTCATAAGAAGGCCGAGTGGACGCCTGAATGTGAGCAAGCTTTCCAGCAGCTGAAACAATATTTGGGCTCACCACCTCTGCTATCGAAACCTGAAGAAGGCGAATCTTTGTTCCTATACCTCGCAGTCTCAGCCTCAGCAGTCAGTTCGGCCTTGATCAAGGAAGTGGGGAACAAACAGCATCCAGTATACTATGTGAGCAAAGCCATGGTATCAGCAGAAACGAGATACCCCGCTCTGG
Organism: Magnolia officinalis; assembly: GCA_021015155.1. Lineage (NCBI taxonomy): Eukaryota > Viridiplantae > Streptophyta > Magnoliopsida > Magnoliales > Magnoliaceae > Magnolia > Magnolia officinalis. The sequence continues at coordinate 84,748,908 of JAJHSJ010000003.1, read as the reverse complement.
AGAAGCTCGCACTCAGCTTAGTCGTTTCGGCTCGGAGGTTGCGTCCATATTTCCAAGCTCATTCGATCATCGTGTTAACCGACTCCCCCCTCAGGCAGATTCTCCAAAAGCCAGAGGTCTCGGGTCGGTTGACCAAATGGGCGATCGAACTTGGAGAATTTGACATTACTTTCCGGCCGAGGACAACAAAGAAAGGCCAAGCGGTGGCTGATTTCATCGCAGAATTCACTGTTCTAGGTGAAGGGCAGATCAGCAACGAGGTTGAGATGACCCCGCATGACCTCCCAAACAGCTCACAGGGCGTTCCAGAAGCCGGATGGGTCCTCTACGTGGACGGATCATCTAACTCAAAACGAGCCAGGGCAGGGATCGTCTTGATCGCCCCTGACTCTACAATTATCCAATATGCCATCCGACTCGGCTTCAAAGCTTCCAACAATGAGGCGGAGTATGAGGCACTGTTAGCCGGGCTCAGACTGGCCCCCAGTCTCGGGGTCCAATCTATACAAGTCCGATGCGACTCTCAGCTGGTCGTGAATCACATCTCCGCCGATTATGAAGCCAAAGAGAATAGAATGATTGCTTACCTAGACGAGGCCAGAAAGTTGATCAAGAAATTTTGGAATTGTACGATCCACCAGATTCCGAGGACAGAAAATACATGGGCTGACGCCCTGGCAAAGTTAGCGTCGGCCGCGGAGGAAAAAATTCCGCGGATCATTCCGGTAGAGTTCATTGAACATCCCAGCATCGATCGAATAGAGAAAAAGACGGTTAATCCGGTGAATAACACCCCGAACTGGATGGACCCAATCTTTAGCTACCTCGAGTCAGGGGAGGTTCCCTCGGACAAGCAGGAAGCTAGACGTCTGAGAGTCCGAGCAGCAAGATATGTTATTCTAAACGGAACCCTGTATAAGAAGGGGTATTCTCAGCCATATCTCAGGCGTCTTCGACCCAAGGAAGCGGAATATATCATCCGGGAGATTCACGAGGGGATCTGCGGAAACCATTCTGGCGGCCGAGCCCTGGCTCTAAAGGTGCTTCGGTAGGGATACTTCTGGCCGACCCTCAAAGAAGATGCCAAGAAGTATGTTAGAAAATGTGACAAATGTCAGCGTTTTGCGGCCGTGCCTAGGCAACCGGCAGAAGAAATGACTCCCATGAGCGGTCCGTGGCCTTTCGCTCAGTGGGGAATCGACATCATCGGCCCTCTGCCGACTGGAAAAGGACAAGTCAAATTTGCCATCGTCGCTGTCGATTACTTCAGGAAGTGAGCTGAGGCCGAGCCCGTCGCAAAGATTACCGAACAGAAAATAATTGACTTCGTCTGGAAGAACATAGTCTGCAGATTTGGAGTTCCGAATATAATCGTCTCAGACAATGGCCGGCAGTTCGACAATGACAACTTCAGAGGTATGTGCGGAGGGCTCGGTATCAGGAACGCTTACGCATCGTCTCGGCATCCGCAATCCAATGGGCAAGTGGAGGCAGTAAACAAGGTCATCAAGCACCACCTCAAGAAGAAACTGGAAAAAGCAAAGGGTAACTGGCCGGAAGAACTTCCATTCGTCCTCTGGGCATACAGAACCACACATCAATCCTCCACTGGAGAAACTCTATTCTCTCTTTCCTATGGGTCGGAGGCAATAGTGCCCGTTGAAGTCGGCCTCCCTACGGCTCGAGTGAAAAATTACCATGAGAATCAAAATGCCGAGCAAATCGCAGCCAATTTGGATCTCCTTGAAGAAATCCGAGAAGTTTCAAAGCTCCGCGCCGCTGCCCGACATCAACAAGTAGCCAGATTCTACAATTCTAAAGTGAAGGTTAGACGATTCCGACCAGGGGATCTGGTTCTTCGACGAGTCTTTCAGAACACGGCCGAGCCGGGAGCCGGAGCACTCAGACCTAATTGGGAAGGACCATACCGAGTGGTCCGATCAGCTAAGCCCGGGTCCTACCACTTGGAAGATCTCGAAGGCCGTCAACTCTCCCACCCGTGGAATGCTGAGCATCTGAAAGTTTACTATCCTTAATGAAGCGCTCCGACCAGCCTACTGACCTTTGAGGTCTATTCAATAAATGTACGCCTCCGAGCGACAAGCCTTTAAGGCTATGAATAAAAACACATCTGATCGGCTTATTCTTGTCATCAACAAAGATCAAACGGACTAAATTCTACGAAGGCACCTCCTCCTAACCGAGGGAAAAAAGCCACGAGGCGATCTGACTCCCTAGTAAGGAAGTCGGACCAATTTCTACAAAGGCATCCCCCCTTAACCGGGAGGATAAAGCCAATGGGTAACCTGACTCCCCAGTAAGGGAGTCGGTCCCACCTACACGGAAGGCCCTTCGCTGAAAGCGAAATGAGTTGATCCTTTTAAGGATCGGACCGAGGCCCAAACAACATCCGAACGAATCAAGGACTCAGCTCGACTACATAATCAAGTAAGCAAGTACACCAGTCATACGGAAGAACGATCAATAACAAAGGGAGGTGATCCAAAATTAGTTCTTTCATTAAATGCTCTAAATGTGAAGTACATAGTAAAAAAAAAAAACAAAAAGAATACAAATGAAAGAAACGGAGTCTTCAAGAGGTCGGAGGAGCTTGGAAACCGGAAGCTTGATCCTGGCTGGTCGTCTCGGCAGCAATATCGGCAGGGTCCTCAGGCAGGAGGGGATCGAGGTCAAGGTCCGGGTACAACTTCTGAACCTCGACAAGGCACTCGTCAAAGCCACGGTTATAAAACTTGGTGGCCTCGTCATCCCTCTCCTTCGAGGTCTTGTACGCATCTACTGCCGCAGCAACTGCCGCTGCCAAAGAGGCCTCAGCCTCGGCCTTCTGAGTCTCCAGAGCCGTGGCAACGGCTCTGCTTTTTTCTTCTGCAGCTTCGGCCTTGGTCTTCTCCAGGTCCTCGCTCAATCGGACAGTCTCCTCAGCCAGGGAGTCAGCGTGGGCCCTAACACGATCCAGCTCGGCTACTGCTGCATCACGTCGTGCCTCGAGGTCCTTCGCGACCCCTTGAAGCTGGAACAGTTCAGACCTGCTACCTTCAAGCTGATGACACAGATCACTCCGCTCCAGCTGAAGGATAGAAGCCTCATCCCGTAAGACTCCCGCTTCTGCCCTGAGAACCTCCGTCTCCGCCCGGAGAGCTCCCACCTCGCTCCTGAGGGTTTCAACCTCAGCGTCAATTTTTCGACGCTCTCGGACCCTCTCCCACCATAGGAGGATCCTCGGAACAGACTGAGCCAAGGCAAGAAAATGAGGAAAAAATAATAATACAAAAACAGCTACAACTCTTTCAAGGGAAGAGGCAGGAAGTACCTGGTAGAAGACTCCAGCCAAATCTTCCAAGAAGCAGTCGTCCGGTTTATCAAGAAGGCGCGAAATAGATTCCTCCGTAACGTGTTTCGCCGCCCAGTCTGTCAAACAAGACATGTGATAACTCGGCTCGAACCCTCCTCTGCTAGTGCCAACTTGAGCCGAGCCCGTCGCCTCTTCAGCTCCCATCCGACTACCAGCCGAGGGTTGAGCCTCACCCTCGGCATCGCGTACAGCCTCCCCCTCCTCATTACCCGGGTGGGTAATCATGGCATCGGCCATCCGGACGGCTTCCTCCCTCTCGAAAGATGATGGAACAGCTATCAATGGAGGATTGAACCGAGCTCCCTCGGTGGGGGGAACGGCGATGGATGGAGGGGGGGTTGCCCCTGTTGCTGGAGCAGGGGCAAGGTTAAGGCCGCCCAAAGGTACGACCATATCAACACCTACCAGGGGCATCGTGGCGGCATCCGGTAGTATTGGAATTGGGGACACAATTGCAGATGCAGATGGTCCCTCAACCGAGGGTGCTGCAGCAGGAAATGGAGCTGTATCCCGAACTAAGATGTTCGGGATAGGGGGGAGGTGCCGTCCCCCGAGCCGCAACCCCTGAGGCAGAACCTGAAGGACGAACTCCTTGAACGACCTTCTTCCTCCGAACTATCTTCGCCGGGGGCTCGACTCTCAGCATCTCCTCTGCAGTCAGCGCAGCTTTCCTCCTCCGAGAACTAGATGCATCGGCCATGCCTGCGCAGGAATATAATAAGAATAGCGTTACCTCGGACCAATAAAAATACACTGGCTGAAAACAAGAATACTCATTGAGCGAAGTAGGGAGCGGCCTCATCTTGCAAAGCCCCGATCGGTGAAGGTTAGCAACCGTGATCAGATCCGACCAGCAGCGACGCTCCTCCGAATATGCCCTCACCTTGGATATCTGGTTCCTTTGGTCCGAGGTAATGAAAGGCACGCCCCTCGCGAAACCTGCAAAACAAAAAGATTTTCTTTTCTAAGCATAGCTGAAGCAAAAAGCGATGTGTGAAAGAAATCTCGATCCGACCTGGCATTGTGAAGCGGGTGGGAACCCGAGTCGACAGAGCCCTAATCTCAGCTGTCGGCGCCTTCCATTCGCCCGCGGCCCAAAACCACTTGTTCTTCCAGTCCTTGTTCGAGGACAGAAGACCCAAGACGAGCCCTGACCCCTTGCTACCTCTGGTCGCGAAGTAGTACCATGGATCGTTGCCTTCGTGCTTGACCAGGTACAGGCTCATCAGCTCGACAGGTGTCAACTCCGAGTTCCCGACTTGGCGCCAAATGATGTAAGCAGAAATCAGCACCCTCCAAGCATTAGGCGCAAGTTGCCCAGGCGCGAGCCCTAGGTAAGCAGTCAGGGCTCGGATGAAGGGGTGCATCGGGAGGCGGAGCCCGCATAGCAGACCGCATAAAAATATGGCTATCTCCCCGACCGTGGGATCGCCAGCAGCATCAGTGGGCTCAGGGGCCCTGATCCGAACGGAGCTTGGTATGTCAAACTCCGTACAGATCCATTCCATTTGAGACTCCGTTATTACGAAGCCCCCTGGAACCAATTCCGACGCCCGTCCACCAGGGGGCATCTCTGGGACATCAGCGACTGCAGCTCTGGGAGCCCGTGTTGTCCCTTTCTTGATGGCCTTCTTGTTGGCCTGGCGAGTCCGAGCTCTCGCCACCGTCTGCTTCTGGGGCCGAGGATATAAAGGCACAGCTTTGAAAGGACCTTCAGAGGCCTCTCTTCCATAATCGGAGTTCCCCGACTCGGAGTCATCATTGTAGCCCCTAGCCGCTTCCATATCGGAAGACATTTCGAAACAGTAGAGTGCTGAGAATCGAACTCACCGGACAATCGCCGGATATTGCTTCAGCGAGTGTAAAAACTATATCGGAAATCGCCTTCGCCGAAAATCGCCTCCTCCGATAAACAATTCAAATGCAAACGGTAGAAGCTGAATGAAGACCCTGGACGGACCTTTTATAGATTGAGGAAACTCTGCATTAAATGGCCTGCAGTAATGGCTGCAACAGAATCATTGTAAGCCGACTCCGAGTCCGACGTGGCGTCGTATTATTGGTTCAAGACCTGTCAAAGGTAACGCCATCCGCCTCGGTTGTTGCGCATGGGATAATCGAAACGACGCTCGAGCGCAGAAAAGAGTGCTCGACACGACACCCCGAGTGCACGTGGCGATCGTTCACTGGTTGGTGACGATTCGGAATCCCAACCGTCACCACGTGTTCGCTCACGGTTAGCCCGAAGTCGCTAAACCCCGAGGACGTGATGTTTCACACGAGAACCATAAATGCACCGAAGAGCCGAGGCGACTGATCTTCCAATTAATTACTCTCCGAGCTCATGACTGACCTCAGAGAGTAGGGGGCTTCTGTTATAGGAAGATCCGAGCCGACTACAATCGGAGGGATCGACGATCCGCTAGTCCGGGCGGAGGGTCCGAGCCTCGGCATAATACTAGGAAGGTGGGTTAAGATGGGCGAAGCTCCCATTCTTGACCGCCTTCTTTCCAAGGGCAGTCGGAAGGGAAAACATTCGAGTCGAACGATCCATTCCGAGCGAACATACATCATAATATCGAGAATGGCTAGCTGCATTACTTACGAACGGATCAAGGTTCGGCTCGGGTTGGCACAGCCAATCATCAGCTCGGAGCGATGCCGTCGTCCTCAGTCTGGCCGAGCCGAGGCACCTCCGAGGATAAAGGTTCCACGCGCTAAGTGGAGAAACTGCCATATATGGATATGTCCTATTATCTCGCCCGCAGATACGCACGTCGTAACACACGATCTTCGGATTTTGGGCAATATCTCCATGATCCGCAAATCCCACTGATCGTGCCAAGATTATCGAATGCGGATCAAGCGATGAAGAGGTATAAATATCACATCATTCCATGACAACAGGTACGCAAGATCTACGGCTCTCTCTCTCGCTCTCTCCTTACTTTCCAACTGAGACCCAGATTTCAGTGTCCTGACTTAGGCATCGAAGGGTCCCCCGGCTTAGCCAGGGTCTCCATTGCTCACGGTTTGCGTGCAGGAAACCAGATCCGTCGCCTATTCGGAATACGTGAAGAGGGGAAGATAGCTGACCAGATTTTGACCTCAACAGTACTGATAATGGCTTATCTGATTAGCAGACCCATAATTTTCTCCACTTTACTTTTACTTCTTCCATACATTCAGTAATTTTGTTCCATCCAAGATAAGTTTACTTTTTTATGTTAACAATAGAAAATAATAAACCATCAAGTTGCTGTCCGACCACCCTAGTGGGCAGGGCATCCCGTCTCCACTGGACAATGCATGTGGTGTGACGTGTACATTAGGCAATTGTTACCGTGGCCCTACAATTGTTGTGTGGGCCATATGAAAGCTTTTGATTGTTCTCATCTCTATCGCAGGAAAATCCTTGTACTTCATTTTTAGCCTTAAACTGTAAGTAAAGTAAGAGATGTGCGTGCAACAACATGGAGAGAAGAGGAAGAGAGAAATCAGGACTACAATAGCCTGAATTGCATAGGCACATGGAGCGGATGGTTTGCACTAGCTAAATAATTAATCACTATGTGTGGACAAGCATGCATCAGATCCACCCCGTCCATCAGTTGGGCCATCACATTTTCACCATATATTCTAGAAATTTGGAGAAATTTAAGACTTACATTAGCTGCACTATAGGGAAGGGTGTAAAATCATTACTAAAAGCTTTAAATTCACATGGTTTGGCCAACATGAGCATTAGAATGTCCTTATTTTTGGAGAATCAATTAATCCTTGTGTTGAATGTGAGATGAGTGGATTAGATGGTATACACACACCACGGTGGACCCCACATGTAACTTGCAGCAGTTTAATGATGAGACTTTTCGTCTCAACTTTTTGCCTGTAGTGTGTAACACTTGAGTGGTGAATCAACCTGAAGTTATTCTTCCTCATCAAACAAAAGTAATGCTCAGCATCCATACCACTTGAGTGTTGAATCAACCTGATTTTCGGCCCCTAGTCCTTCCATCTTCGTCAAACAAAAGTCTTGATGTCCACACAAATTCACAGGCTGCATTTTAGAAATCAGAGAGAGAGAGAGAGACTCGGGTGGAAAGACTTTCGCGGGTCGAAGATAAGGTATTAGTTAGCTTTTGCTGGTGAAATCTGAGCTGTCATTCGGTTAGCAGCTATATTTTTAAGTTTTTAAAATACCCCTACCTTTAATTAAAAAGTTTTCTTATATCCTTTGTATATTGAAACCCCTGAAACTAATTATAAGAGCAGAAATGTCCAAAACTAATTATAGTATAGAACGGCCAACCTATGGCTTCTCACCTATCCACCTAAAACCACTTCTAGGAATGGTTCAGTCCTAAAAAGAAAAATTCATTAATGGGCCACTTGAGTAAATGAATCAAAGAGTGACGCTTGGGCGTAATACTCTGTTTATGAGTGGGAAACACACTCAAGTTCTAAGGTTAATTAGTAAATAGGTGAGGATTGGGTCATGGGTCATGAGCTACAACATGGGTAAGAGTTTGAATTGTTGGCCTGTTTCGTAGATAAGTCAGACCCAGGCCAACTTAACCAGAAACAAATCCCACCCTCTTTCACAATTGAATGTGTGTTTTTTATTTTTTCATTTCATTATAGAGGTGATCAAGAATGCAAGGTTGCAACACTAAGCTTAAGATTCAAACCAGTGATATAGGACAGGAGCCGCCCATTATCACAATTGGGGCCATATCATACATGCTTTTAGGCTAGAACCAACTAAATTGTCCATGTTTTCTCGTTCTAAAGCCATACCATTCAACCCGGATGGTTTTGAGTGACCTGCCCTTGTAAAATAATAACTTGGACCAGACCCGACAAGCAAAAGCAAACCAATTCAACATATGGGCCCACAACCCATCCTGTGCTGACTCGGGTTGTGTGGTACTGTCTGCTGCTGGAAAAACTCTGTAAGCCCACCATGATGTATGTGTTTTTTGCACACCATCTATCTATTTTGCCAGCTGGTTTTAGGGTATGGGCCTAAAAATAAGGCAGATCCAAAACTCAGGTGAACCACACCACAGAAAACAATTGTGATTGAACGGTCACCATTAAAAACTTCCTAAGGCCCACAGTAATATTTATTTGCCATCCAACCTTTTGATTAGAGGTCACACATCCAAGTGGTGGGTGTATCTGTGACCGAACTCAATCTCATTCTTATTTCTTGCAATCTGCCTTGGAAGTTGGGGGGCAGTTCCTCTGCAAGTCCTTGTCCCAAGAGCTTATTCTAGAAAAGTTGCACGTGAGGCCAACTGCCATATGTATATGGCATTCAGCCTGTCCATCAGGGTGTCCCTTTGGACACCTTAAAAATCAGGGCCAGCACAGAGAAGATCCCACGCCTGCCTATCATAAACCCCTCAAACCCAAAACTTAAACAAAAGGCCATATGCTATGATGGGTTTTTTGACTCGTTGTTGACCGGTCGTGAGCCCTACTCGACCGGTCGAAGGCTAGTCTCGACCAGTCATAGGAGTCGAGCCGTGGCACGACTCAAAGTCCAGCGACTTTAGATTATTTTTCTCTAGGGTGCTCGACTGGTCGTGGGAGGTGCTCGACCGGTCGTGGGTGGCTCTCGACCGGTCGAAGGTCTGTCACGACCAGTCGTAGTGATGCAGATTCGTTCCGCGATTTTGCGCGGATTTCGTGTCGCAAGTCCTTTCGCAACTGGGATGCGGAAAAGAGTTTCCTAAAACCTTAAATAGGAGGTACCTAGGGTTTTCTAAGTACAACAAGAGGGTTTCCTAAAGCTTTACAAGGGATTTGCTAAAGGGTTTAGGGCTATCAAAGGTGAGAGAGAGAGGAAGCTTATAGAAGGGAGATTATGCTCGTGGAGGTTATCTACTGTGCAATCTATATCTCAACGCTTCTATGTCCTCGTAATCGGTGAGATCTCTCCATTTTTCTTTTTCTTTTTTTCTTTCTCATTGTTTATCCACTCATGCATGAGTGAAGAAGGTTGTAACGTTCTACTTCATAGTGGATTATTGATCTAGACGAGGTCTCAGTGGTTTTTACCTCTTTGAGGGTTTTCCACGTAAAAATCTCTTGTGTGGTGTGTGATTGATGCATGCATTGATTATTTTCATTGCTTTATTATCCATAATTCTGGTTTGTTCTTGAGGGCTAGATCCTAAGGTTTTGTGCAAGGCCCCCAACATGCTACCCAGCCCCACTTGAGTGAATAGGCTGGTCTGGTGAAGTCACCCATGTTTTCAGTGCTGACAACCACCGAATTGGATCAGACTCAACCTAGTTCACTTGAACCTAGACAAGCCATTAATCCAGCTTGGGCTCAAGTCATATTGGCCTGATCCATTCTGCCTAGCTTGGCCTTAGCAAGTGTTTTATCCTATAAATATACATTCCCATGCCATCGCAAGTTAGGCAATGCATGCATCTTGCACCTAAATAGTTGGTTTTCATTTTTACAATGTCTATATCACCACTCATATGAGACCCTCCTCTCAAGAGATGCATCAGGAACATTCGGCATCAATTTTCAAGATGGGTCAGACCGATCCTAATAAAATTGGGATTGTGCTGCTAGGCTCATGTCAGGTCAGGCTTTGTGCCCGGTCCAAATTTGACTTATTGACACCCCAAATCACAACACATGTGTGCAAGATCCAATCATCAGGTAGAGCTAGCATCAAGGAATAATCCAACCCATTAATTAGGTGGGCATATGATGTAGAGCGGGTCGCGGACAATTTCATGGCCAAGATGGATCAGAAAAGGCCCGGTCGACGACAGAAGTGATCTGAACCGTCGGACCTTAGATCAGGCGTATCTCGCAATCCGGAATGAGTTATCTGACGTAAAATATATGATTTTGGGGTAGAACGAGCTAGTTTAGCCAACCAACCCTACTATGGAGGGTTGCAACACCTACAATTGCGAAAAACCCCTGGATCGACGGTCATTTCCCTATTTTAATTTCGTTTTTATTATAAATAGTAAGTTTTAGTTTGATTATAACTCTTCATCCGTCGGGCTTTAGGAGTTGCGCCCAACGTGAAAAGAGCTTAGAATAATTAGGAGAACGGTTTGGTGAAGCCAAATAGGACACTTACTATTTTTTGGCCGAAAACCTTGCGTACTAGTAGACATTACGACCATCTATACATAGTAAGTTTACTATTTATAGTAAGTCGTGATTTCTAGGAGTTTTAGTTGTAGTTTGATTCTGATTTCTTTCTCATTGCTTGGTACTCCTATTTAAAGGGTTGGGAACTCGTTTTTATTCATTCATTAATCAATTTCGAAATTATTAGAATTTATTCTTATTTTCTGCTTTCTTTCCTCGTGGATTCGAGAAGTCTCTGTGAGGAGTCCAGAGAAGTTCCGTGGATTTGGAATAGTTATCCTCTTGAGGAAGACGGTGCTCAACCTCACGTCCTCCCCGTCCAGAGAAGTTCCGTGGATTCGGAATAGTTATCCTCTTGAGGAAGACATCCTCCCCTGCGTCAACATACATTCAATATCATAAAGCATCCAAATGCACCATTGAATTACTTACCATCCAAATCATTTTTCAAGCTAGAACAGATCACTACAACTTTTGGTGACATGCCATCTTTTCAATTAGCATGACACTTATATGGGGCATCCGTCACTGATGCTACTACTGGCTACTGGTTCTGTGCTCTGTGGGCCCCACCATGATGTATGTGTTTCATCCATGCCGTCCATTCATTTTTATTTTATTTTTTTCAAATCATTTTATATTATGAGCCTACAAATGAGGTAGATCCAAATATTAAGTTGCCGCTTCACAGGAAACCGTGTTGATTGAATGCCCACCATTAAAAACTTCTTGAGCCACAAAAGTTTTGGATCCAGCTGATATTTGTTTTTTCCATTCCTCCAGATCTCTATGACCTAATCAATAGGTTGGATGTCAAATAAACAATACAGCGGGCCTTAGAAGGTTTTTAATGGTGGACATTAAATCACTACTGTTTTCCTGTAATATGGTCCACCTGAGATTTAGATCTGCCTAATTTTTTGAATCAAGCTCTAAAATAATTTTGAACAAATGGATAAACGGCAAGGATAAAACACATACATCATGATGGGGCCTCAGAGCACCCACAAGTTGCCAACTGGCTACAAGCAGCATACCCTGCCAACATTGATGATTTTTTATATATCCACGCCATCCATCTGTTTCTTCGTACCATTTTAGGATGGGATTACAAAAATTATCAAGATCCAAATCTCAGGTGAATGACTCGAAAACAGCGGTGATTGAGTGCCTCACCGTTAAAATTACCAAAGGCACATCGTAAGGTTCTCATAATGTTTATTTAAAATCTAACTTGTTAATAATGTCATGAAGATCCGGATGAAGGGAAGTATAGAGATCAGCTTGATCCAAAACCTTTTTGGCCGACAAAAAGCTTTTCGTGATCATTCATCACTATTTCTAATGATATGGTCCACCTGAGATTTGGATCTTCTTAAGGTTTCGGATCGAGTCCTAAAATGAGTTAAAAAAACAGATGGACAACATGAATATACAAAAAATCTATCAAGGTGGGACCCACATGGTTGATCCATGGATCGTTTGGCTTGAAAGCCAAAACCTTTAATGAGTCCTGAGGGGCTGTTGTTCCTGATGGAGGGGGATTCTGCTGGGTCTGGTTGTTGTGAGTGCTTCCGTAGCCTCTTTGTTGCCTGTTTAATGTTTCGCGGCCAAGTTTTGTCGAAAGCTTTTTTTAGCCTATTCAGCACTTGGAAGATTGCATCCATATTTTAGGTGATACTTTCTTTTTTGTAATTTTGTTCATGCTGCTCAGAGATCTACATGATAAGTGAGGCCCATTTTTTGCAGGGCCCAACCTAATGGTTAAAAAAATAAAAAATGAAGGATCCTGATCAGATGGTTTACGTATACTTCAGGGAAAAGAAAAAAAAGAAAAAGAAAGAAGGGCTCTAGCATGGCTGACATAGCACACATGTCACATGATTGAATTCAAGCGTGACAAAAAAAAAAAAAAAAAAACCCAACTTATCACAGGATCATCATTGTGTGAGTTCCATGTATCTAAAATCATGTAAATATGATCATCACAGGAGAACACATGATTTTAACCATTGGATACTTTCTAATAACCATTCATTTCATTTCAATTAGTGTGGCCCACTTGATAATCAATAGGCCATGTTTTTAAGACATGGAAACTAGGTATTGTTAGGACAACCTGAGGAGTAGCTCCAGTGTGGCATGACTATGGCTTGTTTCTATGCCCGAGGTACTCGAATTGCTCGAGTGAAGTCATGCAATGGAAAAAAGATGAGCTTCGATGGAAAGAGGTAAAGACCACTTTTATTTCTCCCTTAAGTTGTGTAAACTTCCAAAGCAGACTAGACTGGACCTCCCATATCTAGAGACTTCTAGGGCACGTTTTGATAGCTCATAATATAGTTAATTATAAATAATAAAAACTAAGTATTATAAAATAATACATTATATTAATAAAAGGCGTTTGGAACACTCATTAAGATAATAATCTAAAGGTATTATACATGCTTGCTGACTTGTTTTCTTAATTTTTAGAAACCTAGAATTGTAAGGTTAAGTCATTTCATGCACTCTCTCTCTCTCTCTCTCTCTCTCTCTCTCTCTCTCTCTCTCTCTCACACACACACACACACACACACACACACATCTCCCATCTGTCTCATCCTCTCCCCAGTGGACCTCATACGATGTGGGGTCCAAACCAGTGATTGGATCTCCTCAATTGTAATCAACGCACCTCTCCTTTTTCCAATCCATGACTGGATGGTTATGACAATCAACTCTAGCCACTTAAGAGTCAAGTCTCCATTTTGTTGGGTTTTGCAAATTTTCAAGTAGTAGGCCCATCAATGGATGTATTTGGTCTAGATTTTAAGCTGGTTTGTTTGGGCTTATCAAGCCTAGTCTATTACAAGGTTTTATGTTGCATGGCTCACATTGAATTAGAGCTGGCAATATTCTTTGACTCTGTCAGCCCAGGGGCGGGATGGCCGGTACTCGGCCTCAGGTCATGCATATTGTGTTGTGCTTCGTTTTTCGCCTGAAACTATTAAGTAGGTTAGAAAATGTGGCGTGCAATGACATGGAGAGAGAAAGGCTGAGAGAAATTGGGACTGCAATGCCCTGAATTGCATAGGCACATGGAAAGGATGACATGTGCAAGCTAACTAATCATTATGGGACAAACATGCATCAGATCCACACTATAAGGAAATCCAAGACTTACATCACCGGCACCATAGGGAAGAGGGTTTTTCACCACAGGGAAGAGTGTTAAATCATTCCTAAAAATTTTAAATTTACATGGTTTGGCCAACATGAGTATTAGAATGTCCTGATTCTTGGAGAATCAATTAATCTTGGTGTGGAATGTCAGGTGAGTGGATTGGATGGTGGATGCACGCCGAAGTGGACACCACATGTAACGTGGACTATTTAAATGATGAGACTTCTTATCTCAGCTATTTTCCATGGTGTGTACTAAGTGTTGAATCAGCCTGATTTTTGGGCCCCGGTTCAAATAAGAGTGGCACACTTGATTGACGGGGTGGATCTCATCCACATGAACTTGGTCCTCATTAAATAAAAGCAATGCATCGAATACATACGCGAGTCTTGGACTGCATTTTGGAATTCAAGCAGAGAAGATTGGAGAGAGACTGGGGTGGAACTACTTACTCGGGGTAAAGAGTGAGCGGGGTAGAAATGACCAATTGCTTCTTGTGTGTGTGTGGGCCAAGCTATGGCTTCTACCCATCTGTCTAATACCACTTCTATGATTGGTTTAGTTCCCAAACCTTGAGAAAAAAATCATTAATGCATCACCTAACTAAATGGATCAAAAAGCGGCTTAGACGTAATAATTTATTTATTGGTGGGGACATGAGCTTAAATTCTAAGATTAATAAATAGTTGAGGATTGAGTCATGGAAGTTGATCGTGGTTATTCTGCAAGTCCGTTCCCACGAACTTAGTCTATAAAAGTTGCACATGGCATCAACTGTCATATGTGTATGGCATCCAACCTCTCCTACAGAGTCATTCCATTGGACGCCCTAAAAATAATCCAATCAACTGTCAGGTGGTTGAAATTGTTTTCCATAGTGTGGCCAGCCTAATGGTTGGATAGGCCTGTTTTCAGGGGCATTCGATTAGTCATGGTGATTTTCACTTAATACATGGGTTGGATGGCATTACGCAATATATTTGACCCTGAAATGCAACAGTATACAAACATATCAATAGGTTTTTAAACAGAGGTGAATCATGATATAAGAAAGGGTAATCTTTCAGTGATCCAGACAGTTCATCTGTTGGGAATCTTGGGACCCATTTAATGGGTGGCATTGAACGAATATAACCATCTAAATCTAAGCCTTGCAAGTTGCAGATAACATTGAAATACAGCTAATGATTTAATGAGAACGGGTCTGGGAATCAGATCATAATTGAGATTGTAAAAGTGGATAACATGCACATTTCAGCTACACACATACATATAGACTGCATGTGCCGTGATCTAGACTTCCATTCTCTGGGCTTATAGTCCATCCGCATGCAGTTTGTAACAAGATTTCCACGATCCCTCATTTATAACACATATGATGTCTATGTTCACTAACATGGATGATATCAGCTGTCTATCAATAAAGACGAGTGGAGAATGCCAATGCTATCTTATACTAGCAAGCTCACACGGTAGAGCTAGTGACATAGGAATACAGTAGATTTATCTCTCCACAGCACATGCTGATAAATGAAGAATCAATCAGAACCGTCTATCTAATTTTCCATGCTCTTTATGGTTCAAAACACATACCCATCACATGATCTTAGACATCCGATCCAAGGGATTGTTTCAAACAAAGATAGTTAACACTCTGCATCCAATTGAAGAAAAGTGATGCACGTGATTTTCTAAATCTGTGGGATTTCTGAAACATAGGCCAGAAACCACACATTGTAATCACGGTTTCAAGAGACAACTCTGGTTTTAAGAGTCAATTTCTCTATGCATGTGAGACCCTCGTCAACGTTTGGAATAGATTTTTCATCAATTTTCAGGCTGGGTCGGACCGTTCCCAATGAACATAGGCTTGTGGTGCTATGCTCATGCCAAGGTCGGGCTTTGTGCCCAGTCTCAAACTGACCCATTACCACCCCAAATCACAGCACACGTGTGCAAGAGCCAATCGTTAGGTGGGGCCAGCAGAGAGGGATAAGCCAATCCATTAATCACGTGGGCAAATTTTCAATTCCAGCATCTAAATGCAGCATTGAACTTTTCATCCAAATCATTTTTTCGTGCCAGAACAGATCACTACAACTTTTGGCGACATACCAACTTTTCGACTATGCCATGAAAAAAAGTCGACCCCACCATGAAGATCACCCTCTCGAAAATCAATTTAATTGACTCATTAGGTGGGCCACACATAATGTTGAGCCAAACCATCAATTCTGGTGGTACTGGTAATGGCTTATCTGATTAGCAGACCCATAATTTTAACCACTTTACGTTTTCTTCTTCTATACATTTAGTAATTTTGTTCCATCCAAGATATAAGTTTAGTTTTTGATGTTAATAATAGAAAATAATATTGTTAACATAGAAAATAATACGTACTCTTGCCCGGGTGGTAGACTCTCAGGAGTTTCAACTCCCGGTCAAGGGTTCGAGTACCCATAGGTGGTGAAATTCCACCAGCGTGACTGTGTGGGGTGTGTGTGCGTGTGTTAAAAAAATAATAATAATAATAAAATAAAAAAAATAAACCATCAAGTAGATGTCTGACCACCCTAGTGGGCAGGGTATCCCGTCTTCACTGGACAATGCATGTGGTGTGATGTGTATGTTAGGCAATTGTTACCGTGGCCCTATGATTGCTGTGTGGGCCATATGAAAGCTTTTGATTGTTCTCATCTCTATCGCAGGAAAATCCTTTTCAACTCGGTAGTGCAAATAATGACAAATGTGTTTGTGCTGCATTTAGAAGGCTAAAGATTAAGGCCTGCATGAGCAGGCTCATCCTAGGTATCTCACTAGCCTTTTTTTTTTCCGTTAACTAAGCCATGTGGGTAGAACTTCATGAGATGAGAAACAGTATAGTTTTGTAGAATGCTCAATAACCTTAATTAAGGTGAGATGATGTATTATATACTCAATAATTATAAAAGTGCCCTTAGGCTGGTATATACTTTGTTGTGTATATGTCGTATGTATATATACAAATATTCTTGCAAACCAATGATTGCTATGGTGGCATTGGTTTTTTTTTGAATAAAAGAAGCTGAGAAACATAAGTAGAATGAGGATCCTATGACTATGGCTTGATTGCTATGGAATGGTTTCATGATCTGAAATGAAGAACATTTCCCACCAAAGGATCAGTCCAATAATACCACTCATGGTAAATAGTGCAATACTTCAAATCACTTTATCTAGTAGAATCTTGTTGTCTGGTAATCTCATAACTTTGTCAAGTAAGACCTCATCACTTTGTCTAGTGGAACCACATTATTTTGTTTAGAAAGCCCGTCCCTTTGTCTAGTAGAGCTCCATCACTTTGTATCATAATCCTATCACTTTGTCCGGTGGAACCTTGTCACTTTGTCTAGTGAAACCCTGTCAATTTGTCTAGCAACATCGTTAGTTTGTCTTACAGAATCCTATCACTTTGTCTAGTGGAACCTTATCACTTTGTCAGATAACTATGTCACTTTGTCTAGCAGAATTCCATCACTTTATCCGGCAATCTAATCACTTTGTTTAGTAGAACCCATCACTTTGTCTCGTGGAACCTCTTCAATTGTATAAAGATTTTATTTAGAAAAAAAAAAAAAAAAAAAATTATATATATATATATATATATATATATATATATATATATATATATATATATATTTCTATGGGACATAGTTATTGACTTAAATAGGGCCACCGTGATGTTTTTGTAAGATGTACTATTACCATTTGTTCCACCGACGTCACTGGATTCTCGGTCGTAGCTACTCATCCTTGAGTCAGGCGCTGGAAAACATAACCTTTCTGGTTAATGGAGCGGTATTTTGTAAATAGTTTTTTATTTTATTAAAGTCCTGTGCTGACATCAGCACAAATGGCGTGGACCAATAAAATTTCAGGACACGGGAAGACACTGTTAGCGAGAATCATTCTCGTTAAGTGTGTCGTGCATCGCGTGACCATTTACGAATATTACCACCTTTCCATTCCACCGCAAAAAGCGGGCCAACAGACCCTTTGTGAAACGCGTTGCGAACGCAGATTCCGTACTGAGTGACGCGGTACACTAAAAGGATACAGAGCAAACTATGTAGAGAGTACCGATGCGTGTGTCTTGTTCAGGCCATCCATCGGTTTTACCAGCGCATTTTAAGGCATGAATCCAAAATCCAAGCATATCCAAATGTCAAGATATCAGTGCATTTTAGGGCATGAGCTCAAAATTGAAGCCTGTCCAAATCTCAAATAGGCCACACCACATGAAATAGTGGGGATAATGACACCCACAGTTGAAACGTTAATAAGTACCACAGTGATGTTTTTTTGTCATCCAACCTGTTCCTAAGATCACATAGACATGGATGAAGAAAAATCACAAATATCAGTTTATCCAAGCTTCTGTGGCTCTCAAGATTTTTCAATGGTATGCATTCAATTCCCACTGTTTCCTGTGGGTCTGGCCCACTTGATCCTCGGATATGTTTCTATTTTGGGCTCATTCTCTGAAACGAGCCAAAAAAAAAAATAAATAGATAGAAGGTGTAGATAAAACACATGCATCATTGTTGGGCTCACAGAGCAAGGTCGGTATGCAATCCATATCCGCTTGGCATGCTGTGCATCACAAAGATATCCACTTTTCCATTCCACGGCAGGAAGCAGAAGCCACGTTGTGTTTTCTAGAGAGTGGTGAACTAACAGAAGAGCCTGTTTGGTATGTCGTGCATCAGAATTTTTGTGAAAGTTCCAGTCATTTTCATCTTTCCATTCCACTACAGACGAAGTCACATGATCAACAGAAGCATTTCTGAAACACGTTGTGTTGTTTTATTTATAAAGGTAGTCATAACAAATAATTAATATGGCCCGACTTGTGTCGGGAGCGGATTAGCTGTTACCCGTGTAACACATTAGTGGGTGTTACCCTGACAGTGTGGGGCCCACCTTAATGCGTTTGTTGTATATTCACGCGGTTCATCTGTTTTTCCATCTCATTTTAGGACTGTGTGGATATAGAACACATCATCAAAGTGGGGCACTACGGTAAGGTAACACCTAATCCTCTCCCCTTTGTGTCATTCAGTTACAGGTAGCTGCAGTTCCGCACCTCCCTCTACATTTCAGCTCACACATGGCAACGTGTCAACCTCGTGTGAAATCTAAGCCGCTCATCATATGGATCCATCATTCATTTGCTCTAACTTGAAAGCAAGGATCGTCTGCTCCCCAGGTGGGCCATGCGTGTGAAAGCAAATGGATAAGTAAGAGGAACTTACTGATGGTCCACATTCAGCAGACATGTGCAGCACATTTGTTCCATTGGCCGTAGAAATGCTTGACTTGATATCCGCAAATTAAGTCAATGGCAATGGGCTTGTGCCTTTGGTCAGCCCATGGGCCAGCTGGCCAGGCCTGCATTTAACTTGGGCTAAGGTATATTTACTGGTCTGTTCTTCGGTTTCAGCCCATAAACAAGTTGTGTTTAAGTAAATGCGTCAAGCCTGAAGTAAGAGCCCATTAAGTAAATGGGTCAAAGGAGCGGTGCTCAGGTTTAATAATTTATTGATGGGGTGGGATCATGTGTTAAAATTCTAAAGCTTAATTAGTAAATGGGTGAGGATCGAGTCATGGTTCCATAGTTTGTGACTCAATTTGAATGGTTTGGTCTGTTTTGTAGCTGACCCACTGACACTGAACTAGTCCCACCCTCTGCCACTCTGCTTAAATTGGGAATGTGTTTGTTCTTTCTAGAGGTGATGGATCAGCTTGCAACATTAAGCTTAGGGTTCAAACTATGCCAAATATTTGAGGAAATATATATACAAAAATTTTCACAGCTAGAGGTTGTAGAGACTATTCGTGACACTGCAGTCTAGTTAAGTTTCCTAGAGTGGAAGGGATGGAACCTGTTGGAAGGTTACTGGACATTCCAAGATTGTTCAGCTTCATTAAATTCCCCATTTCTAGAGGAACTGGACCAATCAGCTTGTTTTCATCAAGATACAAGATGGTGAGCTTTGTCAAGTTCCCTAATGTCAAAGGAATGGAATCATTTAGACTGTTAATGGACAAGTCTAGTGCATTCAGATTCATAAGATTTCCGATCTGCAGAGGAATGGAGCCAGAAATATGATTTGTGGAGAGATTTACCAAATTCCCAATTTCTGGAGGAATTGAACAAGAAATCTGATTTTCAAACAGCTGCAAAAGAGTGAGCATGGTCAAGCTTCCACAAGTGGAAGTGATAGAACCAGCTGCAAAAGCTTTTTGAGATTAATCAAATTTCCTAATTCTGGAGGAATCGAACCAGAAATTTGGTTGCTGTGAAGGTACAAAACTGTAAGGCTTAAATTACCTAAAGGAGGAATTGGAGCTGTCAGATTGTTAAGGTACAATCCTAGCTCAACCAAATTCTTGAGATCCCCTAATTCTGAGGGAATTGAGCCCGAAATCTAATTTCTATACAGCCTCAAAAACCTGAGCATGGTCAAGTTTCCAAAAGTTGGAAGGGGTAGAACCTGTTAGAAGTTTACTTGACAGATCAAGTCAGTTGAGATTCATTAAATTCCCTACTTCTAGAGGAATTGAACCAAAAATTTGATTGCCATAGAGGCGCAAAACCGAAAGGTTTCTCAAATTACCTAAAGAAGGAGGGATATTTGGACCAGTCAGATTGTTAATGAGCAACGTCAACTCAACCAAGTTCTTGAGATTCCCTAACTCGGTAGGAATTGAGCCAGAAATCTGATTTTCAAACAGTTGCAAAACATTGGGCATAGTCAAGAGAACCTGTTACCTGCTTAGAGCCTCCAACATGTGCCCATTCGCTCCTCCTAACAGGAGCAATTATCAGTCTCCGTTACATATAACCAAACTATCTAAGTCTATTTTCCTTTGTCTTATTACCTATTGATACTACTCCCAAGTTTTCCCAAATACATTCATTTTTAATTTTATATATACTTCCCTATCTTGTCATCCATATCAACATCCTCATTTTAGCTATAATCATCCTATGAATATGTTGTTTTAAACATTCTATCCCATAAAAGCAGACTGAACTTATGGTTATCCAATAAAATTTCCCTTTTAGTTTGAGTGGGTCTATAAATATGAAACAAAAAGAATCATATAATGGCTCTAATGTGGATGACACATGTATTAATAATTCTGCTGATCAGAAATCCGAGCCTTTTAAGCAATGGCAAGCAAGTAGATGGTTAGGAAATAAAATAAAGCAACAGTCCATATTCAATGAAAAAATGCAATAGATAGGATCTTCCAATATTGGGTTATCTTTTGGTGCATGGCCATCCACTGTGTGCAACATCATATCAACTATTTGGTGCACCAAATCATTGACACTTTACAAAATAAAAGAGAACCAACCATTGCCATTGCCTAGAAACTACAGTTGTCAACGGCCTGGGCTTGGGCTGGGCTGAGGCCTATCCACGCTCATCCACAGAGTAGAACTAAGGCCTGAGGGTAGCTTGGTCTTATGATAGGCCTGAAGAAACAGACCCAAGTCCAGCCCGCGATTATCATGCAGGATACCAACCAAGTCATGATGATTATGCATGACCTCGGACCAAGGTAGATCCCGACTACCCCTTTTGTACAAGATTTGGTTTGTTCATATAATGCAGCCCATCATGCATGATATATGACAAAAATTCCCTTGAATCCGTATAAGGGATGAGCTCGGCTGAGGCTCTTGAACAGAGCCTAAGCCCAACCCAATTATTAAACAGGCTTAACTTGTAAGGCCTGGACCTGAACTTTGTGCCTAGTGGGCCACCCCAAGCAAGTACTTAAGTGGACCAGCCAGGCTCATTGATAGCTCTACTAAACTCTTAAGCCGAACATTGCATTATACCACCTCTCTAAGCAGTGTACCCAACCATGCCTATTGCTATCCCTATGGGGGATGTTTTTCCATTACTTGACCAGATAAATGCAGGGGAATAATTCAATGCAATGAAATGTGTGGTAATCACTGAACAAGGCCTCTTTCAACTAGTGGATTAGGGAATCTTGGAGATGATTGGGAATTTTTTTTAATGAAAATTTTCTCACATTCCAATTGGCATTTTTGTATGGTAACTCCTGCCAAAACAATATAGTGCAGCATTGCCCAGGAAAAAAATTGGAAACAATGGGGAAAACAGAGAACAATATAAGCTGCTAAAAATACTAGTGTTGAGGGCGTATTAGCAAGTAACCTAGTGACGTATCTCGGTAAGTGCCTGCAAGCATAGTCCAATTAGATGAATCTGGTATCATCAATTAGAGACACTAGCCTCAAGTTCCAAATTTAATAGAATGTTGTCGCTTGACGGGTCTCAATGTACAATTGGTGGGATGCAATAATGGTACATGTTAGATAAAGCATCGGCCACACCTTTAGTAACCTTCACCCTTATAATCTAGTCCACAACGTTGTGATGGTGGATTTCCTGTGAACGCATGAAAGTGCCGTCGACACTGCAAATATGACTTCCTGTACAACCTCAGTTGTTGGGTCCGAGAGACGTTGATCCAACATTTCCTTTAGCAGTGATTCTGTTCTACTTGGTGATAACAAAGTGGGGATGAGCTCCCCAGGATGCCTTCCCATCATCACTTCAAGTGCTACAATACCAAAGCTATATACGTCACATTTTTCAGTCACTCTCATTGTATATGCAAGCTCTGCAAGAAAGAAGATAGTTCAGTCATGATCTTTTCTCTGTGTTAATCAGTAATAGCTGAACTCTTAATCATATATCAAACTTGCCTGGGTTTCTTAATCTAGGTATCGTATCTTTTAGGTTTTCGTGCTTATTAACCCTAAGACATCTCTATAATCTGTGCATATGCGAACTGAGACATATGTAGCACATCAGGGAGGTGCAGAAGATGGGCAAACTTTTGGATGATGTTGCTAGAAAGTTAGGATGGTCCACTCACCAACCATGCCACATGTATGCATTGTGTACTGTTGCCATTTTTTTCCAAAATTATCCATAGTTTTCAAACGGTGGTGGCCTGCCCAATAAAAGAACCAGATTAATCATTGTGTTGGGTCATCTGCATGGTTGGGCCTACCTTTATGTGTGCCTGGGATGTCCCAAACGTATGAGAAGTTGGCACGTGTGTAAACCAGAGTGCATTGATGTGTCTATAAGTATCATTGTAGCTACACATTTCATTGGCAAGGATTGGGTGATATGGGCATTGTTTCAAGGATTTTCCAATTTTATAACTTCTTTTGTTGCATGAGGCATTAACTGTGTGGGACATTCCATCAACAGTTTGGATCATAAAGCTATCGAACCCTTGTACAACAGAGGAAACCCAATCATCCTCTGGGATCTCTTGGCCGAGCATTGCATCATTTTCACGTTTATTTCTTTATGCATCATTTTTCACAATTACTCATATGGGCCAGAAGTAATGAGCTTTTTCAATCATTTCTTAAATAGTGATAACTCATTCATCCACACTTGGTATCCATGTAAATCAATCCAGACCATCTGAAAACATGGCCCACATTCTAGATGGAGTAGATCCCGAAAATTAGAATTATTGGAGGATTCTATCTATCCAACTGGTGGCCAGCAAATGTACAGTTAAGAAAAATGGTCAGCACCACAAATTTTATAGCTAATAACATATGGTTAAGTTAGTTGGGTAACTTGACTCATGGTTAGACTTACCATGCAGCAAGATTATCTCCACCATGCACAATGTAAAAAGGATGGACCACAAGTGCAGCTAAGAGAGAACATTCTTACGTTTGTCTTCTTTTTGCATTGTTATATTAGTTCTAAATATTTACATATGCTTTCAAATTTTTAGTTAAATGACACTGAGGATTGTAAAAATACAAACCCATATATGTTTCTTTACGAGGCCTCTTACAGCCGTTGGATAAGGAATCTTCCAATTTCCCTAGATTGCAACAATTGATAAGTATGAAAACTTTTGCGAGACTTTAGTATGTAATTGCCAACAAAAAATAGGAAAGCTTAAGAAAAATAAAGACAAATTACTGATAGAACTTTTAAAGAGTGGAGAATTGATGTAGAGCGGGTCGCGGACAATTACATGGCAAAGATGGATCAGAAAAGGCCCGGTCGGCGACAGAAGTGATCTGGACCATCAGACCTTAAATCAGGCGTATCTTGCAATCCGGGATGAGTTAGCCGACGAAAAATATATGATTTTGGGGTAGAACGAGCTACTTTAGCCAACCAACCCTGCTATGCCGGGTTGCGACGCTCGGAATTGCGAGAAACCCCTGATTTGATGGTCGTTTCCCTGTTTCAATTTCGTTTTTACTATAAATAGTAAGTTTTAGTTTGCTTATAACTCTTCATCCGTCGGGCTTTAGGAGTTGCGCCCAACGTGAAAAGAGCTTAGAATAATTAGGAGAATGGGTTGGTGAAGCCAAATAGGACACTTACTATTTTTGGCCGAAAACCTTGCGCACTAGTAGACATCACGACCGTCTATAAATAGTAAGTTTACTATTTATAGTAAGTCGCGAATTCTAGGAGTCCTAGTTGTAGTTTGATTCTGATTTCTTTTCCATTGCTTAGTACCCTTATTTAAAGGGTTGTGAACTCGTTTTTATGAATTAATTAAGCTATTTTGAATTTATTTAGAATTTATTTCTATTTTCTACTCTCTTTTCTCGTGGATTCGAGAAGTCTCTGTGAGGAGTCCAGAGAAGTTCCGTGGATTCGGAATAGTTATCCTCTTGAGGAAGACGGTGCTCGACCTCACGTCCTCCCCTGCGTCAGTTGGTATCAAAGCGAGGTTTCTCCTCGGGTCGATGGCTTCTAACGACGGGTCGGGCAACAATCCCATAGGCGGTGCTCCAGGAAATTTTTCTTTAACGGCGGCAACTTTTCAAGCAGCGCAGCAAGAGAATCGACAAGCCATGCAAGGGCTGCAGGCTTCCATGGACCGCATAGCGAATCTCTTGGCAGAAACCCTAGGGCAACTCCGTATTCCTGGTGGTAATCCTCCACCACCAATTCCTGAAACCCGTAATCGCCCTGATCGCAGGATAATACCAGCAATGCATCCAAGGGCCGTCCCTGAGGACGGGGGTTCTAGTGAAGAGGAGATCGATGACGTGATCTTCCAACACCCCAGGCAAGGCGGCGATCGGGTAGATCGAGACTTCAAGATACGGGTTGATATTCCTAACTTCAATGGCCAGCTACACATTGAGGATTTTCTCGATTGGCTTTCTGAAGTTGAGCGATTTTTTGACTATATGGACATCCCTGAAACAAAGAAGGTCAAGCTTGTGGCCTATAAGTTGAAAGGAGGAGCTTCAGCTTGGTGGGAACAACTGCAACTCGCACGAACCAGGCAGATGAAAGCACCAATCCGCACATGGCAGCGAATGAAGCAGCTACTACGTGCCCGATTCCTCCCTAGCGATTACGATCAGGTATTATTCCAACAATACCAAAATTGTCGACAGGGTAGTCGGTCGGTGAGAGAGTACGCAGAAGAATTTTACCGCCTAGCGGCGCGCAACGATTTGGTCGAGACTGAATCGCAGCAAGTCGCCCGATTCAACGGTGGATTGCGTATGGCGATCCAGGATCGGGTCCAGATGCAGTCCGTCTGGACGATGAATGATGCGATCAAGTTGGCTACTCGGGCAGAAGCGCAACTTGAACGTTCTAACACACGGGCCTATCCTACTGCGAGGATCACTGCGGCAGGTCCACCCCAGGGAGCTCCACAGCCTAAGGGGAAGGAGCCCGTAGGAGCACGCACTCAACCTCCTATGTCTGAGAACCGAGATCAGGGAAGCGGGCAAGCTAGACCCCAAAGAGGCGTATCGACTGCTGCTGGCACAAGTACAATCCCGAACCCTTATGCTCGGCCAAGGCCCAACAACTGCTATCGTTGTGGCCAGCCCGGCCACCTGTCAAATACTTGTCCCCAGCGAAAAGTGGCAAACCTCGCCATTAATGATGGTAGTGCTGATAACGCTTATGAAGATCCAGATATTGAAGAACAGGAGCATATCGCCGAGGACGAGGTAGATGATTCAGATTGGGTTCAGCAAGATCACGGCGAGTCGCTCGTCGTGAGGCGGCTATTATATGCGCCAAGAAAAGAAGTGCATCCACAGCGGCATAACATCTTCCGCACTAGGTGTACGGTGAATCGAAAGGTTTGTGATGTGATCATTGACAGTGGAAGCAGCGAGAACATTGTCTCCAGGGGCATGGTGGAAAAATTGCAATTGAAAACAGAGCGTCATCCCTCTCCATATACAATCGGTTGGATCAAGAAGGTCAGCGAAACAAAGGTAACTGAACGGTGCACCATATCCTTTTCAATAGGCAAACATTATAAGGATGAAGTAGTATGCGATGTGGTTGACATGGAAGCATGTCACATCCTACTCGGTCGACCCTGGCAATCTGACCGTGACGCCACTCATAAAGGGCGAGATAATATATATATCTTCGTCAAGGACGGCCGGAAGACCATATTGGCCCCTATGGATCCAGAAGGACCACCTGAAACTTCTAAAGTGGAGGGTCATTTTCTCTTAACCATTCGGGACTTCGTGGAAGAATCCAAAGAAACAGGACAGACTTATGCATTAATTGTAAAAGGGGAAGAACTCGAGCCTACCATCATCCCTGAAAGACTAAGGCCCTTGTTACATGAATTCCAAGAAATCTGGCCCGAGGACCTTCCCGATGGGTTACCCCCTATGCGAGATATCCAACACCATATCGACCTTGTCCCTGGGTCCAGTTTACCTAATCGTCCTCATTATCGAATGAGCCCGAATGAGTGCGAGATTCTGCAGGGACAAGTGGAGGAACTGATCCGTAAGGGTCTTATTCGAGAAAGCATGAGCCCATGTGCTGTACCAGCTCTGCTAACTCCAAAGAAAGATGGGAGTTGGCGCATGTGTGTCGACAGCCGGGCCATCAACAAGATCACCATAAAATACAGGTTTCCTATACCACGGTTGGATGATATGTTGGATATGCTAGAGGGCGCAAAAATATTCTCTAAATTGGACTTAAGGAGCGGCTACCATCAGATTCGAATACGGCCGGGTGATGAGTGGAAAACAGCCTTCAAGACTAAGGAAGGATTGTACGAATGGATGGTCATGCCTTTCGGTCTTTCTAATGCGCCTAGCACATTCATGAGGTTGATGAACCAAGTTCTGAAACCTTTCATTGGGCGGTTCGTTGTGGTTTATTTTGATGATATTTTGATATACAGTCAAGACGAAACCACCCATATGGAGCACCTCAAGAAAGTCCTTCAAGTGCTCACTGAAAATAAACTGTACCTCAATTTAAAAAAGTGTAGCTTCATGACTGATAGCCTATTGTTTCTGGGTTTTGTGGTTACATCCACGGGCATTCGAGTGGATGAGGAAAAGGTGAAGACAATCAGAGAATGGCCGGTTCCCAAAAATATTCACGAAGTACGAAGTTTCCATGGACTAGCGACATTCTATCGTCGGTTCGTGAAAAATTTCAGTAGCATTGTGTCACCGATCACAGATTGCATGAAGAAAGGGCAGTTTCAGTGGACTGACGAAGCCGACAGGAGCTTTGTCGAAATCAAGCGCAGATTATCCACGACCCCGGTTCTTGTACTTCCCAACTTCGACAAACTGTTTGAAGTCGAATGTGATGCCTCATATGTCGGGATTGGGGGAGTTTTGTCTCAAGAAGGTAGGCCGGTAGCCTTCTACAGTGAGAAACTTAGTGATGCACGCAAGAAGTGGTCTACATATGAGATCGAGTTGTACGCGGTGGTCCAGGCACTGCGACACTGGCGACATTATTTGATTCAAAGGGAATTCATACTTTACACGGACCATCAAGCCCTCAAGTTTATTAATAGTCAAGCTAACATTAACCGTGTGCATGCTAGATGGATCTCATTTTTGCAGGAATTCACATTCGTGCTAAAGCATAAGTCAGGGCAACAGAACAAAGTAGCCGATGCGCTGAGTCGCCGTGCAACTTTGTTAGTCACTATGAGCAATGAAGTTGTCGGGTTCGATCGCTTCAAAGACATATATGCCGACGACGATGACTTCAAGGACGCATGGGTTAGATGTCAGGACGGTCACCCCGGTGATTTACATATACAAGACGGGTTCCTTTTTAAGGGAAATCGACTATGTATCCCAAAGAGTTCACTAAGGGAACAGATAATCCAAGAGCTACATGGAGGTGGCCTCAGTGGACACCTTGGGCGAGACAAGACGCGAGCTCTTGTGGAAGTACGGTATTACTGGCCGCAATTGGTACGTGATGTGGGAAAGGCAGTCCAACGCTGTTATATTTGTCAGACTTCCAAATGGCAATCTCAGAATACGGGCCTCTACACCCCGTTACCCGTGCCTGACGGCCCTTGGGAGGATTTATCTATGGACTTTGTGCTTGGTCTCCCACGAACACAACGCGGCATGGATTCGGTATTCGTGGTAGTAGATCGTTTTTCCAAGATGACGCACTTTATTCCATGCAAGAAGACTCTCGATGCAACACACGTGGCAAATCTATTCTTCAGAGAAATTGTGCGGCTACACGGGGTTCCCAAGACTATTACTTCTGACCGTGACACGAAGTTCATAAGCCACTTTTGGCGGACTTTGTGGACTCGATTCGATACACGCCTTCAGTTCAGCAGCGCGTACCACCCACAGACCGACGGTCAAACTGAGGTTGTGAATCGCACGTTGGGAAACCTCCTTCGATGTATTTCAGGAGAAAAACCGAAGCAGTGGGATTTGGCCTTGTCTCAAGCGGAGTTTGCATTCAACAACATGGTGAATCGCTCGACAGGAAAATCCCCGTTCCAGGTTATTTACGGACGAGTACCTCGCCATACACTAGACTTGGTCCCTCTGCCCAAGCTCCCAGGCATGAGCATTGCAGCAGAACATATGGCAGACAAAATCATGGGCATTCATGCGGAGGTACAGAACAAGCTACATGCCTCGAACGAAAAGTACAAGGAGCAAGCGGACAAGCATCGGCGACAGAAAGTGTTCGAGGTGGGCGACCAAGTAATGGTCCATCTGCGCAAAGAAAGATTTCCGACCGGAACGTACAACAAGTTGAAGAATAAAAAGATTGGACCGGTACCAATCATCCGAAAGATCAATGACAACGCTTATGTTGTTGATCTTCCAGATGATATGGCGATCTCACGAACTTTCAATGTTGCGGACCTGACTGAGTATCATGAACCAGCGTATAATGATAACTCGAGGACGAGTTCTTTTGAAGTGGAGGAGACTGATGTAGAGCGGGTCGCGGACAATTACATGGCAAAGATGGATCAGAAAAGGCCCGGTCGGCGACAGAAGTGATCTGGACCATCAGACCTTAAATCAGGCGTATCTTGCAATCCGGGATGAGTTAGCCGACGAAAAATATATGATTTTGGGGTAGAACGAGCTACTTTAGCCAACCAACCCAGCTATGCGGGTTGCGACGCTCGGAATTGCGAGAAACCCCTGATTTGATGGTCGTTTCCCTGTTTCAATTTCGTTTTTACTATAAATAGTAAGTTTTAGTTTGCTTATAACTCTTCATCCGTCGGGCTTTAGGAGTTGCGCCCAACGTGAAAAGAGCTTAGAATAATTAGGAGAACGGGTTGGTGAAGCCAAATAGGACACTTACTATTTTTGGCCGAAAACCTTGCGTACTAGTAGACATCACGACCGTCTATAAATAGTAAGTTTACTATTTATAGTAAGTCGCGAATTCTAGGAGTCCTAGTTGTAGTTTGATTCTGATTTCTTTTCCATTGCTTAGTACCCTTATTTAAAGGGTTGTGAACTCGTTTTTATGAATTAATTAAGCTATTTCGAATTTATTTATTTCTATTCTACTCTCTTTTCTCGTGGATTCGAGAAGTCTCTGTGAGGAGTCCAGAGAAGTTCCGTGGATTCGGAATAGTTATCCTCTTGAGGAAGACGGTGCTCGACCTCACGTCCTCCCCTGCGTCAAGAATGAATTGGCAACTAACCTGGAGCAATGTATCCATAAGTGCCTGCGAGCGTAGTCCAATTGGACGAATCAGGTATCAATAATCTTGCAGTGCCAAAGTCAGAGACACCGGCCTCGAGTTCCGAATTCAGCAGAATGTTGTTGCTTGATAGGTCTCAATGGACAATGGGTGGGGTGCAATCATGGTGCATGTAAGATAAAACATGGGCCACACCTTTAATAACCTTCAACCTTGTAGTCTAGTCCGACTGTGCAGCTCCTTCTTTGTTGCCCAAGATGCTAGCCAAGCTTCCCTTTTCCATGTACTGGTAGACTAGAAACGAGCATTGAGCATGGGAACAAAAGGCATAAAGCTTCACAATGTTGCGATGGCGGATTTCTGTTAAAGCTCGTATCTCATTTCTAAGAATTCTTTGATCAGATTGATCCCCACTTTCAAGTTTGTGAAGTTTCTTCACAGCTACTATCTAGCCCATTGGTAGATTTGCTTTGTAAACTTTCCCATACCCTCCAGTTCCTATGCAGTATTTGTCAATAAAACCCTCTGTCGCTTCCACAATGTCTTCAAATACAGCAATTCCATCATAATTTCATATTGAAAATGGATTTCCACTACTCCTTTCAACAACCCCTTTCTCTATTTTTCTTCTTTGATAATAAATACAAGAAATATCAACGATTGCAAATAAAAGAAACAAGGCCACCAAGAGAGGAAGAATGATAATGATAACAATTTTGCGGACTTTCCTTGCATCACCATGCCTTGTTGAAGGAGCATCACAGGGTCTCAAACCTTGCACTTCACCACATAAACCTTTGTTTTTTACGAATGCCACCACAGGAGCCTTCTGAAAGTTTTTGCTGTTGGGAAGAGGACCTTCCAGAGCATTGTATGAAAAATCAATGGATTGCAAGCTGGACATCTCTTCTAAAGAAGGTGGAACGGAGCCTGACAGCATGTTGTGGGAGAGGTTTAACTTTTCCAGCACATGCAATTTCCCAAGTTGTGATGATATCTCTCCATTGAGTGAGTTATGACTGAGATCTAGTAAACCCTGTAAGTATACTAGGTTACCAATCTGAAATGGAATGCTTCCATTCAAATCATTTTCACTCAATTTCATGTACCAGAGTTTGGAGCAATCCCCTAATTGAGGTGGTATTGGACCACTTAGGTGATTCATGGACAAGTCAAGAACCTCCAAATTGGATAGTTTTCCAATCTCTTGTGGTACTTGACCAGAAAGTTTGTTATCATTTAAACTCAAGTTGAACAAAGAAGATAGCCTCCCAAATTCCTTTGGCATCTCTCCTTCGAGATGGTTCAAAGAAAGACCAAGTACTTGTAGCTGCTTCAACTGTCCAATCTCAGGAGGAATTCTACCTGCGATCCTGTTCCCAGATAACTGTAGCGCTGTCAAATTTTGGCATTCTCCCCAATTGGGTGATAGTTCCCCAAACAACCTATTGTAGCTGACATCCATGTATGTGAGATGTGGGTATACACCAAAGACTTCTGATACATTTGCAATGAGCTGGTTTCCATCGAGTCGAACTCTAGTTAACCTAGTGCAATTTCTGAAGCTTTTTGGGATCTCACCAGTTAAATGGTTGTCAATTGCACCGAAGTGTTCAATCTTGGTCAAGTTTCCTAAAGTGGAAGGGATAGAACCTGTTAGAAGGTTTATGGACATCTCAAGCACATTGAGATTCATTAAATTCCCAATTTCTGGAGGAATTGTACCAGAAATTTGATTTATCTGGAGGTGGAGCTAGGATCATCAGCTTTGTCAAGTTCCCTAAAGTGGAAGGAATAGAACGTCTTAGAAGGTTGTCTGACAGGTGAAGATTGTTCACATTCATTAAATTCCCAACTTCTGGAGGAATTGAACCAGAAATTTGATTGTTGTGGAGGTACAAAAGTGTAAGGTTTCTCAAATTACCTAAAGCAGGAGGGATTGTACCTGTCAGATTGTCATTGTACAACATCAACTTAACCAAATTCTTGAGATTTCCTAATTGTGCAGGAATTGAACTAGAAATTTGATTGTTGTGGAGGTACAAAAGTGTAAGGTTTCTCAAATTACCTAAAGCGGAAGGGATTGGACCTGTCAGATAGTTATTGTACAACGCCAACTCAACCAAATTCTTCAGATTCCATAATTGTGTGGGGATCGAACCAGAAATTTGATTGTCAAAGAGGTAGAGGATCATCAGCTCGGTCAAGTTACCTAAAGATGGAGGAATTGGCCCACTAAGATGGTTTGAGTGTAACCTTAACTGAATCAGACTCTGCAGATTCCCTATTTCAAGAGGTATTGAACCACTGATTTTATTTCCCGAGAGGTCTAGGATTTGGAGGTGTTTAAGTAGGCCGATTTGAGACAGAATTTCCCCACTGAATTGATTGTTCTGGAATTGAAGGGAGATGAGTTTGGTCCAATTGGTGAAGAAACTTGGAGCTAGTTCACCTATTATTTCATTAGATGAAATGTCAATCACAGAAATGTGAGTGAGGTTAGCCAGTGAAAGAGGTAAAATGCCAGAAATATAATTCATGGAGAGATCAAGTGAAGCAATGTCACGCCCCAAACTCGGAAACCGGGCTCACAAAATTCCCGATCGCCGAATCCGGCGCCGACAGCCTCCGTAATACCCCATTCTCGGATCCTAACGCCCATACGCCAGATTCCGATCCTGGGATCTTACAAGGAGGATTTTTCAGTCTGAAATTTTTTTGTAATGGAGCATAACCACAAGCATAACCAAATCACAAAACAACATCAACACATATCCACTATATCAAAAACTTTTTAGTACAATGCGGGAAGGGAAATACAGTATAGTCAAAAGGCTCCAAAAGGATTTGATGCGCGCTCCTGCCTCAGCGCTGCTGCTGTCCAACGCTACCTGCACGCAACGGTCGTGCATAAGCTTACAAAAGCTTAGAGGGTGGTGTAAGTGTGTGCGCATGGCAAACACCAAGTGTACAGTATCAGAGTAATGCGGAAGTATGCGACAAGTCCATGAATGCTATCAACTGAACCAGAGCCATGTAATGCAAGGCATGAATGCGATCGGCCATACCAAGGCCATGCAATGTGAGGCCTATGTAGCCAATGTCATATGCGAGATGCAAATCAAGCATGTCAGTACTCCATAAGTATACATATCAGTACAGTTCCACTCAGGATATCACCGGGGTCCAATACACCTCACACTGACTGCCTCCTCCCTAGCTGCACAGTCAAGCGAGTGGAAGAGACCACACTATCCGCCTGACCAGTAGTCTGCCAATACCTACCCGGCTCGTCGATAGCGGACACATTCGCGAGCTGGTCAAACTCAGCCTAGCGTATAGCCCCCTCACTCAGGCGGATAAGGCCACACCCCCTTCCAACCGACCACGACACAGTGGGAGACGCGGCCTACTGGTATTTGGCACTCGGGCGCTCATGTATCCACTCGGTCTAGACGTTGGAGCATCTCCTGGTACCAAAAAGGTTCTGGGACTCTCACCCAAGGACATCCTAAGTGCCCACAGTGCTAGAACAAAGTATTTCCGGTATCCGATACGGTCATCCACGATGTGCCTGTGGAGCCACGGCCCTTATGTCGCTAGGGCGTGCAGTGATCAAGTCACACATATGCGAGATGCATGAATCACACCGTCAAATCATGCAGCAACCCATGCGGGTACAATGCGATAATGTGGGGCACTCTGCCTCATAAGGAGTCCCCTAAGTGGTCTGCCCAATGGCGTATGCTATGCTCAGTCACTACTCATATCAAGCATACATATGATGCGTATGGGCATGAATCATGGAGCTATACTAAGCATGTTATAAAGTGGTGAACTATCAACAAATGTGGGCCTACTAATGGGCCCTAGGGAGCGTTATAATGCGGGCATTAAACCAACATTATTCTACAATGTGGACGTCAAACCAACATTGCTCCCAAGGCATAGCCCGCTATAAGACATCATTACACAAACCATGGGGAAATCATACATTGCAATGGACCCAAAAGACCTCCCGTTGGGCCTTGGATACATCAAGTGGGCCGCATCATATGGGCCTTATATAAATCAAGTGGGCCACATTAATGGGCCTTAGGTACATTGCAATGGGCCATATCCCATGGGCCTTTGAAACATCACAATGGGCCTCGTAACATGTGCCACAAATACATTGAATAAGCCTAAACACATGGGCCATGTATACATCAAGGTGGGTCTCAACAACGGGCCACAATTACACAAGATGGGCCTCACGACATGGGCCTTATATATACCAAGTGGGCCGTATACATATTAAATGGGCCACATCAATGGGCCGCACCAATGTAAGTGGTGATAAAGAATTCCACCATTAAAATTCCTAGGGCCCACCATAACATTTATTTCTCATACAATCTGTTCATAGGGTCACCAAGAACTTGGTGGCCCAAGGGTCTAATGGTGGACGTTCAATCGTCACTAAACAGTGTGGTCCACATGATAACTAGATCTATCTTATTTTTGGCCCCAAGTCTTAATACAAGCTTGCCAAATGGTGGACTGTTGGGATGCAACACAAGTATCATGGTGGGGTCCACATGAGGGCCCACCATCCCTTATAATATAAATAATATATCATATAATATATATATATAATATATATATATACAATATAATATATGATATAATATTATATATACATATATATACACAGATATATATATATATATATATATATATATATATATATATATATATATATATATATATACACACATACACACACACGTCACACATACTCACACACACACACAGGCACCCACCCACACGTGTGCACACACATGCACAGGGGCCCCACCGTCCACTGGACGGTGGGTTACAACACATGCATCAAGCTCCCACCGTCCGTCTGGACGGTGGGAATGCAACACATACATCACCGTGGGTCCCAGGTGGGGCCCACTGTAACGTTTATTTGCCGTCCAACCTGTTGACAAGGTCACAGAGACCTGGGTGGAGGAAGAAAACAAATACCAGCTTGCTTCAAAACTTCTGTGGGCCCCAAAAGTTTCAACGGTGAAATTCAATCACACAGCTGTTTCTTGTGGTGTGGGCTACCTGAGCCGTGGATCGGCCTGATTTTCGGAGGGGACCCACCTTACAGGGTGGTCCACCTCATGGACGGTGTGGATACAACATATACATCATGGTGGGGCCCACGGCTGAGGGCCGTGGAGCCCTGGCGTCCGCCCGCTGCACGCGCACGCGCGGCCTGCGCCTCTGGCGCTGTCAGCGGCAGCAGCGCTGCTGCTGCCGTATATATTTTTTTTTATTTTTTTATTTTTTATTTTTTTTTTGTAAATGGGGCCCTGTGATTCATAATCCAGACCGCCCATTATGTGTGTCCCACTAGTCTGGCCGTCCAGACCAAGTTTCAGCTACATCCAAACTCCAGGTGGGTCCCACCAAGTACTTTTATAGGTTCAGGCGTGTCTTTACATGGTTTTAGAGGGTATGGCCCACCCAGTGATCAGATCACCTTGCTATTTTGGCTCAACGCCTAAAATGAGGTGAAAAAGGGGATGGACGGCTTGGATTGAATATATACATCAAGGTGGGTCCTATAAAGGTGAC
Source organism: Magnolia officinalis (assembly GCA_021015155.1). Taxonomy (NCBI): domain Eukaryota; kingdom Viridiplantae; phylum Streptophyta; class Magnoliopsida; order Magnoliales; family Magnoliaceae; genus Magnolia; species Magnolia officinalis. Next base: position 84,713,550 of record JAJHSJ010000003.1, on the reverse strand, counting down.
CCACTTCCAATGCCTTAGAAAAGGCCGTTTTTTTTTTTTTTGCCTTTTTGTTTCAAACGTCCAGAGAGTCTCTGGACTCTCTTTCCTTTATTTTTTTTTTTGTTTGGGCGAGCAATGCACCTAAGGTGGGCCCTTTATAGGTGGGCCACATATGGTGAGGTGGTGTGGTTACCATATATATATAAAGTGGGCCCCACCTTTAGATGGTTTGGATTCCAATGCATGCTCCTTCGTGGGGTCCATCCAAGTGGGCCACACAACTATATCATCACAAGAAAAAAAATGTAAAGAGAGAGGGAGAGAGAAAAAGAGTGGGACACACGTGTGATGGAGGGACCCCGACACTATGGGCCCTCCCTTGCATTCCATCATACATAAAAAATAATCAAAGTGGGTCATTGGCCACATCTTAGGGTCCCAAGTGAGATCCATACCATTGATCGGTAGGCCTCACTTGGCCCATCTAAGAAAGCATGAAAACTACCCTATCAAAACACCCACCGGTTGATCTCTTTGGTCCGTTGGAAAGCCTATCTCCTTGTGCTTCACTTTGATGGTGGTGATGGAAAAATCAAGGGCTAAGATGAGAGGTTTTGGGAAGGGAAAGGTGGGCCTTACACATGCATTGTTTTCTTTCTCATGGAAGGCTCCCAACGTGGGATTTTTCTCTCACTTGGGTTGCTTGGAAAAATGTGAATGGAAAGAGAGGGAGAGAGAGAGATAAGGAGAGAGGAAGAGTGTAGCTTAGGTAGGCCATGATTGTTTGTAAGAGAGGGTGGCTAGCATTAAATGCTTGTAAGAGGGCTAGGGGTGTAGGGTGGCTATAGCTTAGGCTAGGGGTGTAGGGTGGCTATAGCTTAGGCTAGGGGTGTAGGGTGGCTATAGCTTAGGGTGATGTCATCCATCACCCTCATAATTACCTAGGGATTGGTGCCACATGGGATGGGTGGGTCCCGCAATGTGCGGTCCACGGTTATTATAATGTATGGTCCGCATCTTATGATCTAAGCGTCGGATTGGCGCATGAGACGCGGCGTTAGAATCGCGGTGACGGCGCGGTCACAACGGTATGGGTCTCGGATTAAACCGACTCGAATTTAAAGGATACGACTTACGGTCGTGCGCAACATCAATTATCAGTCACGGACTGCCGAACTTCGACGGAAAGGATCGCAGGATTCATCGGAACAGTACGAACTAGGATACGGGTTTTACAAGCAAGTGTTGGGATTTTTGGCCTGCGGAATCACACAGATCTAGATCTAGGATGGTAATCCAATGGCACCAATCACATACACAAGAAAAAAGAACACACAGATTTAACGTGGAAAACCCTTGCAGGAAAAAACCACGGCACAAAGCGACAAATCACCACTATGAAAGCATCAATTACAAAGAGAAAGGACTTACCCGATTCGAACAACCTCGAATCTCATCCTTGCTACACCCTTTGATAACCCTAGAACCCTTTAGAATACCTTTAGAAAGTCTTAGAATAATATTAGAATAGCCCTAGGCACCCCAATTTATAGTTTTGACAACTTCCCTTTCGTATCCCAGTTGCGAAAGGACTTGCGTCACAAAATCCGCGAAACTCCTTTCGCATCCTAGTTGCGAAAGGACTTGCGACACAAAATCCGCGAAACTCCTTTCCGCATCCCAGTTGCGAAAGGACTCAGATTTAAGACATCTCACAACAATCTCCACCATGTCTTCAATCTTCAACCGTGTAGCTTCTTGACCTCTTCTCTTATTTCTGCATCACATCATAGCTCAAGATCACATTGGCCAACCAGCGCCAATCACGGATCTGATAGATACCTGCTATACCGTCGGCGCGAATATCTCTGAGAAGCCGATCTCTTCTCTCTGAGAATAACTCCTCGCTATCAACCTCGCCTTGTATCTATACTGTATCCTCTTGAAGGTCCACCTGCATCCAACTGCTCACTGGCCCACTGGAAGCTCCACCCGCTCCCATATGTCGGTCTGGTACAACGAATTCATCACATCGCCCATAGTCACCTTCCACTTCTCAGCACCAGGTTTACCTAGAGCCATCAGAATAGAAGATGAATCCCCTGCAATATTGGAGTCGTCCATGTACCTTGCCGATATCCTGCAATCATGCCATGTGGTTCTTCTCACAGGTGGCTGCTCCACCTGCTCTGTATCCCTGTCCGCACGTCTCAGCCTTCCTGCCCTGCCCGCTCATGTGGCCATGCCCATCATGCTACACACGTGCATAGGTGGAATTCGCTACATCCACTATAGCTCCACCTTTTGAAGTGCTCCCGATCAACCTGTAAACATGATCGAGTCGTTGCGCTTTCATGACTACCCGTGCCCCCTTGGATACCTTAAGAGCACTATCAATACCTGTGTACTTGCATCCCTTTGCCTCAAGCACACCAAGAGAAATCAGATTTTGTTTCAAATCAGGAACGTGCCTGACATCAGTCAAAGTACGCTCCACCCCATCAAACATCCTGATGCGTACCGTACCAATAGCCACAACATTACAGGCAATGTCATTGCCCATAAATACCTGTCTACCATCGCACTCCCTATAGCTGGTGAACCAACTCCGATGAGGAGTCATGTGAAAAGATGCCCCTGTGTCTAGCATCCACTCGTCCTTACGATCATCGTATGACCGTCTGAGCGAAGACACAGACAAACATCACCATCACATCCACTCGATTCATCTGACGTGGCAGTGTTAGCCTCCCTGCATGAAGCCTCAGAATCTTCCCTCTTAGATTTAGAATTTTCACAATCCCTTTTCACATGTCCTTCCTTCCCACAATTCCAGCACTTTACCTTTCCTTTGCCCTTGCCCTTGGATTTGGATCTAGAACCTGAAGAACCTGTACTGTGTTCAGAATTCCTACCCACTGTAAACAGTGCATCAGAAGATGTCCCTATGTTGCTGTCTAGCTGTCTCATAGCCTTCCCTTGAAGGGCTGAGATAACAGTGTCGACACTCAGGGTTTTGTTCATGCTGCACATAGTATCCTTGAATGACTCATAGGACGCCGGGAGAGAATTCAGCAACATACATGCTTGTTCTTCATCTTTCATCACTTCATCCATATCGAGCAATTTGCAAACCAATTTATTAAAATTGCTGATGTGAGCCTCCAGATCTCCACCCTCTGCCATCTTGAAGTTATACCACTGCCGCTTCAAGTGCAGACGATTTTCAGAGGATTTCTTCGCATAAACATCCTCCAACTTCGCCCATAAATTAGCCGCAGTTTTCTCCCTCATGACGTTGTAGAGAACCTCATCCGTGAGACATAAACGGATCGATGATAAGGCTTTCTTATCAAGAGTATTCCAATCATCATCTTTCATGGTGGACTTCCGCTCCTCAAGAGCACCATCATCGCCTTGCTTAATTAAGGAACTCATCATCTTGATCTTCCATAACTCAAAATTATTTTTCCCTGAGTACTTCTCAATCTCATACCTGGCGCTCGCCATTATTACTAATCCCTCAGATTCAGTTCTGTGTCCCAACCGATTGCTTGATACCACTTGTTGGGATTTTTGGCCTGCGGAATCACACAGATCTAGATCTAGGATGGTAATCCAATGGCACCAATCACATACACAAGAAAAAAGAACACACAGATTTAACGTGGAAAACCCTTGCAGGAAAAAACCCACGGCACAAAGCGATAAATCACCACTATGAAAGCATCAATTACAAAGAGAAAGGACTTACCCGATTCGAACAACCTCGAATCTCATCCTTGCTACACCCTTTGATAACCCTAGAACCCTTTAGAATACTTTTAGAAGAAAGTCTTAGAATAATATTAGAATAGCCCTAGGCACCCCAATTTATAGTTTTGGCAACTTCCCTTTCGTATCCCAGTTGCGAAAGGACTTGCGTCACAAAATCCGCGAAACTCCTTTCGCATCCCAGTTGCGAAAGGACTTGCGACACAAAATCCGCGAAACTCCTTTCGCATCCCAGTTGCGAAAGGACTTGCGACACAAAATCCGCGAAACTCCTTTCCGCATCCCAGTTGCGAAAGGACTCAGATTTAAGACATCTCGCAACAGCAAGTTTTGAAAGAGAGCTGATATAAGCTGGGATGGTTCCAGTGAGGAAGTTGCCACCGAGATTAAGATGGACGAGGTTTGGAAATGAGGGGAAGCTCAAGTGATCTAGTTTACCTTGCAAGCTGGCATTAGGTAAGCTTATCTCTGTTACACTTCCGAGACTGTTGCATGAGATCCCAATCCATTTGCATGGAGAGATTGTTATGGTGCCAGCATTAGTGGAAGGAAGCAACCATGAATGGAGAACTTGTGATTGCAGGAGGCTGTCTTTCCATTTCATTAGAGTCTCTGCTTCTCTGAAGGTGGATGTTGTAACTGCATTGGAAGAAAGAAAGGCTGCCAATATAAGCAGAAGAGAGAGGGAGAAAGATGTTTCAATGGCCATTGCTGTTATAGCTTATGTTGTGATCAATGGCGATCGCGGTTATAGCTTATGTTGTGATAAAAATGGATATGTTTTATTTATAGTCGAAGGTTTGATACTGTTTTTGAGTTAGTCAAATCATCCTCAGTTCTTCCTCGAACGATAAAACAAAGGCCGAATCAAGCACAAGCTATTTTGTATGAATGCTTGAAAAGTTGAGCAGAAGTCGAGAATAGGTAGATTTGGTATTCCTTTCCAGGCCGGCTTTTCTACTAACTATTATAGAATATAAGCTTATCCTATTATAAATTGTGTTGGACCAACTTTCTTTTGTGGGTCCATATCCACAATATAAGGTCCTTCGTGTTCAGCCGGGATCTATAAAAAATCAGAACGATCCAGACCATAGGTGGGCCACACACCACAGGGAACAGTTTCTGTGTTTTGTATATGTCATCCAATCCATTCATAATATCAGCCCCACAAGGATGGATGTTGTCATGAAACTTTAGGTCATTCCAAACTTAGGTGGGCCACACAATGTGATTTTATTGGTTTTAGGCAGGAGTTTACAGGGTGTGGCCTACCTGAGTTTTGGGTTGAGCTGAGTTTTCAGTGCCATGAACATGATGGGGGCAGACATGATGGATGGCGTGGATGTCAAGAAAGGATTATGGTGCCCACCTTGATGTTTGTGAGAAATCGACACCATCCATCTGTTTTTCCAGATGAAGTTGGGTATGAGCCCAAACATGAGGCAAATCCAAAACTCAAGTGGGCTGCACGACTGGAAAAGTGAGGATTGAATGTCCACCATTGAAACATTCCAGGGGCCACAAGTTTTGAATCAGGCTAATAGTTTTGTATTTTTCAGTTCATACCCGTAGGGAGGACCTCATGAACGGATTGCACATCAAATGGTCGGATTACATATTACATACACATCATGGTGGGCCCCATAAAAATCTACTTTTGTTGTGCTTCTATTAGTGAAAAAGCTTGGAGAGGTACGCCCACCAGATTTTTTATGGGGCCTACATGGTAGGTAGAATCCACTCAACTATTAGATGTATAATTCTAAATTATGACCATGGTTAGTGGGTCACACTAAAGGAAACAGTTTAGAGAGTAAGTGTTGCCTTGTACACGGTTTCCAATCATGTGATCCACCAAAATTTTGGAATGGGCTTATACAAAATTTTGATTTTGCCTAGCTAATATGGAATTCTATTACGTGTGGTAATTTTTCTTGATTTCTCCAAAACCTATCATAATATTAGAACAGATGATCTAAAAAATTCAGATCTAGTGTCTTCACAATTTTATCATTATCTGGTGGTAAGTCCTTTTTTGAAACTCCCTAGTTTCCTTCTAATGTTCTTGGGTGCTGTATATTCATACGGATCTGGATTTATTTTTTTTCGAAAAAAAAAAAAAAAAACCTTCCTAGCATGACAGAAAGATAGCTAAGAAACCTTAAAGAAGTATACAGAGTAGGATTTTGGAAAGTCAAAGTCGGGTATGAATTTCCAAGAACACTTGGCATGCGTAACAAAAAATGGGATATGAACCGTAGGGATTTAGATCCAAAACTCTAAATGGGTCACAGCACATGAAAATTAGGGACAAAAGGCTATCGTTGGGCCTACTATCAAGGCTATCAACCGGTCAGGCTTGGGGTTGGCTTCGGCCTGGATTTGAACTGTTTGGAATGGGCTTATTAAATATATATATATATATATATATATATAATATATATATATATATATATATATATATAATATATATATATATATATATATATATATATATATATATATATATATATTTTGCCTGGCCCGGGCTCATTGATGGCCCGATCACTATGATGGTTATATTCGATCCAATCCATTCATTACATGACTCCCAGAAAGATGATGAAAGGAAAACACATATCAGCCTCAGACAACTTTTGTAGGGTTTGGATTGTCTCATTTTTTAGGCCCACCTAATAACATGAGAGGGAGAAACCAATGAATGAAGGGGTGTCACACAAATCTCATTGGGCCATGCTTTGGGTTACATGGATCCGTGTAAGAGGGATGACCCCGTAGCAAGAAACGTACGTGGGGGCGGGTCCGGTTCGTTGGGCTTTCAAAACTAACTGGCCTTGGGCTAGATTGGGTGGAGTATTAGGTCAAATGGCTGGGTTGGGCTTGGGCTTAAAAATAAGCTGGTTTTCAATCGGTCGGGCTTGTTACGGTTGCATTGGCAGGTGAATTTACAAAAAACTACAATGATTTCCAGAAGACTTACGAAAGATGAGTAGTAACCGCTTACTCACGTCAGACTACTATAATGTTTACGTGAAATTCACGTTGACCTATCCTTACACAAATACATCACACGCTATAAATCAATGTAAAGAAAAATTCTTACTCTCCATCACGTGAATTACTCATGGGCTTGGTTTTGGACCATATACCTAAATTTTACTATGACATTCAATGGTTGGAATAGATTTATATAATCATCACATATATAGTCGATCATGTAAAAATTATACATAGAGATCTCTTTTTTAATTATTTCTTTTGATGTAATTATAAGTTAGTCTGATTTTTTTTAGCCCTGAGCCTAATAGGGGAATACACATTTAATGATTGGGTGGATTTCAACTACAAATCACCGTGGGCCTGTCAAAATCAAAGGTGTGTACTCTTTCACCTATTAAAAGGTATATTTTCAACATTTTATGCTACACTACTTTTGATTTTTTACGGCTGTGGTATGTGCATGAAATCTACTCCAACCATTAGATATGTAATCCTAAGTTATGCACAGAACTATAAAATCAGGCTGACTCATGATTCATGTGGGCCATACTAAATGAAACATTTGAGAGATATATTTTCACTCTTTGATTTCTACAAGACCCACCCTAATTATATGAAACCCATTTTAACCATTAAAGATTAGACGTGACACCAGAACTTTGGCTTGAGGACTAAAATTAAGGCTCATACGTATTCAGGTGGTTCACACCGAGAGAGTTTTATCGTGATTATATTTCATTTTCTCTTCTAGGAAATATGGAAATACCATTACCAATGGACAAGCTATCTTTCAGAATCATGGATCAAACCATCTCATCGACTGCTCTAAGCAAGTGATTTTTCTGTCCAAGTTCTTTTTAAGATTGTGTTTGGTACGGCCAGAGAGAAATGTAGTTCTTGTTGGGATTTATTCTCTGGGTAGAATTTCCCGAAAATCATGAGATCTTTCCCGAGTAGATGGATACTTAAAATTCTCTTCAAACCAAAATTTTTTTAAAATAGGAAAAAGGAGATTATTGATAGAAAGTACCATGTCTATACCTGTACAAAAACTCTATCACTTCAATAGACAAGAGCATGGTTCATCCCACTACTCGTAAGACATTCTCATTGAGGTTTTGTTTGGTACTCCTTCAGTTCGGTACTCCCTGCTCTCATTGGAGAAAGGCCCATGAAAATTCTTCCATATTTTTGTCCATGTACACATGTTTTTATTTGTTTAAATATTTGTTTATTTGAGAAGACGATTTCCCTATTCTTAGTTCTAGTTCAAATGACAAATGGGCTGGGTTCGCCAAGCTTAGCCCAAGAACGCTATGCCAAGTTTGGACTGAGTCTTGAGGTCAGTGGGCTGGACCTGGGTTTATGGCATTGGTCCAATTTGCAATGCAACTACCCGACAATGTGTCATATGATGGAAGAAAATAGAGGAATGAGGGTGATTCAGATCATCACGTGCACTGTTGTATGCTTTCGTAGACATATTAATAGCTTTTCACCTTCTGGCCGGTGCCCATCTTGCACTCAATTTGAGATATGATAGTTTCGAAACTGTGGTAGTATGGTTGCAATTTTCTTTTGCAACTTACTCCAAAGTTTATAATTGTGCAATCCACTTCCCTAATGATGTGCTTGCTTTCTTTCTTTCTTCTTTAAAATAAAAACTAGGAACAGATTTGTGTTGTTTCGGTATTGAGCGGAAGTTTCAACCTCCTACATATATGCACCTGTGCATGTTTGGTAATTGTAATCTGCTATCCGTGCGCATTATTGGTATGTTTGAATTTTCAGTGGAGACCTATATGAGTCCGTTACTCATCATCATTGTCGCCGTCAATCATCATCATCATCATCATCATCATCTATTAGCATTCTCCCTCAATTAACGTGCATGAATTACTTCAGCAGGACATTTTTACTAAAATTGCTTTGTTGATAATTTATGTGTGGTCCTGCAACCTCTGTTTCCACATGTTTTTTTTTTTAAATATATATTATGCATATAATGTTTCTAGCACAACTGTTATAAAAGGTGAAATAGGTGTAGGTCTTGATTTGGTGGACGTATTGACATAGAACTTGAAGAAATTATAACATAGAAAAATAGAAAAATTACGGAGACCAAGCACCTAATAAATAACGCATCAAAATATTAAATTACAAATTAAAATCCAGATATGCGATCGAATTTCAAATCTAGAGCTCGAGAACATTTTTGGAGCAGTCAAACTTATTTCAAAGCGTAACTAGCCAAATAAAAAAGTGACACGCATAGCAAACCAGGTTAATTACTTACTAATGTTAAGGCCATACGTAAATTGATTTGAGCACAGTTGATGCAAGGTGCCTACATTTCAAGAGAAATTATAACACAACTACGATTACAAAGCCCATTTGTAGTAAGCAAACAACTAATTAGATGAGAAGCTTCCAGAAGTTCATAAAAACAATCCTTCTTCACATAAGGTTCCTTAATGGGTGCATCATGTGTTTGAGAAATGCTGCAACCATGAATCACTCATTTATCCATTCTGAGTTCGCAACAGCGATATGGAGAAGTTGTTGAGATTATTTGAGATGGCTTGGTTGATGCATGGGATGGAGAGAAAATGTTCCAAGTTTGGTATTCAGGAATCTAATAATTGAAGAAGATTCTCAAAACATGTGTAAATAGGCATCATTGAAAGAAAGCAAGCCTGGAGACTGTCCTTTATCATTGATGAGATTTGAGACTAAGCATCATCTTGGTTTAAACATCTCATGTTGTTAATTAGGAGGAGAAACTGATGAATTTGCCGATATTCTAGCTGAAATAGGTGTATAGAGATCAATTTATTCTTAAATCCTACCATGAGGTACTCTCTTATATGATTCAATGAATGTCCATGTTAATTATTCCAGAGAAAAAAAAAATGCTTTTCACAGGCTAAAAGCATTGTTTTTCAAATTCCTCAGAGCATCTATATTTTAAGTTTAGTGAATTTAGCAACAAAAATGTTGTTTTAGATGTTATTTTATTTATTTGTTTATTTATTATTATTATTATTTTCTTTTGAAAAATTTCAATTAAATCATGATTCATGAATATTGACGTGGATGACCAAACTTGCAACAAAGTTTAGAAATTTTGATTTGAAGACTCAAAATAGTGATTGTGCTGGTAACAAAATTTTAATTCCTTTTTGTTTCTATTATTAGTGTTTTGGGATTTCTAGGTAAGAAATTCATTTGGCAATTGATTCAAGCCCTTATGACTTGATTGATTTGTGAATTGATCTTATGTTTTAATGTTAAAAGCTAATGACGTTTTTTTGAGAATTGTTAGCTATATATGTCATCATTCATTCTTTGTCTGAACCTGATTGGTAATATGATTTCATATCTTTTGGATGCTATCACTAATATCCAACATGTATTTAATCAACTTCTAATTTCATGCTTAGAACTGGCAAGAGATGCATTGAATTCGGAAGGTTATTGTGTTATTGGAGGCTACATGTCACCTGTGAATGATGCATACAAGAAAAGGGTATGTAGCTTTTTGTTGTACCTCGTCAATATATACAAATTAGTAAAAACCGCGCTCAATCTAGAGCCCTATAGGATTGCTTACTTTTGAGTTCACCTCAATCAAACAATCCCAAACATTCCAATTGTGGCTTGGAAAACAAGTGAATATACAATAGAAGGTCAATATTTGGATGGAATGATTATTTGATTATCCGTGATATTTGTGTGGTGGCCCATGAAGTGTGGACCAGACCTAATGGTGCATCCAAATCAATTGATTGTCTGTATGCAACTTGATGCACTATAACTTATTGTGTTGTGAGAGGGTTATTCAAGGCCTAAGGCATGAGTGGTTTACTACTATTTAGTAATTTGTAACTTGGTGCTTTGTACTTTTTCTTAATTCATTTAGTTTAGTTATTTAGTTTAGTAATTCATTTAGTTCAAGACCTAAGGCATGAGTGCTTTGTACTTACATTTCAGGTGATAAACTTGTAAGAACTCTATTTAGTGGGCCTCACTGATCAACGGTCTGCATTGTCATACAGTTGGACTGGATGATTGAGTAGACCAGTGGGCCCCACTTCAAGTGATGCCTGCGCATTCTATCTGCGCAGCTCTGCGTACTAGGGCTGGAATGCTATAGCTGTCTTACGCAGACAGCAGTTTGAGTTGAACTGGGATACAACAATGTGGAGCGTGGGAGAGAGAGAGAGTTGTGATGGGTTTCAAACTCTCTCTCCACAGACTCTATAAAAGAGAGTTGGGTCCCCGATCCTACACGAACAGTAGAAATTTGAGTCCCATCTACTGATTTGCAGAAATGGTGTGAAGGAGAGGAAGATCCTAAGTTCTATTTGTATTCTGGAATTCTTATCAGGCTTCCATGGCGGCATCTAATCTAGGTACGCTATCTAAACCCTTGATCGCCATGTCCCATGCACAGACAGATCCGTGGGCCTATTCCGCGTATAGATTAAGTCGCACAGTTGGTATTAGAGCCACTGTGCAAAGGCATGGATGATCAGATTCATCAAATTTTCATATTCAGGTTCGTATTAGGGATTTCAGATTCAAAACCCATATAGATAATCAGGGTTTATTTCTTCTTTCCCAAATCGAAGCTGTAATGTTTAGGGATTTTAATCCCAAATCCAACATTGGGGAATGCAGTCTCATAACCCAAAAATCCAGCTAAGATTAGGGTTTTGAATCCTTGTATTCAGTTGAGAAATTAGGAATTTTAGATTCGAACCCCTAAATACAGACATCTGATTGGGGATTTTTTAATCCAGTAATTAGGGATTTGAACCCCAAATACAGAATCCAGAATTAGGGATTCGATTTCGGATCCCCAAAATCAGAAAATTAGGGTTTTCAATTTCCAGATCCCCAATATATATTCGATTAGGGATTTGGATTCGAAACTCTAAATATAGAAATCTAGATTAAGGATTTAGAAAATCCCAAATCCAGTTATTCAATTGGGGATTTCCATTCCCAAATTCCCGTTATCCCAAAACCTCTCACCGTGATCTGTTGGACCGGTGGCCATTGTCGAATCTCGTTCGTTTGGACGATGGTGATGCGTCTCCACCTCCTTTTCTTCCTTTATCTGGAGAACTCGCCAGCGCCTCGAGCTTTTGCGTTCGTTTATGGCAGTCGATGCACCTGCCGCAGCCGCTGCTTTCGTTGATGATTACAAAGACGTGAGAACTCCATCTCTTCTCATTGCATGAGGCGGACAGGGAGAACAACTGAGATTCATCTCTCTTCTTTTTCCCTTTTCCGAGGCTGCATACAGTGGGTCGAGATCGACCAGCTCCTTCCTCGTCGCAGACATTAGGTCGAAAACGACCTGTGTTTTTCGTTGCGACTAGAATTAGGTCGAAAACCGACCTTATATGAAGTCAGGTCTTCAGACTCGATTTGATTCATTCGGGCATATGGACCCGATGTGAATTTGTACAGACATTTGGACCTGTATTGGGTCCAACTATGTATTCGGGTCCACTTATATTGGGGCCCAATGATGAGATCCAGATGAACATTGTGCAAACCATGGCCCATTCGACCGTGTACTCCATAACACAATTTGAAGACCATGCTTGTGCATCTTGGTTGCATAACCTTTGGTATGTCTCCATGATCTGGACCGTACATTTAGGTCACAATGAGCAATCTATTTCATTAGCTGGATAGACGATATTATTATATGGACCATTAGACATGTGGATCTTTAATATTTGGCATGGATTGTCCATATGGACACCAATTTGATGATCTATCAATCCCTCTGAATTATTTAGTGATAACCGTCTATTGTGAGAATGTTGAAAACCAGACACAATGCTTATTGATGATGTACAGATCCAATTAGAGTATTGATTCGGCCCTATTATAGGCCCATCACCCATCCTTAAGAGTTGATATGGACCATTGGAATATATGGTATGAAACCTATCTGCATGTTTCACTTTAAGGTTCATATATTTTCCAATGATCAATACCGACTATTTTATGGGCCGCATCGGACTAATTAAGATATAATCCAAAGAGAGGCAGGATTATAATAGCAATCTTAAAGTCTATATTTGTAGTTTTGGATTCGGTTGTGTTAGCCACTATAGTGACCTCAATCGATGAAAATTTTACAAATACAGACTTGTAACATTGGGATAAGCAGGATTGCATACAGTTGCGTTCACATTTTCCTGCATATGGTAACAAAAACACAGATGATTATCGTATGACAGTCAAGTGAACGGGTGGAGTAAATGGTGTATGTAATGTAAAGCTGAAAGACTCATCTCACCCACAGGTGTTGAGTGTCTCAGATTTACATCACTGACATCACTTAGCTTCATGTTCAGGAGGTTCACTAACATGTTATTATTATCTCCCACAGGAGGAATGATGATGATGTAACAGATTCTCACCAGGACGTGATGGTTGGGCCCATCTTCATCTTGGATGATTCAGTTGATGCCTCTCTTAACAACTGAATTGATTTAATTTGTCTGATATTCTTTGTTTACATTCACTAAATTGCTTTGTGAAATTATGAATTGATGTGAGTATAAATGCATCTCTTTTATTTCAATCTCAATTTCAACTAATCAAAATCAAGTCCCTGCCCTTAATGGATCTAATTACGCTCAATGGAAGAACGCCATTGAAGTTGTACTGGGTTGTCTTCAATTAGATCTTGCCTTAATAACACTAGAACTGCCAAAGCCATCTGATAATGCCACTGAAGCTGAATATAATCGATGGGTTGCATGGTTTAGATCAAATGATACATGCTTGAAAGTCATTAAGTATTCAATTTCTAATCGATGAAGGGTGTCATGCCTGAAACAGATAAGGCCAAAGTTTTCCTGACTGAAATGGGAAAACGATTCAAGAAATCTGATAAATCTGAAGTGGGCATTCTTCTGAATAAATTGACTCACTCGTCCTACGATGGAAAAGACAACATCCGTGAATACATTGTAGAGCAGATCGAAGTTGTTTCTAAGATCCGTGCTCTGGGGCTTGTACTCACTGATGATCAACTGGTTCATTTGATCATGAACAACCTACCTCCTCAATTCGACACGCTCCTGGTAAACTATAACACTTTAAAGGACATGTGGACATTGGATGAACTCATCACTCAGTGCGTCCAAAAAGAAGACATGATCAGACAGATGGTAAAAGTTCAAAATGTTAATATGGTTACCTCAGGTCATAGGCAAGGGCATGAGAATAAAGGTCAAAGGAAAAGGAAACAAGGTTCTAATAAAGGATTCTCTGGTCCTCTATCTGGAAACTATGAGAATCAATCTGGAAATGGATCTAAACGCAAACGGGTTAAAAGTAAATCGTGCTTCTTTTGTAAAAAGGCGAGTCATCTAAAGAAATACTGCGAAGGTTTTCAAATTGGCTCATAAAGAAAGGTAATAATTCTGTTCTTGTCTATTTTGAATCTAATCTAACTGATGTGTCAGCGGATTCCTGGTGGATAGATTCAAGAACTACTATTCACATATGCACTTCTATGCAGGAATTACTATAGGTCAGGCCACCAACTGATGCAGAACGCTCAGTACACATAGGCAATGGTGTCAAGGTAGATGTGGAGGCAATAGGAGTCTATAGGCTTAAGTTGAAGTCTGGTTATTTTTTGAATTTAGTAGATACATTTTATGTGTCGTCTAAGACGCAATTTAGTTTCAATTTCCTGTTTGGATAAGTCGGGATATTCATTCCACTTTGGAAATAAAAGTTTTAGTATTTACTTTAATTCAATTAAAGTTGGAACCGGCTCTATAGTAAACAACTTATACCAGTTAGACTTGATTGTATCTCACGTCTATAATATTAATACCTTGCATGGAAATAAGGTGGGATCCAAACGAAGACTAGACTATGAGAATTCCTCCATGCTGTGGCACAGGCGGCTATGCCATATATCTCGTGAGTGATTAGACAAGCTTGTGTGAGAAGGAATTTTACATTTTCTAGACTTCTCTGACTATAAAGTATGCATTGATTGCATAAAAGGGAAATAGACTAGAATTAGAAAGAAAGGTGCAACCAGGAGTGTAAGTCTATTAGAGGTGATATATACAGACATTTGTGGACCATTCCCTACAACATCATGGAGTGGACACAAATATTTTATTATCTTTATAGATGACTACTCTCGCTTCGGGTACCTATACCTTATTAATGAGAAATCAGATGCCCTGAATGCTTTTAAAATCTATAAAGCCGAAGTTGAAAATCAACTCAATAAGAGAATTAAAGTTGTTAGATCTGACCGTGGTGGTGAATACTATGACAGATATGACGAATCAGGACGCAATCCAGGGTCATTCGCTAAATACCTGCAGGATTGTGGCATTGTTGCTCAGTACACTATGCCTGGTACTCCAGAGCAGAATGGTGTGGCTTAGAGACTTAATCGCACCCTTATGGATATGGTGCGAAGCATGGTTAGCAATTCGACATTGCCAAAATCTCTGTGGGGTGATGCGATCAAAACCACAGTTCATATACTAAACAAGGTTCCCAGTAAAGCAGTAAGCAAAACTCCTTTTGAGTTGTGGAATAGGAGAAAACCAAGTCTCCGATATCTACATATTTGGGGTTGTCTTGCTAAGGCCAAAGTTTATAACCCGCATGAAAAGAAACTTGATCCTAGAACTGTAAGTTGTTTCTTCATTGGATACCCAGAAAGATCAAAAGGCTATCGATTTTACTATCCTTCCCACTCCATTAGGATTGTTGAGATTGAGAATGTCAGATTCATTGATGACACTTTAAGCAGTGGGAGCACAAACATAAGAAATTTTGTATTTGAGGAACAAAGGACTGTGACTCCTGTCATAGTCAATTCAAATCACATGAACATTAATAATGCAGTTGATTCTGCAGTTACTGCAGAACACCACGTAGAACCTCATATACAAACTACGGATGAGGAAAATCAAGATCAGACCCAACAAGCTGAACCATTGAGAATATCCAAAAGAGAGAGAAGGCCTGTAAATCGAGACGATTACATCGTATACTTACAGGAGCACGACTTTGACATAGGGGTGGAAAAGGATCCTAAATCCTTTACACAAGTCAAACAAAGTGCTGATCCTTCTCGTTGGTTTGATGCCATGAAAGATGAGTTAAAATCCATGCAGGACAATAAAGTATAGGATCTTGTAGAGTTACCTACTGGAATAAGGCCGATTGGTTCTAAATGGATATTT
This sequence comes from Magnolia officinalis, assembly GCA_021015155.1. Lineage (NCBI taxonomy): Eukaryota > Viridiplantae > Streptophyta > Magnoliopsida > Magnoliales > Magnoliaceae > Magnolia > Magnolia officinalis. The sequence continues at coordinate 84,697,531 of JAJHSJ010000003.1, read as the reverse complement.
AAAACTAAAAGGGACTCTAAGGGTAATGTCGAAAGGTATAAAGCCCGACTTGTTGCCAAGGGTTTTAACCAACGTGAGGGCATTGACTTTAAGGAGACTTTCTCACCAGTATCCAAGAAAGACTCATTCAGGATTATAATGGCTCTTGTAGCTCATATGGATTTAGAGTTACATCAGATGGATGTAAAAACTGCATTTCTCAATGGGGATCTGAATGAGAATGTGTACATGTTGCAGCCCGAAGGTTTTGTAGCTACTGGCTCCGGACATTTGGTTTGCAAACTTAAGAAGTCCATCTATGGGTTGAAACAGGCATCGCGACAGTGGTACCTTAAGTTTCATGAAGTAATTTCCTCTTATGGATTTGTAGAAAACACTGCAGATGAGTGCATCTACATTAAAACCAGTGGGAATAAGTTCGTTATGATGATTTTGTATGTTGATGACATTCTGTTAGCTAGCAGTGATACCAGGATGTTGAGCGACATCAAGAAATTCTTATCTCAAAGGTTTAAAATGAAAGACCTTGGTGAATCTTCTTACATCATCGGCATTGAGATTCGCCGTGACAAAACACTTGGACTGCTCAACCTATCACAGAGGGCCTATATTACTAGGGTACTCGAAAGGTATGACATGCAAAATTGTGCTTCAGGAAAGTCGCTCATTGTGAAAGGCGACAAATTTGGTCTATTTCAGTGTCCAAAGAATGATTCAGAAAAGAATCGAATGAAAGAATTTCCGTACGCATCAGTAGTAGGGAGCATCATGTATGCTCAAGTCTGTACGTGACCGGACATTGCCTTTGTTACTGGAATGTTGGGAAGATATCTATCTAATCCAGGAATGCAACATTGGATAACTGCAAAGAAAGTGTTACGGTATCTTCAGAGAACAAAAGACTTCCGACTCACATACAGAAGATCTAATCAGTTGGAGTTGATCGGATATTCAGACGCAGACTTCGCAGGCTGCTTTGACACTAAGAAGTCTACTTCAGGATATATCTTCATGATGGTGGGAGGAGCTGTGTCGTGGAAAAGCATGAAATAATATACCACAGCCTCATCCACTATGAAAGCTGAATTTATTGCCTGCCATGAGGCATCTAATCAAGCACTATGGTTACAGAGATTCTTCTCAGGTTTCCCGGTACTGGAGCATATCTCGAAATCATTAAGAATATTTTGCGATAATTCGGCTGCAATTTCCTTTTCTAGTAACAACAAGCATTCGTCAAGGTCGAGGCATATCGACATCAAGTACCTTGTTGTAAAGGAAAGGGTTCAGAATCATCAAGTGTCTGTGGAATTCATCGGCACTACGCAGATGATTGCAGATCCGCTCACTAAAGGGCTCCCTATCACGCCATTTCAGGAGCATGTACGTAACATCCATGGGAGTCATGGATCCCACAAATGTTTTCAGTTAGTGGGAGTTGAGAGTATTTTGATTTTCACAGACACTTAGAGATCTCGTTTTATACAGTTTGTTTGGATGATTTTGATATAAAGATTTATTTCTGCTTCTCTATATATATGCGCAAAATTTTGAGTAAGTAGAACTACAGTCGTGTCTCGTTGGAGACATGTAAGAGCTTCAGGACCTCTTAAGGATAGGCACATATCATCATACTAAAGTGTGTAATCTTTATACCACATTTCCTAGTTCGTGATCTATGTTGTTAAGATTGAAAGTATTTGTGATCGCGCTTAAACTCACTTCACCTAAATTAAATGTTGTGATGACTACCGCGTTTCGATACTGTCTTGATGGACCAGATTAAATAGCATTACTCATATTGTCCAACTGTTTTCATTGGTTAACCATTTGGATATTTTCTTAAAAGATCAAAACTTGTTTTCAAAATAATTCTATATGACTATCATTGACGTTGCTCAATGAGGCCCAAGTGGGAGAATGTAAGAACTCTATTTAGTGGGCCTTACTGATCAACGGTATGGATTGTCATACAGTTGGATTGGATGATTGAGTAGACCAGTGGACCCCACTTTAGGTGATGCACTGCGCAGTCTATCTGCGCAGCTCTGCGTACTAGGGCTGGAATATTATAATTGTCTTACACAGACAACAGTTTGAGTTGAACTGGTATACTACAATGTGGAGCGTGAGAGAGAGAGAGAGAGAGAGAGAGAGAGAGAGAGTTGTAATGAGTTTCAAACTCTCTCCACAGACTCTATAAAAAAGAACTGGGTCCCCGATCCTACACGAACAGCAGAAATTCGAGTCCTATCTACTGATTTGCAGAAAGGGTGTGAAGGAGAGGAAGATCCTAAGTTCTATTTGTATTCTGGAATTCTTATCTGGCTTCCATGGCGGCATCTAATCTAGGTACGCTATCTAAACCCCTGATCGCCATGTCTCATGCACAGACAGATCCATGGGCCTATTCCGCATATAGATTAAGTCCCACAAAACTATCATATTCCGTGTGCCTTGCACGACCATACTTCATTATTTACAATTTATATTTCAGCCGTTTTAATTCTATTCAAAGTTTTCTAATTTTTACGATTTTTCCTTCTTTCAAATATTCTTTTTTTATTTATGTTTTTAAGGCTTTTGTATGTCTCTGAGTCTTTTAGCTTGCATCGTGGGGCTCAAGTGCCTCAACTATACCCCTCACCTTAAAAGACCTTGATTACAGGATAATATGCATATAATGATACATAATTCATTCTTTTGTTATTCCAAGAGAGAATATGAACAGATTTTATCTTACTTTATTTTCATTATCATAGTCATTTTGGAAATATTATGATGATTACTAGGTCTTTCATGAGATACGGGATAAATTCTTTAAGACCCATAAAAAAACTGGTCCCGGCAGCAATCATTGATTTGTCAACATGAATTTGAAGCTTGGGTTATAATTAAATGTGAACTTATAGTGATTGTTTTCTCAAATATCAGTAATTACTCAAGTTTACAAGCCTTTATGCTATTAATAAATGGCTCCGGTTCTGATCCCTTGGTATTCATTTAGAGTTGGGTTTATCTTGGCACAGTACTGTGTTGCTAACAAAATGCCTGAAGTCCATTTTGGACTGTTCCATTATGCAGGATACCAGCCTGGAGATGGTGATTATGCATGACCTCACCCCGACCCCGATCCAAACTACCCCTTTTGTAAATGATTCGGGACTTTCATGTAATGCATGATATATGACATAAATTCCTTTCAAATCCTAGAAGGGCTGGGCCCGGCTGATGGACTCTTGAACAAAGCCTTAGCCCAACCCAATTATTAAACAGGTTAATATTTAAAGCCCAAGATTTGTTTAATGTTTCTGATATCCGGGCACATTTCTTTTTTGGTCAAAATCGGAACCCGAATATTACTGTCCCATTACAGGCACAGCAATTTCCACCAATTTTCACCACGGAAGTGGATTGGCTGGTGTACAACACACCACCGACCTGGCTCGTGTGGGTATGTGTCGTGCCAAGACTAGCGTTGCCGCTCCTAAAATGCACTCACAAAACGGATGGACGGGTAGGATTTCTCACAAACATCACAGTGGGCCCCACCTGGGTTCCCAGCGCAGGAACTTCCTGCAAAAGGCTTTCACAAGAAATCCGCGTCCAGTTTTGTATCAGAAAATGATCTCACAAAATGAATGGACAAAATGGATTCCTCACAAATACCACGGTGGCCCACCTCAGTATCCAGCGCAGGTACTCCCTGCAAAAGGTTTTCCCAGGAAATCCGCGTCCATATTAACTGGGCGCATCTATGGATGTGTTTGCTCTCGCATTAATTTTGTCACGTATGATATGACGTGTGCGGGCATGTAAGAACTAACTGCAAGATAAATTTAAACCAAACAAGACCCCAACATAAAATATAGACAGATATATACATCAGATGTAATTGCACGTTACCAATACCGGTAAAGATGGATAGCCTCTTCAATCAACAACTGGATATTGTAGAGTGGGATTCTTCCTCTAAAGATTGATTACACTTGATCCTTTGTACTTTATTTTTTGTTTAAAAGAACTTTTGGTATACTAGTTAATTAAAAACAATCATTAAAAAAATACTTATCACATAGATGGTATGACAAGAGTGTAAGAAACCTTTCTAAATGAAGAATTCAACATGAGAGTGTAGAGTCATATTATACTTAAAGATTACTGCTATTTCTAATTAAGATAGAGCCAAAGCTATAATAAGGAAAGATAAATTGATTTAGTTTGTTTGGTTATAATTAGATGATTTGTTAGGTTAATTTCCTCCTATATTTATAAGCTTCCCCAAGCCCGGCCTGAAGCGGGCCACCAAGGCTCATTGATAGCCTGACTAAAAACTCTTTAAACCAATCATTGCATGATACCGCCTCTCTGAACAGTGTACCCAACCCTGCCTATTGCCACCCCTAATGGTGATGTTTTGCAATTATTTGACCAAATAAAGGCAGGGGTAGTAGTCACTGAGCAAGGCGTCTTACAACTGATGGATTAGGGCATCTTGGAGATGATTGGAGTGGGAGAAGAGAAACTTGCAACCTTTCTCTAACCCAAGCACTCCAATGCTCTCTTTAGCCGTTTATATTTTGGTGTCCAAAGGTCTGTTGGGCTCGGGCCAGGCCCACTTTATACTCTAATTTGGTTTGTGCTTGGCCGTGTTTGGGCCTGGCCTACACTTATGATCCATGGCCCGCACCAGCACCAGCAGAGTAACTCAAACCTGAGCTCAAAAAACTAGTTAGGCCCAACCTCGATCCTGCCCAGCCCAAATTTGTTAAAATCACTATTTTACACTTAAATGTTGTTAATCTATCTGTTGATCAAGTGTGGCACACATAAACAATGAAATAGATGTCCAGAGAAGTGAAACCAGTGGTATGCATTCACGGAGAATGGGTTGCTGACGCAGAGGAGGACGTGAGGTCGAGCACCATCTTCCTCAAGAGGATAACTATTCCGAATCCACGGAACTTCTCTGGACTCCTCACAGAGACTTCTCGAATTTACGAGAAAAAAGAGCAGAAAATATAAATAAATTCTAAATAAATTCGAAATAGATTAATGAATGAATAAAAATGAGTTCACAACCCTTTAAATAAGGGTACTAAGCAATGGGAAAGAAATCAGAATCAAACTACAACTAGGACTCCTAGAATTCGCGACTTACTAAATAGTAAACTTACTATTTATAGACGGTCGTGATGTCTACTAGTGCGCAAGGTTTTCGGCCAAAAATAGTAAGTGTCCTATTTGGCTTCACCAACCCGTTCTCCTAATTATTCTAAGCTCTTTTCACGTTGGGCGCAACTCCTAAAGCCCGACGGATGAAGAGTTATAAGCAAACTAAAACTTACTATTTATAGTAAAAACGAAATTGAAACAGGGAAACGACCGTCAAATCAGGGGTTTCTCGCAATTCCGAGCGTCGCAACCCAGCATAGTAGGGTTGGTTGGCTAAAGTAGCTCGTTCTACCCCAAAATCATATATTTTTCGTCGGCTAACTCATCCCGGATTGCGAGATACGCCTGATTTAAGGTCTGATGGTCCAGATCACTTCTGTCGCTGACCGGGCCTTTTCTGATCCATCTTTGCCATGTAATTGTCCACGACCCGCTCTACATCAGTTGTTGTCTGACGGATGACTAGAATGGGATACTTATATGAGCAAATGAAATTAGGTGAGTCTAAAATGACTTG